>VDFB02270651.1:671423758-671450844 GCA_007258455.2 Sequoia sempervirens
ATCATGCATCCATCCTGCATCTGCAAACCATCAATATACTGCATACCACATATCATTCATATCATACATCATAGGAAACATCGATCATTTCACATGCATTGCATAATCATCATCATAATATAGATCTGTTAGTCTAAGCATTTCATAAACCATCTATTGCATAATCATAGCATATCACATCATCAATCTCATCCATCTCATATCATATCATCATTTAAGTTGTTTAGGATAATATAGATTTGTTATTCTAAGCATATTGAAATCATCTCATTTGCATTGTCATCCATAACCATCCATTTTGAACCTCTTTATCGCGAGATCGACCCTCAAATTGAATCTTTTCGCTCAATCTCTCGAGGGGGCAATGTACCAGTGTACTTCTTTCCGCTGGGGCATCCGAAAAATCATGAAATTTTTAAATTTTGATCGCGGCAAGTTTATTCTTTGAACCAACGCAACAAGTACATTGCTTCAAAGAGGCAAAATGTAGACATGTCAAATTTACATCATGCATAATCATATTCCATTCATCCAATAAATCAGGACTTTATTTAAATCAAATCCAAATCATACATTTTCCATCATTTTCTGATTTAAACAAATCAATTATCAAAGTCTTGAAAGTCAAATCAATTAATCAGCATTAAATCAGCATAATCATCATTAAATTAATCTAATCCTAATCTAAGGCTAATCCCATCCCACTTGCACAATAAATCAATTTTATTGATTTATTAAAACAATCATTTTCCCTCAACCATGACAAGTCAAACAGGGCATTTATTGCTCTTCTTTCTTGTCCCCCTCTCAAAATTTATTGCAAATTTGAATTCAAAATTTCCCCCTCTTGGGCACTCTTCCCAAATCTTGCACACACATCAACTAATCACATGATGACAAGTGTCCTCAACTCATTGGATTATTTTTTATCCCACATTGGTCCCTCTTCAACACTTGGCATTTTGAAAATCTTTAAATGCAAGCATCATCCTCAAGCAAATCCTTCACAATCTTCACAATCTTCACAACCTTCACAATCTTCACAATCTTCACAATCTTCAGAATCTCCACAATCTTGCAAGGTCATTCTCTTTGAGAACTTATCTTGTCCATTTATCATCTCCATTTTCATAGCATTTCATCATCTTGAGCTTTTTATCAAGGATTGGGAAAGGGTCACTAGCACATGTGACACCAATCCACTATGAGATAGAGTTGGATCATGTCTTTCATATGCATTATTTAGTTTCTATTGTTCCATTTTTATTGCATGATTGATGTGTTTCATTATTTCATAGGGATGTTAAAATGGTGTTTTAAACTAACCATATTGCAGATTTTAGCATCCACACTAATTAATAGGGACTATGTGGGCACCCAAGCTTGTTTTTTGTGTTTTTCTTTTTTTTGGGAGTTAAAATAAGAATAATTTTAAAAAAAAATCCTATCTTTAGAGGGCTATTGGGAATGGATTTTAAATGGGTTTTAATTTTTTTTTTAGGTATCTAATGTGACACAACAACAAGGGCTCATTCCATATTGGAGAGGCCCAAATAAAGAAAATGAAAATAATTTCATGGTAGCAGGAGTAAGACAGGGAAAACCCATTCTTCAGCGATGAAAGTTGGAAAAGTTTTGAGGGAGATTTTTGAAGGCAGAGTGAAGCAGGCACAGTTTCTTCAGGAGAATGAAATTTGGTGTGTTTTTTGTAGGTTTGGACTTATTTACAACATTTGATGAAGGTTCTAGAATAGTTGGATTGAAGCTACAGGAGTTGAACCAGTTTGCTAGAGTTCACAGAGTTGAGAATAGTTTTCTCTTGAATGTATTTCTTTTGCATATCAAAAGATTTTAAGAAAGTTGCTTGCTGTTTATTAGTCCATATATGACTGAAATTTATGTAAAAATCAGATTTCTTAAATAGAGCAATATAAAGTTTTCATTTGCAAATAATTTAAGGAGTTAATTTGCAAGTTTTATTTTTTGTTTTAGCAATAGTTGTTGAGGATTTAGAGGGGCCTTGAGAGTGTATGAAAGCAAGAATATCTTGAGTGTGTAAATAGACTGTCAAAGAGATACAATTGGCATTAGGATCTATGTGTTGTCAGTGTTGGAGAAAATGGATGGGAGAGGAGCCCATCGTGGTAGAGGTACAGGAAGAGGAAGAATGGACAAATTTGTCCATGATGATGATTTCAAAGGTTTGAGAACAAAAGTGGAAACAATTCAAGAAGAAATAAGAAGAGGGTTTGTACAAAGAAGGGAACCAACGAGTGAAGAGGAAGAAGAAGAAGCTCTAGAGAATGCTAGCCAAACAACTAAATAGAGAGAGGAAGTTGCAACAGTTGCAAGGGATCCATTGTTGAGAGTTTTATCAAAAATGGGAAAAAGACCTAAGATTTATGTCCCTACCTTTCATGGAATTTTGAATCCAAAAGAACTAATAGACTGGATAAATGATATGGAGAAGTACTTCAAATTTGAAGAAGTTGAAGACTCGAATAGAGTAAGATTTTCCAAGACAAGATTGAAGGGACGTGCTTCAATCTGGTGGAGAGAAATTCGATTAGAAAGAGGTAGAAAAGGGAAGGAGAAAATAAAAATGTGTGATAGAATGGTAGAGAAAATGAAAATTCAAATTATTCCAGTGGATTATGAGCTAGATTTGCTCAAGAAAATGCAAGGGTTGAAGCAAGGAACAAAAACAGTGAAAGAATAGACAAAGGAGTTTCATAGGATCTTGATTCAAATGGGACATGTTGAAGAAACTAAAGATAAGGTTTTAAGATATATCAATGGTTTAAGGTCAAGCATCCAAGAGGAGATGGCATTGCTGAGAGTTATAACTATGGAAGATGCATAACAAGTTGCCTTGAAAGTTGAAGAAAGTGTGAATAAAAGGTTTGAAAATAAACAAAAAGGAAGAGATCATGAAGAGGATGTTGAAGGAAGATCATATGGGGAAGATAATAAAAAAAAAAATCAGATGTATGATGGTTCATATGGTCCTAGGGATCAATATTCAAGAGGTAGAGGAAGATCGGGTAAAGGGTTTGGAAGAGAAACCTTTCAAGAACTTGTTTCAAGTGTGGAGAAGAATTCCATAGAGCATATGAATATCCTCATGAAGAGGAAATGCCAAGAATAAGGACTAAAAATCATAATATAGAATCAAACATAAATGGAGAAGATGCACGCTCAACACATTCCTAAGTGGCAAAAGATGGTGAAACTTTAATTGCAAGGATAACCTTGATGAATGAAGATGATGAATCAATTCAAAGAAAAATTTTATTTAGAACAAGATGCAAGTAAAAGAACAAGTTATGTAATGTAATCATATATGGATATAGTATAGACAATATTGATTTTGAAGAGATGGTGAGAAAATTGCAGCTAGACAAAAGAAGGCATTCACATATGTATAGGATAGCATGGCTACAAGATGATAGGAAAGTTTTGATCAGCAAGTTACAAAGTTTGGTAAATATTAGTATAGGAGGTTATAAAGATGAAATTTTATGTGATATTATTCCTATGAATTCTTGTCATATTCTTCTAGGAAGACCTTGGCAATTTGATAGGAAGGCGGTGCATGATGGTTATGCCAACATGTACACATTGATGAAGGATGGAGTGAAACACAAATTGAAGCCATTGATAGAAGAAATGGGTAAGGTTTGTAGAAAAGATAGGTCTTGTTTGGTTGATGAAATCAAAATTTTAGATGGTATGAATCATGAATATGTTATTTTTGTTGACACTAACCATGAAGAAGATGAGAAAGGAAATTTTTTGACTTAGATTGAAGAAGATATCTCAAGTAGAAAGAAGGTAGCAGCAGAGGGTAAGGTAAAATCTGATTTTATTGTTTCCTTTGATGAGAAAGAGAGTGAAGGAGTAGATAATTTTGTTACAATAGAATTTTCTTTTGATAAATTTGAATTGGAAGAGTTGAGTGTGAAGGTTAATGAAGAGTTTTCTGAAGAATACTTGTTTGAGAACAATGGAGGTGAAAATGTTTTGATTAGTGGTCATGATTCCTTGTCATCTAATGATGAAATTAAGTCTTTCTTTTGATTATAGTACTAATTTTGTTTTGAGTGAAGGAAAACAAGTTGCATCAGTATCATGCCTTTTAGAAGGCATTGAAATAGTGGAATTTCATGAAGGAGACATAGTGGAAGAAGGTGGAAAAGGTGGAACAACAAATGAGGAAAAAAAATACATTTGTTTTGACAAAGGAGAAGGTGTAATTTTAATTTATAGTTCTGATTTTTATGAAGTATATTGGTTGGAAAGAAAATTTGATGCTTTGAATTACATGATGGGTAGTAGAGGAAGGTCGAAACATGGTAATGTAGTAAGTTTGCAAAATTTGATGCATAGAAATATTCCAATGGAAAAGACCATGAGGTGGTTCCAAGATAGACATAAGGACTACAAATTTTTATGAGTGCAACTCATGAAACATTTCTTTCTACTGTGGGTGTTTGATGTAGAAGCATCCATGATAACTTGCAATCCAATGTCAACAAAAAAGGTTGAATTTTTTATTTGAGAAATTTTGGATTTTTGAGGTGAATTAATTTTGGCTTGTATTACTTATTGAGTGGTGGAAAATAATTTATTTTTCAAATATTCAAACTTTTCAATTAAAACCTCTTTTGCACATTGACAAGTTATCTAGTGGGGTGAAAAAGCAAGAAAAATCAATTTTAAAACATTTTATTGCAAAAAAATTGAAAATAATTATGAGGTGTTCGGATTGATTTATCGAGATTTTAAAACACTCAAAATAATTATTCCTAAATAATAGGGACTATGTAAGTGGGCACCCAAGCCTGCTTTTTGTGTTTTCTTTTTTTTAGGAGTCAAAAAGAGAAGAATTTAAAACTATTTATTTCCTATCTTTAGAGGGTTGTTGGGAATTGATTTTAAATAGGTTTTAATTGTTTTTTTAGGGATTTAATGTGAATAAATAGAATGGGTTAATTCCATATTGGAGATTCCCAAATAAAGCATATGAAAACAATTTCATGGCAGCAGGAGTAAAATAAGGAAAAACCCATTCTTCAGTAATGAAAGTTTGAAAAGTTTTGAGGGATATTTTTGAAGGAAGAGTGAAGGAGGTGTAGCTTCTTTGGGAGAATTAAATTTGGTGTTTTTTTTGTAGGTTTATACTGATTTACAACAGTCCATGAAGGTTCTAGAATAATTGGTTTGAAGTTATAGGAGTTTAAGGTGGAGTTGAGGTGCTAGGAGTTGAACCAGTTTGTTATAGTTCACAAAGTTGAGCATAGTTTTCTCTTGAATGTATTTCTTTTGCATATCAAAATTTTTTAAGAATGTTATTATTTGTTTCACTCCATAGATGACTGAAATTCATGTAAAAATCAGATTTCTTAAACAGAGCAATATAATGTTTTCATTTACAAATAATTTGAGGAGTTAATTTGTAAGTTTTATTTTTTGTTTTAGCAATAGTTGTTGAGGAATTAGAGGGGGTTTGAGAGTGTATGAATCCCTCTCTACATTAATTTTTATAGTTTCCCTTCTATTGGAAGAAACATGAGAGTGGTTGTTCCAATATTCAACCACCTATTTTTTTACATCTTCTAAAATTCTATCTTTTCGAGGAACCCTAAAAATATTTACCCATTTTTCTCAATATTTTCATCTATTTTATCTCTTTTCAATATGCCTTTGAACAATTCTCCTAGAAAAATTTAGCAATTCAAAAATTTCTTGAACTTGTCTTCTATGTGATAATTTCTTACTATAAATTATAGTCATCAATGCTCTACATGTAGAACTTGGATCACTAGCTCGACCCTTGTTTTCAATACAATTCAATGTTTCTTGTAGGTTTTCAAAAATTGTTTGTTTTAATGAACCTAATGACTTTTTACTATTATCAACCCCTAACAACTCCAAAATAGGGATCATTTTTTTTCACCTAAATAAATTTGCAAATAATTGTGCTTTTCTAATTAGATATTTTTATATAAAAAATCATCCCATATTCTTTTAGAGTGTAATTTTATTGTGATTTTAGATAACATATCTTCAGATGAAATATTATTGAAAAGAGAATCCTCATCCATCTCCATCAAATTTTCCATACCATAGAAAAAACTTCTATTACTAGGTTCATTTTTTTCTTGTACTTGTACATCACCTTGGTCATCAATAATTTCCATGAGTTGTTCTTGAGTAGATGTTCCTTCATTCACTTTTCTATTCTTCTCTATTTTTCAATCATACTTCCTTTTCCTAGTCCTTTGACTCCCCATCACAAATTGCACTCAAATTTGAATTCACTTGCATGGTACAAATGTACACACATGCTTTCAATGAATGTAGCTAATATTGCATAAATAGAACACTAAATATTTTTCATTTGTTAAAGAAAAAGTAAAAAAACAAAATAAATTATAATATTGGTTTTCAAAACATAATGAGCTCGTATAAATACTATAATTACTCTATAACCTCAAGCATCATCTAAAATTCATATATAGGGAAAATTCATGTGTACACAACATGTAAGAAATAATTATCATGAGCCACACACTGGATTATTGTGTAGTATCTTGGTAGATGGGTATCATACTGCACCAACATGGAATATCATCCCTATAACTATAGAATACCAGTAACAGTCCCACCCTGGGAGTTTCCATTCTCGAGTTGTATTGAAAAGGAGCATCTTCAACAATGCTTTAAGGTAAATTGTTCGTCAATCCTTAACTCTACCAAATCTGCGATAGGTGAAGAAATCTTGCATATAGAGACTCAACACATAATCTTCCTGGTGAATATCCTCTCAATTTTTCTATCAAATGCAATGGATTTGTTGCAAAATTACAATTCCCTTCAACTGGCAGCAAGCAAGGTTGTTAATGAAATTTATTTGCAGGATTGTGCTCTACTGCAAGGTGTCCATTCCTATGAATTCACTCATGGTGAAGGGTATGTGGGTGGGTTATTCCTGAGGCGCTATATTTTTTACAAGCAAAGGTATGGGGAAGCATATGAAGCTTTAAAGTTATCCCTACTGAAAGACTCATCAAGCTATTTTTATATAGCCCTGAATAGGCACCATTTCTAGTTTTCTAGGGAAGAGATAGATAACTTCAAAAGAAAATATCATGCTCTCTCTTTCCTTCTCTCACATGACTATCCCCTTGGGCTACAAATGAGTGTGCCTCCTCCAGGTCTCTAGGAAAACAGAGCCAATGTTCTTATACTAGACATCAACATAACAGTTCACTCCCAAGCTCAAGCTGAGTCAAGCTCAAATGGTTGTTGTTGAGGGTCAGGGAGAAAATTCGATGAATATAGTTCGTGGGGTTAATTTGAAACTTTTATAATGTATATGTTTTGTATATCCTACATATAAATCTACTAGTAAGGGATGGTAGTGCTTTCAAATGTATGATTTGGGTTCCCATCATATAATTTTGGGAAGCACTAATTTTGTATGGGGTCAAAGAATTTTGTCTAATCAGGTAGTTGGTTTGTTCAGGTTGCATAAGTATTCTCTACCATATAGCTGATAAACTCTAAGTAATCATATATTATATGATATATTAATATAATTATAGGCACTTTTCCTTTTGTTGAAAAAAATAAATGAAGAAAAAATAAACAAAATAGGTCTTAACTAATGATATTGAAAGAATTCAAGTCCCCAAGAAGATTACAACCATATTATCATCATACTAAAATTTTGAATTTATTTGAACTTGAATATAAGGGTCCTACACTACTTATGTGACATTTCTCTAGTGATATATGGGATGATAAGGTTCATCAATTAAAATTTCTTTAAATACATGAATAAATTGTACAATAAATGCTCATTAATTAAAAAAAATTTAAATACATAAATTACAAACATATCATGAGCATATTTGGTATATATCACTTGAAAATATCTAGCATCTATCTAGATGTACACTAGATCATGATATCACTTACTATCACCACTAAATGAATCAATATGTGGATCTTTTTAATAAAATGAGTACTATAAAACATAGAAAGATAAACATGATGCTCGATATACCTAAATATGTAGATAACTAGCTCATATTATAAATTTGACAAGACATTCAAGCTCATAATTTTCAATATCACATGTGATAAGGAAAGTCAATTAGATCATCATTAAAAAGGCATGTCATGGAGATCCTTGAACTAAAAAAATAGTTTAGAGACAAAGAAGAGGTAAATTAAATTACACATGTGGGCCTGTGCAAGATCATGGGGGTCCAAAAAGTGGTGATGTGAAAAAAAAAAGGGTATTTTTAACATGCTCAAAAATGCAAAAAAAATATTTGACTTTTTCTAGGCTTAGGTAGAAAGTACAGGGTGCCATAGAAAACACCAGACCTAAACGAATATATGTTTCAAAATAGATATCCATTTTTTCTAGGTCAGTTTTTTTAATTTGGTCAAGTCCAAGACCCAACCATCAAGTGTTTTTTTAATTTAATATTATATTATATTATATATATTATATTATAATATATATTATATTATAATATATATTATATTATAATATATATTATATTATATTATATTATATTATATTATATTATATTATATTATATTATAATATATATTATATATAATAAAATATATGATATTATAATATAATATATATAATATATTATATATTGTGATTTTATATTATAATATAAAATAATATATGATAATACATATAATAACTTACATATATATAATTAAAACAATGCTTGGCAGTTGGGTCTTGGACCCAACTAATTATTAAAAAAACTACATAAAGGAAACAGATATTTGTTTCATAAATGGATATCCATTTACTGTTGCATAACATAAAAAAAGAAAACTTGAGAGCTCTTATTTCTACAGTCTCCATCCTATCTGCGCATGATTTTTCCATTGAGTGACTTGGATATCCATTTGGGAGTCTTTTTTTTGCTCAAATCAATCATTATTTAGAGGTATTTATAAATTTTAATGTTTCTCTTCATTTTTATATTATTTTTGCATTTCTTTTTGTGAATTTTAGTCAAAAATAGGTTTTTAATCGCATTAAAATGATTGTTAATTTAAAAAAAAAATATCAATAAACAGGCTTAAGAATGGTTGATCCCAACCTTGCTCAACATGAAAACCCTAACCCCTCTCAAGATGAAAACCCTCCAAATCCTACTTCGCTGTCACCGATGTTTCCAAACCAAAGCATTCCCACAATACATGAATTTATTCATAGAAATTTAGATAAATTGAGAAATGTATGCCAAATTTATGAGACACTCCCTAAGCTATCACATATGAAAAACACTTTAGAAGCAATTAGTTCAAATGTTGAAACTTTGGCAACCTAGCACAATAGGTTTGCACAGTGGTGAGAGTCTAAAAGGAAATTTTATGCCAATGGGTTATCATATGATGAAGTGAGGGCACTTGATATTGACAAAGCCCAATTGTCCCAATTATTCATCAATCCCAAAATAGGACAGCCTATAAATGTGCAAAAGCCAAAATTTTCAATTAAATGGTGCACACATAGAGGCATATTAGATAATTTATGGAAACATTGGTGGATGATTTTTGATGAACCACCCAACAAAAATATTGGCATCCCTTAGCATTTTCTCCAAAAATTATATGTCGAGTTTTTCCTAGGGAGGAATGTCAGTCACTTTGACATGTGAGATTTCTAGGGTGTGGGTAAAGGGATTCCATGGGATAGACCTAGAGCACACTAAGTCACCCCAATTCTTCCTGCTTCGTCTATTGCTCCCTCGGCTCTAGTACCTTACCCCAAGATTGCTTTATACGTAGGGAGTTAAAGAATTTTTCCCTTGCATGCATTGAGTGATCATTTGATCACATAGAGCCATCATGTTGCACAATTGTATGATGATGCATCCCATCATGATGATGATGCACCTGATACATCCTAGCATGATGGTGATGCACCTATTGCATCAACTCTGATTGGCACGCCCTCCTCTTTGACACATATTTGTGTTCCCCATTACTGCATCATGTGCCACAATATATGTTTGGGTCCTCTTCGATAGTCCATTGAGGATCCCATAGACACATCCAACTATGAAGTCTATCATATGTTAGATGTAGGAGTTGATAGAGCATGGAGTGGACCATTTCTAGGAGAGACATCAAGTTCCAAAGATGATGTGGGAGCATCGGTAAGACTTAAAGTAATTTTGTAGTGTGTTTTGTCTAAATTCTTTCATATTTTATAAGAAATATTTGTACTAATATATGTTTATGTGCCAGAATCTTTAACAATTGCTGACAAAGGACCAAATTTCCCAAGTGCAAGAGGCTATGCAATCGGCCATTTCATTTGACTCGGGACTTAGTATTGTTAGTGTGAATGGGGCTATTTCCTAACTAGATATTAGTGAGGACCTATTCACATCATTAATAAGTTTACTTAGGAGTTAGTTTCCTAGGTTGAATTTTAGAAATTAGTATTTAATGGGACAATATTTCATCAATAGGCATGTAGTTATCTAGGAATTTAATATTTCTCTCATGCATTTATAATTATGCATTAGGCATTTAATGTTTGTAACTAAGGTGGTTATTCAACCTCCTCTCACCTTTCCTATATAAGCAAGGCTCTTGTATATTTGTAAAACATCTTAGACATTATAGATCAATTCATCATAGATCATCATTTGATCAAATTATCTTCTTGCTCATAGTGCACTACTTCCTTATTCATGTGGATGATTTTATTCTTGGTTGATCCTTTGAAGTGTGGCTAGTTTCATTTGGGTTATTGTTCATATTTCTGACATGGTATCAAAGCTTAGGCCATACGAGATCCATCTCATATCAGGAAGTTGAGCTGAGGAGACTATCAAAGGTTGAAGGGTTTTCTTGAAGGTCTAGTTCTCATCTAGGAGGCAACTAATTTCTGAGGCAGTTTGGGTTAGATTTGACCCTGTTGTGTTCAGAAGGTCTGAAAACCTAAGGATCACCTACCCATTCGTCACAATTTGACTTCGTCATCCAGACACTATTAGATGTTATTTGCAACTATATCAGTGGGAAAAGGTATGGATCATACAAGTTTTGGAGAAAAAAAATCTCCCCTCTATTGCAAAAAAAAATTATCCTCCTCTCTCAACATTATTCATCATTGTAGGTTCAATTTTTTTTTTCATTTGGCCTTTTTTTAATAGTTTACAGAAAAATAAATTATTGGGGTTGAATACTACTTTTGTTGGCATTCTATTATAGTTTTGAGGTTTGATATATTAATTTATGTGGATAAATATTAGGTGGTTGATTTATCAGTTGTCGGCATTATTATTAATTATTTGGTGGAAAATAGTTAATTTCAAGCAAGCTATTAATTTCGATGGCCGCCCTTCTAATATCAAGTTGGCATTGATATTTTTTTGCAAAACAAAAATTTAAAATATTGATTAGCATATTTTTAATGAGGGTTTGAATTATTAAATTAGCATATATTTATAAATTTCAATTTCCAAATGACAACATTGAAAATTCGACATATATCATTCGACTTTTTCCATAGCTCGTAGGATTTTGCTAGTGGATTTTATTTTTGACAGGAGTTGTGCATTGTACTGCCAGTCCACGATCCTACCACTCGTCCAATTTTTTCCACCAGCTAGATATTCTCTCCTATGACTGCTCATCCACTATTCGCCAACCCCCATAATTTTTCTGCTGAGCTTTGGCTACCATCCTATTGGCCTCCAACCCCATCAATCCTTAGCCCCACCTCCACCAAATTGGTGGTGCATGTTATTTTGGAAAATAATTAGCCACATGGTCATATTGCAGCCCAGGGGCATATTTTTTTCCCTAGGTGACTATTTTTTGCGCCTATTTAGCCTGCACCCCTCAATAGGGTAGTTTTTTCAACAGAGCGTAACTTTTCACCAAGATATCAAATTTTCACAAACAAGATATTGTTGGAAAGCTGGTTACGTGTAATTCATAGCTATCTAAAGTATTTTTCCATATTTTTTAGTGGGTATGAATTATAGCCATTAGAATTCAGTGTTTCCATTTGGACTCTCGAGCTTGTATCTTTTCACCATTTTGTCAAATTTTGGAGATTCCAACACCATTACAAAGGTGATTCAGAGCTCTATCATTCTTTCTATCCACTTTTTCCAGATTCATCCCCAGGTATATTCTATCAAGTTTTTGCAATTTCTGGCATTTTCTTGATATCTTGGACATATTGCAATTTGGAGAAGGTTTGTTTGCATTGGAGGCTTTATTTTCACTAGCACATCATATTTGGGAGTTTCTATTTGATAGTGAGGGTCAATGTCTTTGTAATACTGGAGATCGGGGCGGGTGCAAAAATATGGGGGGCCAAAATAATTGGCCACATTGAGCCTATTATGTGCTCATGTTATAACACAAGCATGGAATAACGCGGTCACGTTATGATTTATTAAAACAAAAAAAAAATCAAATCGAATTCATTTTTATGTTATTTTTTTTTCTACTTCTCGTGGCCAAAAACCCTTCTCTTGTGCGCTCACATTTTGGGAGGAGACAATCTTTCCATTTTTTCATCAATCTGTTTCTATTTCATCACCAGGATGTCGCCACATCAACGGGGAGGTCAAATAGGTAAGGATTTTTTTTTTGTTATGAATTTTTTAGTTTTAGGTTTTTTTTATATTCACTTGTTGAATTTGTAGGAAATGATAATGATCTTGGAAGCCCTCTTCAAAACCCTCCTAAAAATCCTCAACAACTAGAGCAACAAAAAAATGAATAAAATCCTCAAGTTCAACAACCACAACAACAATATCCTCCACCAATCCCTCAACATCCTCTTGGCACTCAACAAAATTTAATGGGGGTAATTGAAAACAATAAAAAACAAATTGAGGAGTTAATCATGGGGTTGAACGATCTAGCAAGTTCAACCATGGAGAGAAGAAAACTTGCAAATTCAGTTAAAGAAATGTTAAAACATGTAGATTCAATCAACAAACAATTAAGTGGTTGGTAAGATAGGAGGTAGGTAGCTAGGAATTTTTACTAGGATAAATTATCATATAAAGATGTAAAAGATCAAAAATTACAAAATTACATTTGTGCTCACTATTCACTAACCTATACACAAATAAAAATCTTGACCTTAATGCAAAGAGGTTTCCTATCCATTGGTGCCACCACCAAGGGATTAGGAACTTTTTTTGGGATAGGTGGTACATGGTTTTTGATTACCCACCATGCAAAAATTGTGAAGTCCCACAATATTTCTTGAGGAAACTATACTATGAGTTCATCCTAAACAAAATCTTGAATTATTTTGATATGAGGGACTTCTAGGGGAGAGGTGGGGGTTTGGCTCAAGATAGACCCGATGCATGGCAGGATCCTAGGTAGCAAGTGAGACAAGTTGTCACTAGGCTGGATCATGAGCACATTTTTATCCCTTCCATTGCGAAGGAGAGTGTTGAGGTAGACACTTTGGAAGCTATCACCTCTTTGACCTAGAGTTTCATCTAGCATGCCAGTCCTATACTACAACGCCATCCAGCAAAGTCTTCGAGTGGTAGGCTACCATCCCATTCATTTCAAGCTTGCAAGGTGACTTGTTCATATGACCCCACTGACACTTAGGAGGATACTACATAGGATACATTTGCAGCTATGGAGATGGTGATGGCAGTTGATACTTTGAATGAGGCTTATGGAATTGATACTCAAGTAAATGTTAGCATGTTCATTGAATTTAATTTATTAAATTTAAATTTTGAAATGCAAGATTAACTAATTTAGTTTTATGATTTTAATAAAATTGCAAGGTCATAGTGTTGATACTAGACACACCAACCCTACACCTGCTTATTACTCCAATACATCTACCATTGAGGTATGTAAATAGTAAACAATTATAATTTATTACATGTTAATAGCATTTTTATATGAATGGTATTCTAATATCTAATTTTGGATGTTGAATAGGCTAATATTGGAGGTTTTGTGGGAACACCTCCCAGTACCAGTGGAGTTAGACAAACCTTCACGCAGGTAATAGAATAAAGATTTTAACTAATGAATTATACTTAATAGATTTGTGTAGATTATATTCATATCATTGATTGCATTGCATTGCACATCTTTCAAACTCAAAGGATTACTTCACATTCCATAACTAATAACTAGATGTTAATAGATGACAAAATTTCAACTACAATATAGTTGTTTAGAAAGTCAACATAATTAGTGATGCAATTACTTCATATAGCATAAGTAATAACTATGAGCAACTGCCAATTGCATTTTCTTTTCATGGCATTCCATGAGACCACTTTTTATTGAGGCATATTTTCAAACAGTTTACTACCTTGTATATGCTATGGATGCTTGGAAGACATATATGAAAGAATAATAGTAAGCAATAGCATAGATAAGGAAATTAGTTATTTGAAAAAATTCCTCAAAGAAATGTGATCGCATGGTGATGTCTATCAAAATGAGACCCAATTTCTTTGAGGAATTTTTTCAAACAGCTAACCGCCTTTTCTATGCTACCACATTTTCCATACATGTCTACCAAAGCATTTTATCAAATAGTTCACTTCCTTGTTGTTATTGCTAAAAGCCTAAAAAAAGGTGTTTTCCAACAAACTATAGGTTCTTGGAAAAAAATATATCAAAGAATAATAGTAAGCAATAGCATAGACAAGGCACTAAGTAGTTTGAAAAAATGCCTCAAAGAAATGTGATCTCATGTTGATGGAATGCCATATTTTTCAAATAGTTCACTTCCTTTACTATGATACCACATTTTCCATTTATGTATACCAAAGCATTTTATCCAACTACTTGAACTTCCTTGTTTCTATGGCTAAAAGCCTAAAAAAGGTGTTTTCCAACAAACTATGGATGCTTGGAAAAAATCTATCAAAGCATACTAGTAAGCAATAGCATAGACAAGGCAGTGAGTAGTTTGAAAAAATGCCCTGAAGAAATGTGGTCTCATGGCATGATGGAATGCCACTCCATCACCATGAGACCACATTTCCTTGAGGCATTTTTTCAAATAGCTCACCACCTTTTCTATGCAACCACATTTTTCATATACGTCTACCAAAGCATTTAATCAATCTACTCACTTCCTTGTTGCTATGGATAAAATCCTAAATTACGTGCTTTCCAACAAATTATGAATGCTTGGAAAAAATATATCAAAGCATAATAGTAAGCAATAACATAGACAATGAAGTGAGTAGTTTGAAAAAATTCCTCAAAGAAATGTGATCTCATGGTGATGGAATGCCATTCCATCACCATGAGACCACATTTCTTTGAGATATTTTTTCAAACAGCTCACCACCTTTTCTATGCTAACACATTTTCCATACATGTATACCAAAGCATTTTATCAAACTACTTGAACTTCCTTGATGCTATGGCTAAAAGCCTAAAAAAGGTGCTTTCCAAAAAACTATGGATTCTTGGAAAAAATATATCAAAGAATAATAGTAAGCAATATCATAGGCAAGGCAGTGATTAGTTTGAAAAAATGCCTCAAAGAAATGTGGTCTCATGGTGATGGAATGTCATTCCATCACCATTAGACCACATTTCTTTGAGCAATTTTTTCAAAAAAATCACCACCTTTTCTATGCTACCACATTCTGCATACATGTCTACCAAATAATTTTATCAAACTACTCACTTCCTTGCTGCTATGGCTAAAAGCCTAAATAGGTACTTTCCAACAAACTATGGATGCTTGGAAAAAATCTATCAAAGCATAATAGTAAGCAATATCATAGTCAAGGTAGTGAGTAGTTTGAAAAAATTCCTTGAACAAATGTGGTCTCATGGTGATGGAATGCCATGACACATTTGTTTGTAATTGCATTCCATCACCATGAGACCTCATTTCTTTTAGGAATTTTTTCAAACAGTTCTCTGTCTTCTCTATGCGACCATAGTTATTGTACATGTCTACCAAAGAATTTTATCAAACAATTCACTGCCTTGATGCTATATATAAAATCCTAAAAACAAGTGCTTTCGAACAAGCTATGGATAGGCAAAATAGTAAGCATGATAGTCAAAAATATATAGTTTAATAAATACTCAAAAAAAAAATCATTATCTCATACATTATAAGCCATGGCGTGCATCACTATTGTAGTTTTTGTGATTGAATAATTTGTTGTTTTATTTTCAAATGTTGGAAGTGGATACACCTCCAAATGTTCATAGGGAAATGGAGCTTGGTGTTTCTTCTGCTATACATTCCTCGATGCCCCTCATGGAGGTATGAGGTAGATTACTAAATTTCAATTTACCTTCATTGTTATAGCTATTAGTTAGTGAAAAATCAAACCATTATTGATTTGTAGTTTAATTTCTCTTTGGATGGTTTCTACGGGACTTCAACACTAACATGGGCACATGAACCTTTCCCTTGAGGAGAGTGATCATCTAGTGGTGGTAAGTGATTATTTTGTTAAATATATCATTTTTTTATAATGTAATTTATATATATTAATGTCTTTACTTGTTATTGTAATAGAGACAACTTGACCAAGAACTAAACCCTAGGAGGAGTACCAAGAAGACTGCTCGACCTCCGAACAAACAAGTGACAGATTTATTGCCATCTAGTCAACAAGAAAAGGGGAAGAATTTGTTTCCAGGGCATGGAGAGTAATTAATTTTTATTCTACAGCCCTTTGTTGTATTCCTATATGGAATTTTTTACATATTTTGTATTGGATATATTTGACATTGTATTCCTATATGACATTCTTGTAAGCCTATATGGCTATTTTGTATATATTTTATACTTATATCAACATATATTTATGTAGGCCTACATGGCTATTTGGTTAATACAAATATTTTTTACCAATGGTTTCCATATTTGCATTATAAATCCATGGTTCAATAGATATGAGTTACGTGTATTCAAGTGTATACTTTACAAATTGTGTGTATACTTTGTGACTTACATGTATTCCAATGTATACTTTGCGACTTATGTGTTTTCATGTTATACCTTGTATTCATGTGCATATACTTTGTGTTAATTTGTGTATACTATGTATTTGTTTGCATACTTCAAGGATTACGTGTATTTGAGTACTTTTGCTTACCTTATTCACATGTATGCTTGACTTATTCACATGTATACTTATTAATTGGTTAGCCCTAGCATTGATCATTGATGTCCTTCATGGTTTATCTTGAATATTTATTGATTGATGCTAAGCAAATTTATTAGTTGATGCTAAACAACTTCAATATTTCTAGGAATACTAGTAGAGTTACAAATTGCACAAATTGCACAAATTGAAAAGAAAAGATTAACTATAAATTCAAATAGTTCCATCAAATACTTTATCCAAAAGAAAGAAACACATTTTTTTTTGGTATTTCATGAGATGTTGCTTTAAAATATTTCAATATATTTAATATTTTGATTAGAACAACTCAATTAAGCAAAGGATACACAATCTTCACAACACTTGCAAAACATAATATTCATAGTAGATGATGAGTAGTTAACTTATTGACACATTATGATACAAACATTTATCTTGGATAGTCTATAAAAAAATTGCAACATAATCCTCATAGTATAGAATGATTTTTTATGTTCTTGATCCATCACCATATAAACACGTCGAAAGATGATATGTCAACTTTTTGCAATATTATTTCATGTATAGGAAATAGAGTTGGGAGAAAGCTTTATAAATTATAATACAAATAAGAAATGGACTTGGGTGAAAAGTTTGTTTATCACACCAAATAATAAATGTAAGTGAGAGCATCACTTGTTTCTCTTAGACTCCAATTTTCAAGCATAGAAAATCATTTCAAATGAAAATTACAAAATGCTTCACAACCTAAGTTGTTAATTGAGGAAAAATAAAATGTTTCCATGTTCCACCATTGTACACATTTACAATTGGTTATATATTGTTGTAAGGGAAATGAGGATAATTAAAAACATCTTGCACTTGCTAGACTTGAGGATGATCATATGATTTTGGTGTGGATAACTCAAACTTCTCAACTGTCATGTGAATGTTTCTCTTTTTGATTGTTTTGCATGCCATCATAAGGGATCAATCTGGTTGAACGTATCTCATAGTGATCTGGAATGTTTGGGTGTGAAATAGGACCATGCCATAAACATACCCATCCAAATGTGTTGGAATAGTTTGTTTGGTCACACAAGTTGCAAACAAAAAGTTGCACCAATTTGCAACTTTACACTGCTTGCATTTGACACTTTTTCCATCAAGTGAAAATTGGACACCACGAAAAAATGACTATGCGATAACAAAAATTGGGAGAGGTTATTGTAGAGGGGCCCAACACAAACTCGTAAGCTTAGACAGAGAGTTCATAAGCATCATGGTTTTCGAGTAGTAGCCTATCAAAGATTGTTTCCCTTTTACACTTTGGACCCTTAAGGGATCGAGTCGATTGAACATAGCTCGAAGTGATTCAGTGTGTTTGGGTGAAAAATAAGACCATTCATAGTGTAAGCGTACCCATTAAGACACATTTGAATAGTATTTCTGGTCACACGAGTTGTAGAATGAAATTTGCACCACTTTGCAACTTTACATTGCTTGCATTTGACACTTTTTCCATCAAGTGAAAACTGGACACCATGGGAAAATGACTCTGAGATAACAAAAACTGAGAGAGGTTATTGTAGAGGGGCCCAATGCAATCATGTAGGCTCATATGAAAATTTTGTAAGCATCATGGTTTCCAAGTAGTAGCCCATCAAAGATTGTTGCCCTTTTGCACTTTATACCCTTAAGGGATCGAGTCAGTTGAATGTAGCTTAGAGTGATTCAACATGTTTGGGTGTGAAAGAGGAACATTCCTAGCATAAAATTACCCATCCAAACACATTGGAATAATCCATTTGGTCACATGAGTTGCAGAACGAAACTTACACCACTTTGTAACTTTACATTGCTTGCATTTGACACTTTTTCCATCAAGTGAAAAACTGGACACCATGGGAAAATGACTCTGAGATAACAAAAACTAAGAGAGGTTATTGTAGGGGGGCCCAACATGATCCCATAGGCTCAGACAAAGAGTTCATAAGCATCACATTTTTTGAGTAGTATCTCGTCAAAGATTATTTCCCTTTTTCATTTTGGACCCTTGAGGGATCGAGTTGGTTGAACATAGCTCAGAGTGATTCAGCGCGTTTGGGTGAGAAAGAGAAACATTCCTAGCATAAAAAAACCCATCTATATGTGTTGGAATATTTCTTTTGGTTACACGAATTGCAAAATGAAAGTTGCACCATTTTGCAACTTTACACTGCTTGCATTTGACATTTTTTCTATCAAGTGAAAACTGGACACCATGGGAAAACAACTCTGAGATAACAAAAGCCAAGATAGGGTATTGTAGAGGGGCCCAACATGATACCATAAACTTAGATAGAGTATTCATAAGCATCACAATTTCTTAGTAGTAGCCTGTCAAAGATTGCTACGCTTTTGCACTTTGGACCCTTAAGGGATCAAGTCGGTTAAACGTAGCTCTTAGTGATTCAGAATGTTTGGGTGCAAAACAAGACCATACATAGCATGAATGTACCCATCTAGATGCATTTTAATAGCCCATTTGGTCACACAAGTTGTAGAATGAAAATTGCACCATACTTTACACTGCTTGCATTTGACACTTTCTCCATCAAGTGAAAAATGGACACCACAGGAAAACAACTCTAAGATAACAAAATCTGAGAGAGGTTATTTTAGAGGGTCCCAAGGAAACCCCATAGGATTAGATGGAGATTTTGTAAGTTTCATGGTTTCTAAGTAATAGCCCATCAAAGATTGCAGCCATTTTACACTTTGGACCATAAGGGATCAAGTCAGTTAAACATAACTCAAAGTGATTCGATGTGTTTGGGTACAAAAGAGGACAATGCCTAGTGTAAACGTACCCATTTGGATGCATTGGAATAGTCTGTTTGGTCACACAAGTTGCAGAATGAAAGTTGCACCACTTTGCAACTTTACACTACTTGCAATTGACACTTTTTCCATGAAGTCAAAATTGGACACCATGGAAAAATGACTCTAAGATAACAAAAACTAAGAGAGGTTACTGTAGATGTTCCCTACATGATCCTGATGCCTCAAACAGAATTCCCATAACTGACACAGTATTTGGGTGACAGGCCATCAAATATTTTTTCCCCTTTGTAATTTGGACTATTAAGGGATTATGTTACATGAATTACAAATTTTTGAGGGAAACAATAATTTTCAAAATTTTAGTAAATATCATTACAAATGTTTATGTGAATAGATGGTTTGTTATGTTGATATTGATATATAATCATTAGGTAATTTTTTTTTAATAAATGAAGTTTTTATAATAAGTTAGTCAATTGGTGCTAGTTATAATAGGGAGAGAATAAAAGAAGCAAAAGAATGATTGGTAACCATCAATGGTTATTACACTCACTATATTAATAATATGATGTTTACAATAAAATGAGATTTATTTGGCAGTCCTAATTCTTCTGTTTGTGCTACAATTGTCTAATATGCTTCATATACCGTTCTGAAACCCAAGTGCTTGTACTTGTAGGCACAATTCTTTCTCAAAACTATCAAGTGGTAATACATAATCATGAGAAAAAAATCAAACTATATGAATTCCAACATCCCACTTAAATCAAATATTGAATCAATGTGCCCCATCTTCATGCACACAAAATCAGGTTATAAGATTCTCTCATAATAACCAAAAATATGATTCAAGGATGCCTTAGGTACTCCATTTTCATAGATCTTTTACAATGTCACTCATACATTTGAGATTATCTTATAATCTATACATCATAGGTGCTCATGATGAGGTTAAATTCAAATGAATAATTTGAAATTTCCTCGCTAAGGTTCACATGCTCTATTATAATGGCTTCAAATCAAAATTGAGATTTTCAAGATCATCAAAATAAGGATGTTGCATTTATTTTTTGGCTAAGATACTCTTGGATGGCTCATAAATAAGCATTTTTTACAAGGAGACACCAATCAATGTTTAGTAGTTTTCTTACAAATAGGCAAAGTAAAAGAAGAAAAAGAAAGAGCATCCAAAATGGAAATGAAATGAACTTAAAGACAGCAATGTTGGCAAGAGACACTGCACAAATCATTTGGTGTTGTCATTTATGGAAACCCTAGTCAATAATCACATCCACACCTCAATATTTACTTATACCGGAAGTCAGATTGAAGATATGTGTTAACTGTCAAAGATAAAATAGGGAATCCGACATAGTTGTGTACATTGACTCATATGTAATTTCCTTTTATCATTTTGTGTTGTGGATTTCAAGGAATGTATTTTGATGTATGAACTATCTTTTAATCATAGGGCTTCGTACTGATTGGTGTGCAAGTTAGAAGATCATGTTTACTGATTTTTAGTCTAACAGTGCAAAAAGGCTGACTAGATGAGTATAGTATGTTGTGGATCTTTGAGGCATAATTGTTTTAGGTGTTTCATGTTTGAGATATGTTGTTTTGGGTCCTTACTATGTTTTGGCCAACATTTTTTGGTCTGCATTGATAATTGTTTATGGATTGGACAGATAGTTTGTACACGTTTCATATTTTGTTAAAGCCGACATGTAGTTGTTCTAATCTCTAGTTGCAGATATATATAATCAATTATTCATATGATTTTGATAGATGATGCTAAAGTTAGAAGGATTATAGATTGATTATGCACAATTTCACTTGAGCAAAACAAAGATTGGTGATTTGGATTAAGGTAGATAAAGTTTCAAGAGCAGAATCAGACATAATGTGAAGAATGTGGTCAATGTGCTTAACTGGAACTATAATCAGGCATTAGCAGATGCTATCTCATAGTTAACCCAATCTAGTTGTCTATGTAATCTGAATGTGACTGTAAGATAGTGAGTCTTCTTTTGGGAAGTAAGCTTTTTATTTGAGCAGTGTGCTCTAGGAAGTGTGCCTGAATGCATGTCCATTCCCCATTTGTAATAATTTTAACAGGGTATAATCTTGTGGATTAACCTCCACTGTGGTTTTTCTCTTAATAAAGTTTCCACGTAAAAGTCCTTTTGTTATGGTGTTGTGGTTGATTGCCTTGTTTTCTTGCATCTTTATTTTGGTTCAATGTTATAAGTGGTTTAAAGGTCAAGTTAATAAAGTTAAATTTTTCAAAACACTGATTCACCCCTCCTCAATGTTCCTTGATTCCAACAATTGGTATCAGCCTAGTTCCTCGTATTAACTCTTAATAGCTAGGGAAGACGGGGAAGGTGATCTCAATGTGGATTCCAGAGTCTCTTTAAATAACTTTGGTGGCAATTCATATGATCTCTGGATTCAAAAATCTAAATTCCACGAATTGCAAGCAAGCCTCATGAATGCTAAGAAATTCATTCAATCATTGAAAGATCAAATCAATAATTCCAGGGAAAAGATAAAGGATATATGTGATCATCTCAAGCAGAAAGAGATTAAAAGCATGGAAGATGATCACCTAAGTCAAGCCTTGAAGGAAAAGATAGAAGAATGTGAAAAGCTCACCAGAGATAATGTTGTCCTAAAGCATGAGATGGAATCTATTGTGATGAGGATGACCAAGGAGATTGAAGAGAAAAAGAAGAATGAAGAGAATCTTACTCAATCCTTGAAAGAAAGATCTGATGAATGCAGCAGAATTAATGGTGGATTCAATCAGTTAGAGCTTGGATTGCAACAATCTAGAAACAATTAAGAAGAGCTTTAAAGATAGATTGTTATTCTCAAGGATGAACTTGCTACTACAAATGAATGCAAGGAGAAGTTCAAGATTAGCTCAGCTAAGCTTGATGAACTAATTCAAAGTCAGAAGATTGGAAGTGACAAGCAAGGTCTTGGATATGAGAAAGGAGAAAGCTCTGGATCTGGTCAAAGGAAATTTAGGCTAGTAAATTATATGAGCAAAGGTATAAGGTATCCGGTAAGACAACCCAATGCTCAAAATTTCAATGGATATTGTTTTGTTTGCAACAAATTTGGTCATATGGTTGCTCAATGTAGAAGTAGAATGAATCCAAATGGTCCATCATTCTCCGATCAGTGTTTCAATTGCAATAAGTATGGTCATAAGTCAATTTAATGTAGAAATATAAGAAACAACTTTTTCAATAGAAATGTCAGATGTTATGCCTACAATAGATGTGGCCATATTGCTAACTAGTGAAAATCAAGAGAAAATCAATGGAATAAGTAGTTTGGACAAAGAAATTTCATGTGCTATAATTGTAACAAATCCAGTCACATTGCAAGATTTTGTAGAAGCAAGAAGGGTTAGGTAAACAAAGGGAAAAATAAGCAAAAGGATGATAAGGGGAAAGGCAAAGTTACTGCAGATGAGATCAGGAATCAAATGAAGAAGACATGGGTGGGGAAGAGTGTTTCTAATGCAGGAAATGAAACTGAACCAAAATCTAGTGCTGGAAATTCCTCTGGGAATTATTTTAAGGCCTTTGGCCTAGGGGGAGCTCTCAAGAAAATATGTTACCCCCCCTACTAGTAGTTGGTACTAGAATGTGGAAAATTGCAACAATTTCCTTAATGATCTACATATGTTTTGGGAACACCTATGGAGGAAATTTATGCAAAATTGAAGGTCTGCGGAAGAATTTTCTTTCATGGACTATGAAAATAGGGTATCTGGAAGACCTAGGGAAAAAACATTTATTGTTATAAAAATTTAGATGTGTGAATGATAAAAGGTTACTTCTATTTTTCATTTGTCACATTTCATTTCAAGAAGAAGAAGCTTGGAGAGCTCTGCAAGTGAATTTTGGCAAGATACAAGTTTAAAGGTGATTCGGCAAACAAACCTTAATCCAGTGAAAGGTATTTATCTACAAAAATTGTGAACTTGAAATTTCTAGAAATGGCCACTCTGTTAGTTGTTGATATTAAGGATAGACCCTGCCCAAAATTCAAATGGCACCCATTCAAATACATTGAGACAAAACCATTAGGTGCATTTTCTTCCATTTTGTATGGTGTTTTGCACATTGAAGATATTAGGGCATATATTCATGTGAATGTTGAGGAGTTAGGAAGCTCCCAGTTGTTAAATTTTTACACAAATCAAATTGTGGGAAAAGATCTGTGTAAGGCTTGAATTTAATACTTTGGAGGAGAAGAGGTTCACACAAATTGTGAAGTTTCCCATGTTCAACGAAAATGAATGGTTTTAGTACATACTAAGTCAAGTGCATACCAAGTTCATGTGGTTAAATCAGCCCTTCAAGATCACAAGAGAAGCTATAAGAATTTTTACTAGTCTCAATTCATTTGGTGGGTTTCCCACATTAAAATCTATGAAGAACCAAACAGTCATTGAGGAAACTAGCTCCACTTTCGATAGAAGAGCCATGACAATTAATGAGATCATTGAATTGGATGTAAAATTTGCTTCTATGGTTATTAGATATAAAATCTATCACTCCAACTAGGATAACTCTATATCTGGTACTGCAATCTATGTAGCTGATCAAATGATCAAGGAAAATGTGGAATATGACTTATGTGAGTTACTCAGGATCTAGCTAATTAAAAATCTTGGTAAAATCAAGAAGGACAAGAAGAAATCTTTCAAGTATGGAAATTTGTTGTTATGTCTATTCTTCTACTTCATGAATGAAGTTCTAGGAGTTAGTGAAGTTCAATGGGAAGGTGACAGATCGGTAGCTATTCAAATAATAGACATCTTATATAGAATTGGTGATAACAAAGCAAGGAAAAATGCTATTTGGGGTTACTTCAAAAGCTTTGAGAGTGAAATGCAAGCAAGGAAAAGGATTCCTAAATATATTGTGGAAAAAAATAAGGACACTATTTGCTTCATGGTTGGCATTGATTAGTGTTTGATGGAAGTAGAAAAACCTAGAATAGTTTCGATAATGCCTATGGGATATGAGGTTGAAGAACACATTTTGTAGTTGTATGCCCAGCACTTGTTGAGTAAACCTTAGGATCTAATAGAAGAAATGTTTGGTACCTTTGAAGAGAAGAATATGAAAGTGCATGTACAACTGAAGAATCCTCTGATAGTTTGGAAGGTGAGAAAGGAAGTTGAAGCTTTTTCAAAAAGCATCGGCATATCAATTGAAGCAATGAGGCAAGCTAGGAAGAAAAGAGAACAAGTTGAAGAAGGGGAGCCTACTAGAACTGATTCAACTAGTCTGGCAGCATCCTCTACTAGATCTAGATCTACAAGGAGCTTTGTACCCTCATCTAGTTCTACAAAGAAATCAAGCCCAATAAAAGCTCAAGCCAAGACATCTGGAAGAGAAGGAAAGAGGCAGAAGCATAAAATCACAAGAATCTATGTTGTTGTTGAAGATGATGAAGAAACTCAATCAGATGAAGAAATAAGAGAAATCAATCATAAGGGCACAAAAGCATCCAAAGTCTCTAAGGAAAATCCCTCCGGTGAGGAAAAATCTAAGAAAAAGATGAAAAATGATAGATCAGGTATGACTATAAAGGAAGTGGAAAAATTTTTAATTAAGGATGGTAATCTCAAACCACCTTTTCAATGGTATGACACTTTTGATAGTGTTGGTCAAAGAAATATTGAACAAGCCACAATAAAATATTTGAATATTTTCAATATGAATCTCATAGAAATAATTTCAGAGTTACCTAAAGGGTTATATGAAGTCTTAGAAATGAGGAGAGTAAATGCAAGAGCTAAAGATGAACGAATGAGAGAATGCAATATACTTTCCAATCTATGTCTGGTAATATCAAAAGAAGAAATGAAGAAAATCCTCAATGATGCTAAAAAGGATTTTAAGAGAAAATCAAGGGTGAATAAGCTTATGATTGGGTAGACTGAGGAAGTAGCAAAAGACACTGAGAAAATTCTTAGGGCAGTTATGTTGAAGAATAGATATAATGTTGTCTCTAAAGAAACTCATGATGAAGATGTTCCATCTGGTCTGGAAGTTCAATATGTTCAGGCTAATATTGAAGAAGTGAAAGAAGACACAATTAACAACACTCAAAATCCTCTAGATATGCAAGATACTAAAATTCCCATGGAGACAGAAGCTCCTAAAGATATGTCAGTTGAAGAAATAGATATTCCCAAAGCCAAGCAAGAATCTATGATTGAAGAAAAGAAGGATGAGGAAAAGGAGGTTGCTATGGAAGCAAGAGACACTGTAAAGGTAATAAAGAAGTTTTTAGAAGAACAAGAGGTGTTTGACCCTAAATTGGTTGAAGGTCCTATCAACTTGGCCACTCTATCTCCTATTCAAAAGCTGAAGGTAGCATCATTTGCTCAAGCCAAGGCAAGGGGGGAGATATTGAAATCTCACACTGAGGATAGTGAGTTGCTAAGTCTTGTATTTGATATCTTAGAGAAGATCATGCCCACACATGTCAAGGACTCATCTAATTCTCCCTCCAATCAGCTGAAGAAACTTATCAACTTTGTAAGTACTCACTTTGAGTCTCTTGAAAAGTCAACTGAGGATAAGGTCCAGAAAGAATTTGATGAAAACAGGTTTAGTAGATTGAAGTGTATGATTGCTAATGATAAATCCTTATTAGCTACCTATGAAAAGAACATTCAAGGTGCATTATCTGAGGGTGGAAATATCTACAATTCATGCTTATCCTTTTCAAAATTCACTAAGGTCACTGAGAAGAAAATTAAGGAATATGAGAAACAGTTAGCAAATATTTCTCAAACCTTTGATCCTCTAACCATTTCTATGGGTAAGCAAGAAGGTTAAGTCATATCCCTGCTTGAAAAAATTAAAAGTTTGAAGCATGAAAAAGATGGAATTTTTGAAAGGGTATGTGATCTCACAGGACTAATTCATCCTAAAATGGAGACAATGCTTAGTGCATTAAAGGAAGCACATGATGATATGGTTGTCAATGATCCAGCAAATCTTGAGTCAGGAGAGATGCAAACCTACCTTTTATGTGGTCACATGACTATTTTGGAGAGTCTCAAAA
>VDFB02270651.1:671462507-671553121 GCA_007258455.2 Sequoia sempervirens
TGGCCTAGTAGCTGAGACCCATTTTTGCATCATTTGTATCATAACTACACTCCCAAGTTGCACTTATGGGGGGTGTTAGTGTGAATTGGGTTATTTCCTAACTAGATATTAGTGAGGACCTATTCACACCATAAATTTGTTTACTTAGGAATTAGTTTCCTAGGTGTAATTATAGAAACTAGTATTTAATGAGACCATATCTCATTAATAGGCATGTAGTTATCTAAGCATTTAATATTTGTCTCATGCATTTATAATTATGCATTAGGAATTTAATGTTTGTAACTAAGGTGGTTATTCAACCTCCTCTCACCTTTCCTATATAAGCAAGGCTCTTGTACATTTGTAAATAATCTCAAAGATTCTAGATCAATTTATCATAGATCATCATTTGATCAAGTTCTCTTCTTGCTGATAGTGCATTACTTATTTATTCATGTGGATGGTTTTTTTCTTGGTTGATCCTTTGAAGTGTGGCCAAATTCATTTGGGTTATTGTTCATATTTCTAATAAGTGTACGGTATCATTTAAATTGTTATTTAGATGTTAATTTTTGAAATCTATTATGTTTAAATACACGTACATAGATTGATAGTATAATTTAATATTGTCTTTCTATGCAACAACCTGGTTCTTTTACAACCATGTTGATTGAGCCTAGCCCATTGGAAGAAGCTACACAATAGGTATTTATTTATTTTTATTCTCAACATTATGATTATATGTGCATGTTCATTTAAATCATGTTAAATTCTTGTCATTTTTTAAATAGGAAACCATATTAGATGCTCCATCCATTATGAGCCCATCTAGTGTAGAAGCATCATAGTAGGTATGTGTTTATTTTATATTGCATATATTTACGTTTATATAGGAGTATATATATGTTTAGTAAATATGATTATTTTTCAACAATTATATGTTAATTCATATCATTTTTATTTTACCTGCTATAGTACTCTACCTGATTTAGCAATGTGACAAGTGTGGGATCATTTCTTTATACAAGGAATCTTGATCATCCTAAGGGACAATCATATGCATAACACCTTGTATAAAATAGATCAATACTTGAGATAAACAAGAATTTCATTTTTTATATAATATAGTTCAATATAGTGATTTTGATGTTAAATTGATAATTTATAAATTATAGTATATAAGTTTCTATTTACTGGTCTATCTTGTCAACCATTCACATAATTAATCTAATTTGTGGTTTGAATTGTTATTGTGAAGGAAAATTCAAAGCCACTAAGTTCTTTGAGGAGGCTCAATTTTGATGGTCAAGAACATGATTAGGATTTGATATAGATTGATATGTATTTAGGTTTTGATAGATCTTGAGATGGAATATATGCCATAATTTGTAAAAACTATTGTAAAACTTGTTTTGAGTAGGCATATATGCCAAATTTGTATATGCAAAAACACAATTATTCTACATTTTGATATATAAGAATTGATATTTGATCTAATTTTTTCCTTATGTGCATATCTTTCTACTTTTAATTTTCAAAATGGAATATATAATTATTTTAGAATGGTTTAAAGTTATGATCAATAACATGTTATAGATTAATGAAATTGCATTTTAATAGAGCTTATGAATTATAATTGGTAATCCATCTATGTTAGAGTTCATTCATATTAAGGTTCACATACAATACATTCCATGAGACCACATTTCTTTGAGGATTTTTCAAACCATTCACTACCTTTTCTATTGTACCACATTTTTCATACATGTCTACCAAAGCATTTTTTATCAAAAACTCAATTTGAGAATATACATGATTTTAAGCTCTCTTGAATGAATGTATTGTTACCTAGTTCTTTCTTATAGCTCAATCAAGTAGAGCTAGAGAAAGTATTTGTAGCTAGAAGGAAAAAGGTACATACAAATTTCCACTAATGTTTTGTCATTGTATAAAAGATGTTTTCAAATGAATTATTATGTAAATGTTTTACAATAGAAAAGATTACACAGTTTGTGTAAAATAAAAAAATTATTCATTGTACAAAATATGATGTCCCACATAAGATGTGGGAGTAACTAAGAAATACATGATGAAATGAAACATAAAGAGTAAACTATACAATTGAAGAAGTAATGAACATGAAAGGAAATTTGATCCATCATTTCCTAAATGACGAATCATGAAGTTGTCAGTTGTGTCTTCAGTTTTAGTTGCTCTAGCTCCAACTCCTTCCATTGTCCCTCCACATATACCTACAAGGAATGAATGTATTTTGTTAGAGCTCGAGACAAAATTTCTCTTCATATGCATACATAAATAGATATATAATCTACTCCTATAAATCATTTGATCAGATATACAGATTTCACAAACATTCAGGAGTAGAAGAATTAATGCATCATTGGAAGCTTTTAGCTTCATTATTTTTCTAACTTGTTTGTTCACTATGCAGGTATAGGTTCATTTGATATTCTAGAGTTTCATGGTTTGACATCATAGCATTTGGAAAAAAATGGGCTCCCACAAGGGTTGAGCCCAACATGTTGCTCTCTTGAATTTTTATAGGGGATATGAAGTATATATTAATTATATTTTAATCAATGGTAGTGACTTCAATCTTTGTTGTCACTACAAGTTTCTCAAGAAGCATATCATTTATCAATGAATACATTATACACAAAAAGCAACATATCATCAATAGAGGCAACAGAAACATACATGCCAAGACTCAATCATTTCACTCTATTATCATTGTTATGGGATAGCATAATGCATAGATACTATGAACATTATTTCAAACACATAGGATATCTAATACATAGATGACAACCATTATGTCTTGAAAAGAGCAGAGGATACACATTGAATTTAGTATAAGTTCACCATGCAAAATAGAGTATAGTCATTGAAGAAGTAATGATTAAGCAATAAAAAGGAATAGTGTCATTTAGTGCTTTAAGAACATTCACTATTTATAATAGAGGTCCAAGTGAAAGCTAAGGTTAAAGCAACTGATTATAATGACAGTGTTCAAAAGAATTTAAAAGGATCTAGTTTAGTTATGATAGTATTTTCTTAATGAACATGTTTAGCAACAAGGTGAAGTCAACTTGACAGTGTACTGCATAGTGCTAAGGACAGCCACAAAGAAAAAATGGGACAAAGTGACAATCAGGCTCAATATAGAGGGTAGTCATTTTGAAATACTAACGAAAGACAACATATTATTCAAAATTGTAGTTGGTTGTGTGGAAGCTAAAGTCAAGTCAAATACATAATAGGCAGAAATAAATGAGTTTTCAAACAAAATCATGAGGAAGCAAGAGCCAAAGAATACTATGAAAAGAAATTAATATCCTGACACTATGAGGAGGCAACCTGAGGGTCTTCATAAGCAAATTCACTATACAAATCAAGGAGTCATATTTTTCATTAAATAAAAGTGATAGTGTTATTACTAAGTACAAGATCATAATTTGTGATTTAAAATAAAGCCATGAGTGTAGATGGTGTTCAAAATGATTATTTTTTTTATTTCAATGTCTAATTTAGTTAGGTTCAACCAAATGCTTCTACTCTTCATAAGAGGCTTCACAATTGAACCGTCAAGATACATGACCAACCTATAGCAAACATTCATGAAGAATTTTTGGGAAGCGACAATAATATATTGTGATATTTTCTCCAAGGAAATACCTCCAGTAAATGCATGATGGCAATTTATTTATGAGATGATACAAAGGTTAGAAAGTTTTGCATTTTATCTCTTCAAGCAAGATAAGAAAGAAGACCCAAGTGAGATTAAAAAAAGGCGCAGACCCAGAACAAGTTCAAGGTCAATCTAAAAGTGAAGAACCACGGTTTGCAATATAATCACAATAATGAAGTCACAGACATAGGGCCAAAGAATGTGAAACTCAAAGGGTTGAAGATACAAAAGTGAAACCCTCTACAGTAAAAGTGCAGACCTAGAATGGGTATTGAGGCCACAAAATCATAAAATAGAATGGAGGGTTTTCTCTGCAAACACAATAATGAATACCATGGCCTGCATTTCAAATTTAAAGCCCATGTCCTCCTACATTGAACAAAAAAGAATTTTTCTAAATAGGAAAAATTTGTGGTAAAGACTAGAAGAATAGAAGTTATCTCAATATGTAAAAAGATGAAAGTGAACAAAATAGCATTTCCAATCAATATTTTATAGATTTAAACAACATGAAAGCCAAGAGAAAGTAAAGAGGAGCAACTTTCTATCACAAAGATCCATTTTCTCTAATAGAAAGAAGGAAGAAATAGTAGATTTTATGCAAATTAATGCTTACCTGTGTGTAGTACTAGATGGTTTTGCATAGGAGAGACTTCAAATTTCTATAGAAAGCTTGAGGAAGCCCTAGCATGGTGGCAGTAGAAGTAGTCTTGAAGAAAAAGTCAGAGGTTGCAAAATGAAAATGAAGTGAAGTGGTCACAGGTTTTGTTATTAGGGTTTATTTTACCCTAATGGGGCTAACTTCATTTCGGAGGATTTTTTTCATTTTATTTAAACCTTTTTATGGAAAATTAATACCATGGATTATGTTAAGTTACCCTTGGAAACTTCAACAAGGTTGTGTGCAAAGTAATAAACCAAACTCAAGGTCGACCTCCTCAAAATTGCATGAGATAAAATGAAAATAATAATGTAAATATCATTAAAGTAATGAACTACAAATTACTTTAATGTGTGTCATGCAAATGTAGAACCCAGAAAATTATTTTTTTATTGATTGTACTTTAATATCTATTTAGATCAATTACCTTCATTTTAGTTTCATGTAAAAAATCTGAAGGGGAGTTAAACTGGAGAGTTTGGTCTTGATTTTCAATTCTATCATGTGGTTTTGAGGTCAACTTTGGTCAAACTAATTGCGACATTGATTTTGAGGCTAATTTAGCTCAATTTACTTTAGTTTTAACCTCTCTTTTTGAGGGTTTTCATTTTTGCTTGTGGGAGAGTTTCTTGGAGATATTTTTAGATGTAGTTAACTACAAGTGCCACCTCATGGCACTTTGAGACTCTATTTTGTATATAGGAGAAAAGAGTTAGCTTTTTTCTCACTTCTAGATTTCTACTCTCATGTTAATTGCAGAGAATCTGATAATTTTTTAACTCAATTTATAGATTTATACAAAGTAGTAGGTTACAAGTTACTTTATATTATCATTTATGTAGTATTTTCTTGCTATTTTTATTTAAAATTTATTAATTTTACCTTCTTAGATTAATGTGAGTGTCTTTATGAATGATTTTGATGAAGTTGATGTGTTTTAATCACCAAAACCTCTAGTTTTGTCTCATTCATTACTGTACATGCACAAAAGCAATCCTTTATCACAAATCTTAGGTTGTGCTTGTGTTTATTTTGTCTTCCAAGTTGTGAAACATAGTTTTCCTTCCAAAAAGATAGATTATTAAGCCTTCTTTAGAAAAATTATTGTGATCAAATTTCCCTTTTCTCAGTTGTGTGAATAGATCTTTCTGAAAAAATAGTTGTGAATTAGTTTGCATTTTCATAGTCATTTAGGCGCATCACCATCCTTTCAATTTTATTTTTTTCCATTCATTTTAAACCGTTCTATCTCTTTTGTTGCATAATCATTAGTTTCCCTAAAAAATCAAAAGGGAAACAATCCCACAATATGGAGGTCTACCTTCACTATAGGGTACCCCCAACCTAAAGATATTGCAATGTTTCAACAAGATTAGCTAAGTCTAGGCTTAGCTAGGGTGCAATCCTAGTCGATAGTAGTTTTTGGCATACCTGATGGGACTTTGAAGCTCACTTCAGAGATAGAATTCAAATTGCAAGCTACTACTTTGGTATATAAAACAATGTTTTTACCTTTCAAAGGTTACAATTCATACCTGGTGACTCTTATCTCTATCTTTTGAAGTAGATCCAGTGTAGACATCCTATGAGAAGAGTGCAAACAAGAGGCAACTCTTCATCGTTTGAGTATTTGCAACTATCACCACCAAGGAGGAAAGGGAGGACAGAAAAGAGGAAAATTCTTAGCCCAACACCGGCTAGATCAAGATATACACCTCCAAATCTTAGCCCTGCAAATTTGGTATGAAGAGTTCAAGTACCAGTAGTGCAAGTTCAAGCACTAGTAATGGCGAGACAATTTTCATTTACACCATTTAATGGGGGCATGCCATTAGATATTTCTCAAATGATGACATACCTATAACAACCCTCAAAAGCTTGCCATTTTTCATAGGGGAGAATCAAACAACACCTATTGATCACATTAGAGATGTGGCTATTATGTGTTTAGTTGACAATATCACTGTAGAAAATGTAGAGCTCATAATTTTTGTTGCATCGGTAAAGGGAATAACTTTACAATGGTTTTAGACCCTTCTAGTAATTTCAATCAAGACATGGGATGGATTAGGTGATGTGTTGCATAAGCAGTTTGAGGATAAATCAGATCATCTATCTCTGATGGAGCAACTGAGTACTATTAAAATAGCTCCACATGAGCATATGCCAAATTTCAATTATCATTTTTAGAAGACTTGGGATATAATTCTAGTAATGATAAAACCTTTAGCTCAGCGTGCATTTTTTTATTTTCTTAAAGCTATTAATAGTGATATTTCAATAATGATTCAATCTATGGGTGGAAATATACTTCTTAGTGCATATGAAATAGCTATTAGAGAAAAAAAATAGCCTCATCCAGGCTGGTTAAATAGCCCCTAGGCCATCAATGCCAATTTTTCCTGAGGTATAGCCATCAATACCAATAGCATTACCCCCAATAGTTGTCATTCCACCTATTCTAGCAATAGGTTATCAAGCTAGATCCCAAGAAACAATTGTCCTAGCTCAATTTCAAGAGTTACAAGAGATTAAAGGTAGTCAACAAAAGATTGAAAGTTTATTGTAGACCTTTGGTAATGAGTTGGTAAACCTTAAAAATTAGCAAGGTCAAAATCCTAAACCCTACCAAGCACCATATCAGCAAAATAGGCCACCTTACCAAATTGATTATCAAGGGTAAAGAAGAAATTATAATACTAGGTCATTTTAGCCATACAATCCTAATACTGCTAGCTCTTCAAAGGAGGTAATTCCTATGCAAAAAAAAATGGCACAGGATTCTGAGTGGTGTTTTATGTGCAACCAACCTCACAATCAGAATACTTGTCCTAATGGAGTGCATAATCAAGCTCTCATGGTGCAAAAAAACACTACTATTATAGAGGATGTGACTAAAGAAAGTTATGAGCAACAAGGTTCGCAAACTCAACAAAATGATCCTAATGTTGCCCTAATGAATTGGAAAGGTAATGAGTTCTATGGACTGAATCAGCCACAACAGAAAAAACACCTCCATTTCAACCAATACAAGATCAAAGAAAAGTGTTGTTGATTTAGGATAGCAAGCTGATAAGAGCTTATAACAAGCATATAAAGGCAAGAAATAGGGTGGTAAGGATAAAAATAAAACTTCTACAGCTCAATAGGGCCAGAGTGAACCTTCAACTTCTTAGAATGTCCATATTTTTCCAAGGGATCAAACACTAACAAGTAAGGAACAACCAAAGGCTCAATCTCAGCCTTATAGTCATAAATTGAGGTTGTTGTTTCTAAGGGACAACAAAAGGTTAGTATTGTAGCATTTAATATTGTGGATCATATGAAGAAAGCTACTATTAGTTTGTTAATGATTGATGCTTTACATATTCCTAAGAAAAAATATTTATTGCATGATTCTTTAACTAAGATTTCATTTTCTAATCAGTCTAGTAGAGAGTAGCCTAAAGTAGTGATTGCAAATAGCCCTAAAACCAAGAGTGAGTAGTCAACTCAAGAGGTTAAACCACCTCCATTTTATGTCAGTTTGATCAATGGTGAATATTTAGTGAATAATTGCATGATTGATTCAGGAGCAAGTAGCTCTATTATTCCTAAACAACTAGTGGATGAGGTTGCGGAATCACGTAGGGCCCCTCTATAAAAGTCTCTCTTAGTTTCTGATATCTCTAAGGTATTTTACCATAGTTTTGAGTTTTTAGTTGATGGGAAAAGGGTCAAATGCATGTAGTGTAAAGTTGCAAAGGAGTGTAACTTTCATTTTTCTCCTCATGCAACCAAATTGATAGTTCCAACACGTCTAGATTGATGGGTTTACACTAGGTATGGTGTTGTTTCAAACCCAAACATGTTGAAACAATCCGAGCTACATTGCATCGGCGATATCCCTTAAAAGTCCAAAGTGCAAAAAGGAAGCAATTTTTGACGAGCTAGTACTCAGAAACCATGCCACCTAGAAATCATTTTTCTAAGGCTACAAGATCATGTAGGGGCACTCTACAACAGTATCTCTTCATTTTTGATATCTCTAAGGGGTTTTCTCATGATGTCGATTTTTCAGTTGATGGAAAAAGGGTCAGATGGATGCAGTGTAAAGGTGCAAAGGGGTGTAACTTTTATTTTGTTCCTTGTGCTACCAAACTGATAGTTCCAACATGATCAAATTGGTGGGTTTATGCTGGGAATGAGTAAATAAGTGAATCATTTACTCAAATACATGTAAGTCATAAAGTATACATTGGAATACTCATAAGTCACAAAGTATACACATAAATTGTAAAGAATACACTTGAATACACATAAGTCATAATTCACAAGTCATGATCAACACCCATGCCTACAACATTTAAGAGACAATTTACACAATACGCATAATATCATCATTCAAGAATTTCTATCAAATATAGGATTTACAGAATGCTACAGGCATACAAAAAACAACCCTAATACATAGTCATTTCCCACTAGGGGAAGGAAAGAGATCACGCATTTCCTTCGCAGTTGGTTAGATGGAGTTTTTTTTATTCTTTTTCATTTGAATTTGCCCACTTGTCCTCCACTCTTCACTCATCTAGAGATGCAACTAATAGAATAAGAAGTATATACGTTAATATATAGATATTAAAAATTATGGAATGGCATATAACAAAATAATTGCAAACAAATAATCATCATGCTATTCCATAACAGTAGCACTTTGATGTTCTGGAGTGACAAGCACCTATAGCAACCATCAAGATAGCAATTAAACTATAGACAAGCATCATGAAAATTTTCAATAATAGACTATAGAAGAGAAAATATAATGTCAAATTTACTAATTTGTCGCATACCTTTGCCAAAGGATCAGAGATGGCTATTGTTGCATCAACTGCATGGTCCATCATGCCATGAACATTGCAATATAGTTAGAATGGAAAATTTATATGATCGCAATAGAAAAGATGCTTAGAATAACAAATCTATATTATTCTAAACAACCTAAATGATAGTAAAATGGTAATGCAAACTAGAAAAGATTCTTAGAATAACAAACCTATATTATTCTAAACAGACTAAATGATGATGAAAAGGTAATGTAAACTAGAATAACAAATTTATATTATTTTAAATAACCTAAATAATGAACCTTAGGAGATCAAGAAATTTAATTATTATGAACTTAATCAAAATAAGATGAACAATATCATACCTATCCCATACAACAAATGATCTGCTACTCAAGTGTGTCTAAAGGGTCATCTCTTACCTTCAGAGTATTGAGTAATGCTTCATGACCATCACTACTAATTTTCCACAGTTCCTTTGTTTTTGGTCTACCATGATGTCTCAATAACTTAACATTTGTTGCTATAACAAGGTGTGAATACATGAGAATGGATTTTTGTTTCTCATAGTCTTCAAATGTAGGTATTCTATTCTTTCTAATCATATATGTTTGCAACTAAGTTCTAGAAAAACAATTGAACCTATAGAATCATTATTATTTTATCAACAACAAATATATATTATTCTAAACAACCTAAATGATAATGAAATGGTAATACAAACTAGAAAAGATTCTAAGAAAAACAAATCTATATTATTCTAAACAACCTAAATGATGATGAAATGGTAATACAACCAAGTTCTAGAAACAACAACTAAACATGTAGGATACATGAACCCATCAACATCTATCATCGATTGTGTTACCTATTTATTTCCCTCTACACATTGTTCCAACTAATAGTTTGATCCCTCTTCATTCCCTTGCGGTGCTACAATTGCATAGACATGTTCTAGTTGTACAAGATTTGAAAGATGGTCTTTGTTAAGTGAACTTTCCATTTCATCTTCAAAAGAGGATTGTGCTATAGATAAATGGGTTAGGTAATTTGGAATCCATGTATCTACCCACTCACTTGACTTGCATTAATACCAATCACACTAAATACAATTTTGACAAAAACAAGCCAACTCTTGTGTCTATATGTTCATGTACCTGCATCTGAGCTTTGAAATAAATTCATATTTAAAGAATCTCTAATTATTTGAAATTCCAATTTGTCTCCCACTATTCCCTCCTCAACCAACCAAAAGAACCTACACACTTGTGAATCAATTGTCCCTCCTCATGATAATGCATAAGTACACCAATCAACAATAGAACATGCATCACTAAATGTTGTACCACCTCTGATCTTTATTTGTTCCTTAACCAAAGCTCTCTTCACACATGCACCTATGCCATCATGCTCACATTTTCCATGCCCAACTTTAAAAAAACTCCAAATATGCGATACACCCCTCTCTATATGCATCCTTCTCAACCAATAAAACATGCAATCATTCTTGAATTTACCTATGTAGTTATCTGACCAAATGAAATGTTGACCCATTGCAATACCTCTTTCTTGCAAGAACTCAAAAAAAAAATTGAAACAATGTTTCACAAACTCAAATGAATTAGATCTATAATCACTCATGTAAAAATGGTACTCCCTGATTATCTTCCTATCCTCTTTTGTACTATCAGGGGCATGTTTATATGTTATGTGGACAAAAATAGCAATTTGAATAGAATTATAATATTGTGATTGTATTTCATTTTGTGGTTGCAATGTGTAATTTTAAGCAAACTAAACTACGGATACATTTGTTCCAATCGGGAAAGAGTCCTTACACATCCTGAATTGTTGATCCAACCACTGCAGCTTGTGGCAATGCCTTGCATACTTATAGAAAATGTTTTTCTTAAAATCGGTAATACTTACCTATCTTGTAACCAAATCACATATAGAGCTTTCACCTCCACTCTTCAATGTGTATTTCATTATCTCAAACCTTTTTTCTTAAAAATATTGTTACCAAAATCATGTTCATTGCCCTCATGAAAGCATATTACAAAATTCGATAAACCACCACATTGCAAACATGTTTCATTTAAACAATCATTTTTATAAAAAAAGAAACCATCACCTCTAATGCATAAAAATGAATCTAACAAGTCCCTAGATGACTTGGGATGTTGCATTGCATGACACTCCTGCAACATTTCATTAGTATGTATAGTAGAACAAATGTGTCATAATAATTCATGATACATTGAAAACTCGACATGGTATTTACAACATGTATTAGAACATTAATAGGTACACAGTAAAATGGCTTGCAATACTCAAAGGCCCTTTGTGAGATTTGCAAATTTGGGTGTGTTTCACAAAATTGTTTGTACAATATTGTTTGACTACATTCCAAGAAATTTTTAGGATGTTGTGTGCAATCTTTATTACCTTTTCTTAACTTTAAAACATCCTTTACATTCGGTGATACTCTAGAGTGAGAGTTCCAAAATTTTTCAATTTACATCTTTATATTATCGGTTAGCTTCTTATCAACACGAGGAATCCATCCACTAAAATCCCACATATCATTTTGAGGAGGACTATCAAGTCTTCCTATTCTTGAGAGTGCTCTATTCAATGTTTTACGATTTAAATTTAAATCAATACAAATTTGTCTCATTAAACGAGCCTTTCTCAAATGATTTCTTACTAGTGAGGTTGTGATAACTCTATGAGCAGCCCTTTTATATTTTTCCTTACTAGTCTTTCCAATAGAAGTTAGAGCATTAAAAATATTTTTTACAATAACAGTATTTTTTTTTTACTTTTTAGTGACATGAATCTTCAGCTTTCTTAATAATAGTCTCATTTTGTAAGAATTTTGCAATTGCACAAAAAGTTGACATTGTTCAATTAATGTCTTATCAAAAAAGTATTCATTGAACATATTGGTAGCCCACAATTGAACCATTTGTGGTGACCTTTTTCCATGAAGATTACCTATTATGTTCTCATATATTTCAAGCAACCATTTAGGGGTTCTCATGTAATTAGGTTTTACATAAGGTTCATTTTCAACATTTTCAATGTTATCAACATTTTCAATAACAATTCCAACATTTTTATTTTCAATATTTTCAACATTTTCAATAACATTTTCAACAACAATTTCATTTTCAATAACACTTTCAACAAAATTTTCATTTTCAATGTTGTTAACATTTTCATTTTCAATTTCAATATTTTCATTTTCACTTTCAATATGATGTTCAATATTTTCAAATTATATTTCATCCTCACTTGAATTAACATTTAAGGATGCAAAAGAAGCTTAAATTTGAGTATTTATCATACCTTGTCTTATTTTCCTATGAATCTCTCTATCTTTTGCTCTATATGCTTCAATTTGATCTACTGTTAGTTTCCTCTTTCCTTTTCTCTTATAGTGACTCTTGCTCCCCATTGCACAACCAAAAAAACACACACAAATGATTGTAAAATTTAATAATGTGTAAAAGAATCGCACAAAATCTGAATTGTGTTTGATACAAATAGAAAGCACATGATTTCAGTGACAAAAGGAATGTGGGGATCATTGGAATGCTAAAAAATGGTTCCATTTTTGTTTTTTATAACTCACTAAACAGATATCTATTTCAAAATGGATATTCGTTATGAATGGATATCTGTTTCAAATAGATATTTGTTATGTTTTACACAATATGTAACCTATTGTTGCTTGTGCTTCTAATTTTTTAACCTATAGCAAACAAAATAGATATCTGTTTATAACGGATATTGGTTACAAACGAATATCCAATATATACAGATATATGTTTACTTTTGTTTTATGAATTATTATTAGCATAATATTATTAATATATTATATTATAATACATTTTATACTACATATTAAATATATTATATATTATGATATATATATTTATTATATTAATATACTAAATTAATATATTATATATATATTTATATAATATATAATATATATTAATATTATTATTAAGGTATATATTAAATTAATATATTATATAATATATAAATTATATTATATATTAATATATCTCTCTCCCTCTCACTCTTAGGTACCTCCCACTCCCCATCTCTCCCTCTTAGATTTCAATCTCCCACTCCCCCCCTCTCTCTCTCTCTCTCAGGTCGCTCCCTCTCCCTCTTCCTCTCTCTCCCTCCCAGATCTTTCTCTCTTTCTCTCTCTCCCTCTCACTCTCAGGTCCCTCCCACTCCCTCTCTTTACCTCTCAGATCTCTCTCTCCCACTCTCCCTCTATCTCTCTCCCCACTCCCTCTCTCCCTCTCAAGTCTCTCTCTCTCACTCTCCCTCCCTCTCTCCCTCTCTCAAGTCCCTCCCACTCCTCTCTCTCTCTCTCTCAAGTCTCTCCCTCTTTCTCTCCCTCTCAATCTCAGGTCCCTCCCACTCCCTCTCACTCTCCCTCCCTCTCTCTCTGTCTCAGGTCTTTCTCTCTTTCTTTGTCTCCCTCTCCCTCTCACTCTCTCTCTCCCTCACCCACTCCCTCTCTCCCTCTCTATCCCTCTCAAGTTTATCTCTCTCCCACTTTCCCTCTCTCTCTAATCCCTCCCACTTCCCCTCTCTCTCTCAAGTCTCTCCTCTCTCCCACTCTCTCTCTAGTCGCTCTCTCTCTCCCTCCTCCTCCTCCTCCTCCTCCTCCTCCCCCTCCCCTCCTCCTCCTCCTCCTCCTCCCTCCCTCCTCCCTCCCTCCTCCCTCCTCCTCCCTCCCTCCCTCCCCCTCCTCTCCCTCCCCCTCCCTCCCCCTCCCTCTCTCTCTCCCACCTCCTCTCCTCAAGCATCCTCATGACTCTCTCTCTCCCTCTCCCTCTCTCTCTCTTATCTCTCTCTAACCCTTGTTCTCTCTCAGGTCTCTCTCCCTATCAATTCTTTTTTCTTTCTATCTTTCTCTCTCTTTTATCTTTTCTCTCTCTCCCTCTTACCTCTCTCTCTCTCTCCTCAAGTCTCTCCCTCTCACCTCCTCGTGTCCCTCCCACTCCCTCTCCTCCTCCCTCTCAAGTCTTTCTCTCTTTCTCTCTCTCTCTCCCTCTCCCTCTCTCCCCCACTCCCTCTCCCCCCTCTCTCTCCCCCACTCCCTCTCCCCCCTCTCTCTCCCCCCCACTCCATCTCTCCCTCTCAGGTCTCTCTCTCTCCCACTCTCCCTCTCTCTCTTGTCCCTCCCACTCCCTCCCCACCCCCTCTCACTCTCAGATTTCTCTCTCTCTGGTCCCTTCCACTCCCTCTCCCTCTCTCTCCCCCTCTCAAGTATTTATCTCTTTCTCTCTCTCTCCCTCTCTCTTCCTCTCAGGTCCATCCCACCCTCCCTCTCTCTCCCCTACTCCCTCTCTCCCTCTCTCTCCCCCTCTCCCTCTTTCTCTCTCTCAGGTCCCTCCCACTCCCACTCCCTCTCTCTCTTAGGTCTTTCTCTCTTTATATCTCTCTCCATCTCCCTCCCTCTCTCTCCCTCTTAGGTCTCTCCCTTTCTCTTCCTCTCACTCTAAAGTCCCTCCCACTCCTTCTCTCTCTTCCTCCCTCTCTTCCTTATAGGTCTTTCTCTCTTTCTCTCTCTCTCCCTCTCTTTCCCACACTCCTCTCCCTCTCTCTCTTTCATGTATCTCTCTACCACTCTTCCTCTCTCTCTATCTCTCTCTCTTCCTCTCTCTCCCTCCCTCTCCCCCACTCCCTCTCACTCTTAGGTCCCTCCCACTCCCTCTCTCTCCCTCTTTTAACTTATATATATTAATATATTAAATTAATATATAAAATATATTTATTATATTTACTAATATTATTATTAAGGTATATATTATATAGTTGTAAGAGAGGGGAACCAACCATGTTTAAGGCCCTAGGTCATGGAGGGCCAAGAGTGGAAATATACCCTAACTTACCTCACTCTAAAGGGGTGTTTTGAAATGATGGATGAGAATGATGAGGACTATAAGGTCCTTCAATCACTCTACAGACCTTAAATCTAGAATGGGGCTAGGCGAGCTAGTTTTTAGGTCAAACATTGTGCCTCAGGTAGCTCTCTATCCGAGGATGAAAGCATGGTTTTGGGATGACAACGCAACATGTTGGTGTCTCTTAGGTGTGCTGGCATTCGTACAACCAGAGGACCAAAATTACAATGGGAACTACCAAAAACAAGTTGATAGTCTAGCTAGTGGTTTCTAAGGGAACAAAACAACACTATAAAATAAGAGATATATAATCAAATATGATAAAGAAAGTATATTAAAGTTAGGGTGACAAAGATGATCTCACAAAAGAGCTTGTTCGCCAGCTAGCTCCAAATGCACGTCCATCTACACACAAGGAGGAAAATTCTTGGGGGCTTGTATAGGGGTCTGCCTCAATTAGACCCCCGCTTTGGTGTTTCCACCTCCATGGACAACCAAGATATCAATGATACAAAAATATGTGATAAAGAAGGAATAAAAGCAAAGAACACAATAGACACTACAAAACAATAATGTTCTACTCAACCAAATCGTAGAGGAGAGGAGTGAAAATGCTTACTATAACTAAGGGTAATTTTTAAGTTTGATTAAAAGTTAATAAATCAATATAAAACACAAGAAACCCAAAGCAATTACAAAATACAATGGAAGTGAACAAAAGAACGATTATACCAGAAAACCGTCGAGACCTCCATGCTTCACTTTTGTAACACCTTCTAGCTTGCTAGCTGATTTGTTGCCCTCAGATTTGACGTGTGAGAAATCTATTAATGCAAGTCCAAGTCCTACACCAAGCTTTGAAGGATTTGATCAAAGTCTAATGCTTATGCCTAAATGACTAAGAATGTCTAAACATGCTAAGACTTAATCAAATAAAGACAATAAATGCTGCAATTGCTATGAATAAATCTAAGTGATGTCAATGCATAAGTATGTAATGTGTCTGTGTGTAATATATTGGCGTGTCTTTGAAAAATGAGAGTAAAATGGCATTTTATATAAAATGCCATTTTGAATGGACGGGTGAGATTGATAGATTGAGAAAATGCCCTAGAATCAATGGTTAAGATTCAAAATGGCAACTCTTAAGTAGGGTTAGGGAAAAATTCCAAAATGTGTGAATAAGATTTAATTAAATAAATTAAATCAAGGATAAATGTGACAGTTGAGATGAAATTAGCAAAAATCAGAAGATAAGAAGATGGGATTTTAGAAATTACTTGATTTGTAGAAGAATATTTCCATTTTGAATTAAATTAATTCAAAATATGGATTTTGTGAGATAATGAGTAATTGATTTTTGAAATTAATTACTAAAAGAAGAATCAGTTAACTATGTGAGACATTTTTAAATAAATTGTTTTATTTAAAAATAAAGAAGTGTCACATACAACAATTAAATAATTAAAATAATTATTTAATTTAGAAGAAGTGGTTAATTAATTAAATAAATTAGCAAATCTATTTAATTAAAAGAGAGGATTTAGGGATTAGTGACATATTGAATAAATATATTAAAATATATTTATTTGATAATCAGGAGGACATTAATGACAAAGATTAATTAAATAAAATGAGAACTTTATTTAATTATGAGTTGACTTTAGATAATTAGTGATGCATTAAATAAATACGATTTATTCATTTAATAATCAGGAAGAATAGAAGACCCTGAATTAATTAAATAATTGTGAATTATTTAATTAATAGTTGAAGATGGGTTAGGAACATAATTAAAGTGTCATAATTATGCTAGGACGAAAAGTGGTAAAAATGAAGCTTGTAGGCCTAGGTCATTTTTAGGTGTCTACACTTAACACCTCCACCAAGAGCTCACTAGTTAATGGAGGAGAAAAAGAGAGGACTCAAGCCACTGTTGCAAGGGTGTTGTTCAACACTTGCTCTACGAAGTTGATGGAGTGTTGTTGTTGTTGATTGAGAGTGGTGGATACTTGAGAATGCTTAGAGGGATGTGCAGAAGATGAAATGCATGGAGGAAGAGTCGTTTTGAAGGTGGGATGAGAAAAATAGCCATATTTAGGTAAGTTGGTTGAAGAAGGGTGTTAGAAACTGACCCCAATGGGAAGTGTAATGCCTCTACCAGCTTCAAACATAGGAATTTGTCAGGGACGTAAGTATCTATGCGAACATCTATGCATCGTGTGGGAATCCTAGACAGTTATTATTTTTTTGATGCACAAAATAGAAGCCAAGTGGAATGAAGGAAGTGGGCTGATGTATAATTTCACCTTCAGATTTGGTTTTCTAAGGTGAGGAAGTGGAAAAAGGGGAATTTGCATAAGGGGTACAAATTCACTCCTATACATTTTTCCTCCACTTTAGTGGGCATGAAAAAATGATGAGTGCTTCGATAAAGTAGATCGAAAAAGTAGTAGAGTTATAAATGTATACCTAAACCATTAAGGAGATAGGTCGTAATCTGGTGAACTCGAGAGCCCAGGACAAGTAAAGGACTTCATAGCTCTGTAGAACTATGAAGCTATAGAATGAAAGCATCTTACAGGCCTGCGAACCTGCAAGGAGGTGACCCCCAAGAAGAAAGTGCCTCACAGGCTCGCAGACCTACAAGGAAGGTGTCCTCTAAGATCTTTCACATGAAGGATGCCCAAAAACTGCCTTATAGACCTGCAAACCTACAAGGAAGCATCCCCCAATATCTCTCACATGGAGGAAGCCAAAAAAGCACCCTACAGACCCATAGACCTACAGGGAAGGTGTCCTTTAAGATCTCTTACATGAAGAAAACCCAAGAAAGTTCCCTACTAACCCGCATACCTATAGGGAGGTATCCCCCAAGATCTCTTACATGGAGGAAACCTTAAGAAAGCACCCTACAAACCCACAAACCTACAAGGGAGCATCCCCCAAGATATCTAACATGGAGGAAGCTCAAGGAAAGGGGACTTCACATATTCAAAAAGTGGCTTTATAGGCACACTTGTAAAGTGACATGTTTACCCGTAGATAAAACATGTCAAAAGGTGGCCACGCAGGGAGTTGAGCGGATAGTCACACAGGCTATCAACAAGTTGTGAAACTTTCAAATGGGTCCCTCAGGAACCCGATGTAAAGAAAGAGTTCACTCAAGGGACACACTATTTAAAAGTATGAAAGAGATGTTTCTTTCTCAAATCAATTCATCATCAAGGAATTCAAAAGGAAGAAGATGCCCCCATGCGAGGGGAAGGTCAAAGTTTCTCCCACCTTGGAGGAAGGTTCTCAAACTCTTTCTTTACAAACCCATGATGAAGGAAATACATTTCGTTAGGGTTTCAAGTCGAGAATATGATTCTTGAAAAGAATTTTGTGAAGATTATCGAGAAAATATTCATTGGAAATGAATGCACTTTTTGAAAATTGAAATGTTGTAGAAGTAGTGTCGTTACACATGAGAGGGAAAACTTAAGCAAAGAAGAGAGAAAGATTAGAAAAGAGAAAAAGAGAAAAAGAGAAAATAACATAAACATGGGACACAGGGGTAGCATGATATTTTGGGGTCAAAAGTACTCATAAATATATATATATATATATATATATATATATATATATATATATATATATATATAAGTATAGTAATAGTATATAAAATGAACTATCATCAACCCCCTACTATATTAGACCATGTGAAGAATACACAAGAAGACAAAGTAAAAATAAAAAATTAGGTCAACATGGAAGGGAATCCTAAATACCCCCAACACTTTGCATCATCCCTAATTTTTCTAAAAATCAATCACAAACATGGAAGAATGATGATACAAATAGAAGAAGGTTTACGACACAAAAACTACACCTGTATCCAAGCACCAACAAGGGTGACAAGGGTCATCTAGACACATATAGCACAATCATGGGGGAACACATCACAACACACACAGACACATCTAGTCTAAAGATCATCGTAGGGGGAAGGAGGACAACCCTGTAGTGGAGGAATGTTAAGGGGAGGAGCATTTGACCCTCCCGCAATAAGGGATAAGGAAGAGGCCCCCACAAGGTCCTCTCCACCAAAATCCTGTGGAGCTAAGGTCAACGATTTCTAGAAGATCACTGATAAGGCGAAAACTTCATCTAGAGAGTTAAACATGCACTTTGCAGGAGTACCATGTCTTACCTCAATGGATGGAGAAGGTTGTGCCTAAGATTCACCACTAGGCTCACTGAGTGACTCAGGAGTAGTGACAAACTCAGGGGAAGTCAAGACTGGTTTCATCACTAGGATAGAACAAGTTAGCATGGGACAACCTTTTAGAGAAGGTGGGCTCCTCTTATGTCCTTCATTTCTAGAAGGACCACTCTCTACCTTCTACTCTGTCAGGGGACTTGGGATCCCCACAAATGAGGTGAGAGGTGTGGAGGAAGAGGAGGATGGGAAAATCGTAGTAGATACCACCAAAGTGTTTTTCATATCTACAAGTTTTGGGAAAGGCGGGACATCTAGAAGGGACATCAAGAGAGGTGGCTCCACCGAAGGAGTGATGAATACCTATACCTTTTTAGGGTCAAGCACATTCATAATCATAGTAGAAGTCAGAAGTGATATAGAGCTAGACTAAATGGAAGCAGAGGGGAGGAGAGAGGAGGATGCAGTGGGAGGATTCGATACAGAGGCAGTCATCTCCTCTTCCTTCCTCTATAAGGTGGCCTGCTTAGCCATGAGAGCCTTTTTCTGATGCTTGCACTTGCGTGCAAGGAATTTTTTATGAATCTTTGAATCGGAGGTTGCAGGCTATGAAGGAACAAAAGGCTCCTGCCCAGCCATGGGAGTGTCCACTACAACCATTTTTGGTGGAGGAATAGACTCCTGAACGGGAGCAGGAGGAGCAAGTTCAGAAGCATTAGGGGGAGTCAGCTCAAGTATCTCGGAAGCAAGCCTCTCTTCGTTTACTAATTTTGGAACAGAAGTGGTAGGAGGTCGTCGAGGTTGAGACATGGAGGATTCCCCATAGGGAGCTTTTCCTCTACCATGCAAATAGTACCAAGTTCCAGGCAGTTTAGTAGGGAGGTTTGATATCCTGATCTTGGGTCTATGCCAAGGAGGAATCATCAAGCTTAATAGGTAGAATCCAGGATTGCTCATCCAATACTCCTCCCAAGAAAGGGGAGTGGACAAGTCATCCTGAGAGGAGGAAAGCTTCTCCTTCCCTTTTCAGGAAGAGGGGATAGCTGGTTGTTGTGCTATAGGAAGAGCCAATTTTGGCTATCCCTTGTCCCCGGTCTTATACTTCACATAGTTCTTGTAAAGTAGGTATGCTCTTAGAGGAAGCAGACCAATCAAGGCGGGCCAAAAATTCTCTAATGAATATCCTCATAGGACACCAAAGGCTGGTATCCAGTGTCATGCACTACATGCACGACACATTCACGAGAGAACTTTAGACATTTGTGAATAACAAAGGTGATTCCATTCATGGAAGCTAGCGAAGGTATGTCTAGTTTCATCTTGAACAAATTCAACTCTATAATGACATTGAAAACTATATCAATAGCCCTAGGTCCAACTAGGATAGACAAATTTATTGAGCCATGTGGCTTCATTCAAAGACCATCATGTGTACAGATGGTGCATTTTATTTCTTTGTACTCTTCTATGTGTAGTGAGTTAAGCCACAATGTCTCCTCTATAATAACATTCATGCAACTCATGGGGTCTACTAAGACTCTTGTCATAATGTTTCCATTGAGGCAAGTAGGAATATAGATGGGAGAGGGCTTGTTATTTAAGGGTAAGTCCTGCGATGTGAATGTCACATCCAGCAAACCAGTCGTAAGTTGTGTGGTAGGGGTAACCATGACCATGTTAACATAGGCCTTGCACTGAGTGATAGAATCAGTGGGATCGACAATCATGTTAGCAGAATGTGACAGCAATAGGTCTGTGTATATCTATAATTCCCTATTTGCTTTTGCCATCAATTTATTCATATTTTGTTTGCTTCCATCAAGATGAGTAGTATCGTCCTCGATGTGGTCATGTATCTCATGACGCAAGTGCATACAACGTTTGATATCATGTTTGTTAACTTAATGTTACTGGAAATAGGTACTTACATCATACCAACTAGGGTAAGTTTCCTTAAGAGGTTTAGGGTTTGGCAAGGTTACGATCTTATCCTTCACTAACTTTTGCAAGATGGATGAGTAAGATTCTACTAACTTTGTGGACTTTTTGTTGCATTTGAGGTCATTTTCATCTGCAGTGGCTACTACATTCGCAACAAACTTTCCTTTCCCAGAGATCAATATGATGGACTTTCCTTTAGAATGGGAGTGTGAGAAGGATCCCCTAAACTAAACTACCTGTTGATGACAATTTTACTTGAAGCAAATAGGATGAATAAATTATTCATAGACAAGACCGCAAAGAGACTATCCTTCTTGAAAGATATGGAACAAAGAAAACCTAAAGGGGGGTTTTGCATTAATAGGGAAAATATTGGCTTTCGTTTAATCCCAAGTCTCTGATAACCAGGTCATGGTTGCACTAGTGTTGCTCTCGAGTACTGATGTGATATTGTTATTAATCTCAAAGGTACTACTATTGTAAATTGAATATTTTAGGTATTGAATTATCAAAGGAAGCATTAGATTCAAGTATCATGAAACCAAAATATTTGTAATAACATTTCATGAACATCACAAATTCTTTGCTATCACTTAAGTAGATTTAGCATTAAGCATTCAGCAATCTTATGGAAAACAAAATATTCTCAATAAAATTCCTTCCATTCATTCAAATTTTGGAACATTTTCAAATATTAAACATCTATTCTAAAATAAAGTATAAAAAATACTAAAAAATTAAAATTTTATCCCGATTATTCTCTATGGATGCCCAAAGAATCAGTTAAAATAGAGCAAACCACTTTATACTTCACTAGATTGCTTCATAGCTACATATAAAATGGTGCAAGCTTTTAAAGAGAGGGGGTTTCATTTCTAGGCACCGAGTAGGTTCTGTATGCACCCTTAAACGGTGTAGCATACAGTCTTTTTTGGCTGAACTAACAAAACCAACTACAGAAGATACTGAGATAGGTAGCTATCTAATAAGCTCTTATATTAATCAATCAGTGATTTTTTTAGGGGCTAATATTCACCAATTGGCTAATAGTTGAAATTTGAGAATCCAAAATTGGCTAATAGTTCGAGCTACAACATGGCTTGAATTGCCACATTTTTTACAAATTTTTATTATATTCTTATTTAAATTGCCAAATAATTTATTTTATTAAAAAATTTAACTCAAAAATTTTCCACAATATTCAATACATGATTAGATTAGATTTGTCTAAATTTAATAAATTATACTAGAAATCTATATTAATTCGCCAATAGTATATCATAATTATTAGTTTCTTAAGGACCATATTTCTAGTCTTTAGTTTCCACCATTGATTTATAATATAATCTAATGGCCCTTGTTGTATTCCATGAGACAAAATGTACGCATGATTTGTAATGCTCATGGGGCCCACAATTTTAGGTCTCATGAGCATTATAGATTGGAGGTCAAATTTACCTTATTTGAAGTATAATGAGGGACATTAGATCAATGATCTAAAACCAATTATGAACCCCATGAGAATTATAGATCATGGGAACATTTTACCTTGCAAAATACAATGAGGGGGGCATTATATTATATCTTAAAACAATGGTGGAAAGTAAATATTATAGTCTACCCCTTCAACCCATCGATAATTTCTACCCTCGGGCCCTTACTTTTCCATGAGAATTATTTTTAGATTTGATAGATTTACTATCATTATTAATGCATTTTACTATTTTTAAAAAAATTCACCAAAATTTTCTACAAAATTTTAGTGATGTAAAAAAAATTGCCAATAAAATTAATATTTTTTTTAAAAAAAAGGAAAGATTTTCCAATAGAAATTAATATTTTTTCCTAAAAAAGTGAAAGATTTGCGAGGCTTTTATATCTTTTTTTGAGGGGGGTTTCTTAAAGTTATCACTGTAATCAATGTCTACATGCATACAAACATTTATATCGGAATGGTTTAGAAAACAAGAAAAAAGAACAAAACTTAAAAGTTTATGCTCCTCCAACATCCACAAATTATAAACTTAAAATATAAAAAGAGATCCTCTGGCCTTTTATAGAACACAAGGCTCAAACAGGATAAGACAACTACATGAGAGGGAATCTGAGGGACCAATCTCGTCAAAGTACGTGGAATATAGTGACCAATAGGAGAATTGTAATTGAATTCAATGGAAGTCAACTCCAATTACATGTTGAAGCTCTTCGAGTGTTAATCTTGAATATTTTCCAGGATGATACATCAAATTAGGATAATATGTAGGGACTCCCGATATATTCAGAATGAAAAGGTAGAATTTTCACCTCCACATATTGCTTGGCTTTGGTTCTATCACTCTCGGGAATGGGCTCTCCCAAAAATAGACATTTTTTTCCACCAAATGTGAAATACCGAGATCCCCAGCATTCTGATGGACTCAAAGCCTTTTTCCTTATAATCTCCTAGAGTAATCGAATGGGATTGAAAATTATTCCATCCATGATTCAATTTTTCTTATCCATCCATACCCGAACTTTGCATCACAATCTGCATCTCGTACAATCACAAATTCCAAACATTAAATCCCTTTAAAAAGAAAGAAAACATTTATAGCATCTCATGTAAATAAAACCATTATTCAAAAGTTAGTACAAAAATCATGCAATTCACATGCTTTTAAGCATTTCATAAATCCTCACATATATACTGAATCATTAAGATCATTAGATAAACTTAATATTTTAGCATTTCACTTCACATTACAACCCGGTACCTAGTACCTGGTATTTAGCTTTACCCACTTACTTTCCTGGACCTCGATTATACCAGAACTCCATTATACTAGAATTCTTCATACTGGACCAGAGCCTTCCATTCAAACTTGTATTTCCTTTCGTCTTTTGCATGTTTTTGGTACTCGATATCCAGTGCCCAAAACAATTACATTAGAAGTACTTTTATTACTAAAGATTTTCTCTTTACTTCCAATGATCTTCCAATATGCTAGCTCCTACCATAAGAGTTATATATATTTTTTACTTGGATCCCCAAGTCTTTTTAGTCTTGGGGCATGTTGTGAGACCACACAACAACTTGCAACAAATAAAACTAAATTTAAACCAAACTTGAAATTAAATCACCAACTGTAAATTAAAACTTATACATTTTTTAAAACAAACTTCTACCTTTACCTATATTTTGGCCTAAAGAAATAAAACCCAACCAAAAACATCTGTGTGTTCTCTGATTAATTCCAATTTTCAGAACTTAGTAAAAAGAATCAGTTCATTGACATTGAACTACATAATATAGTAATCCTCCAAAGCCAACCAGGGATAGAGCCTTGTTGCCAATCAAGCGTCCATAGCTCTAACAAGGTTATCTTTGTAATTCCCCCAAACATAGCTCTATTACTAGCCAGACATTCATAGCCTCGGTAGAGTTATTTGGATAGCCTAAAGACTTGATATCTTTTTTTTTTATATAGCAATGATAGCTCATTTTTCACTTTTGATATTTCGATGATAGCTCTTTTATCAACTTGCAAGCAATGAAGCACCGCTATTAGGTTGGGAATTACAGTGGTAGCGAAGGTTACTTTTTTATTTTTCATTCAATGCAAATCCCTTCATCAATTCACTACTTCCCAAAAACTCATTTAATGATTCCCTATAAGTGTGTGTTTCCAACTAAATTTTACTAATTTATGCCAAATCCTAGCTAACTACAGCACACTATATGATTAAAAAATATGCATAAATTAAAATTTGGCAATAGACAACTTAATCACCAAATTTAAATATAAATTTAGAAACATTAGTTACCACCCTACCAATTGAATTTTATGGCAATTTCTAAAAAAATTGGTAGCTATTTTGACTTGATGGCGCTGCACTTCATTAATGGATCGGAAATGTCATGATTACCTTGAAGCACGATCACATTATTCTACATTAAATTCACACGCCTTATTATGCATGTATTTTCTTCTCAACTTACTCGGGTGATGATGTGTACTGCCTTGCCATATTTATTTCCCTTTGTATTTTGCACACATAAGCACCTCCATAATTAATATGACTGTTTAAAAGAATTGAAATGACCACTATAAATTTTGAAATCTTCAACTTGCTTGATTTGCAATCTTCGTAATGCTCAAATTTGAAGAAATTTACCACCAGATATGTGAAAAGAATTAATTTTATTTAACCTTTAACTCTAAAGATAACTATCTAGTTGCCACCTCGCTTACAGTTCCCCAAAAAAAAAAATTGCTCAAGGCAACTATGTACAGTAACATTATTACGGCTCTCTATAAATTCTACATTTCTTCTCAAATTCTTCACACTTCTCTCTTTTTCTTTTTGCTTATTTTTGTAATTTTGCTCTGTGCATTTTCATTTGCTTCTTGGCCATGGATACTCCAATTTTCTTAGGTTGTTCTCATCGATAGAACTCTTTCTTAAGGGGCATCACATCATAAAGGCTTGAAAAGGTTTTCTTCATTAGGACTTCCAGTTTCACTATTCCAAACTTATGCTTAGTCCTCGAGGAAAAGTATGTTGCATCTAGCTACTACTTTCACTTCTATTCTGATATAGCTTCCCACTTTGTAGCATCGCTTCTATGCACTGGGCTACCGATTGAATATTTTCGTGTTGCTACCAACTTGATAGTGAAGCCTAAATTCGTGGAGAATCTAGATACCATTTTATTTGTTGCATATCTAACAATTGGGATTCCCTCCATGGATGATATTCCTCAGTTCCTGGAAGATGGGGAAGTGGTTCCACTTTAGCCTTTTCTTACTCATCTCCATATCCAAGACTTTGAAGTTCACCAGAAACTTGCCTATATAGGGTATTTAGTCCTGATGGAAGAGGTGTCCCACATCGACTGAATAGATACTACCATATGCAACTTTTCTCTCTTTTTGACCCTTTTTTTTTTTTTTGAACGAGGATTTCTGATATCTCTTGTATATATGTGATACACACACACACACACACACACACACACACACACATATATATATATATATATATATATATATATATATATCTTTTGATTCATTTTAAAGCGTGTTTTATTGTGCACAGTTCTATTATTTTACTTTTCATAGTTCAATTTTATAAATGTTTGAATTGACTCTCATGTGTAAGATAGGTTTAAGTAGAATTTGATAATGCAAAGGCCATACAAAAGAAAAGAACAAAACAAAATGAACACAAAACCCTACAAGAAGAAAACTAACCCTAACTACCCTAACTCTAACATGACAAAAGATTAATCCTAATAAAGAAATTTATTTCAATTTCTATGGCTAGTTCTTCTACAATTTTGGTACGAATTACAACAGGTTTCTCTTTAAATTCACTCATCAAAATTTTTAGTATTCTACTATAATAATGAATTATCTTAAAAAAAATTTGTTTAAACATCATAAATTCAAAAGCATACTTACCAATGATTCAACTCATATGCATGAAAACGAAATCATTAGAGATTGATTGCACACATTTCATTTCATGTGACCATACTCTACCTTCTTCCATCCCTAGTCCATTTCCATGAACGGTTGTATCCATTTCTTTGCTCCCTCTTCCTTTGAAAACCTTCTTGTTCCCGGCACTGTCTTCACTTTGCATTTTGTTAGACCAAGATAAATTACTACTTATACTACTATTAGAGAGAGAAAAGGTAAGAAATTGATATTTTGTATCTCATATAAAATTAGGAAAATTATTTTTATAGCTTGTGAATTTTCAACTTGGAGCAAAATAAATGTGTTTCTCGTTTGATTTTCCTGCTCTTTCTCGTTATTTGTGCTTTCCACATATACAAGGAATGGTGATTCATCAATGTCATATCCTTGTTTGTGATGAAATATCTCTGACTCTCGACATTCTCGCCTATTTTCCTATAAAACGTTAGAAATTTCTTTATAATAATTGTAGTTTTCCACTTGTTTTGGTATATCTATTAATTTTTAATATTTCCAACTCCACTAGGGAAAAACATTTTTCTCGTTAACAATCCCTTTCTTTTAGCAATTAGAACTTCCTTCGTTAACAGAATTACTTTACTTATGGCCAGACTTACCCTAGTTAAAAAAAAAATCACACTCAAGTTCACCATGATCAGTTGTATCATGAATTCTATAGTCGGTGACTCTTCCAAAAGTAAATAAATGATGCAATGCTAGAGGAAGATAAACTCACTCGAACAATCTCATTTAACAAAACTCAACATTCTTTGTCTAATTACTCATCTCAAAACTCACTTATTCTTCACAAGCACTTAATTCCAACCATCCAAACTTACAAATTAGAGTTCCAAATTCTTGCATAGCCTTCAAACACTTTAATCATCTTGAAAATGACTGATTCAAACAACAAAGTTCCTTAAAACATCAGTTTATGACAACTTCTACCAAACTATCCTCAAATGCATAACAATGACACTATTTGATCACAAACCTCAAACTTGGACTTTTAAAACACAACCATTCAACTCTATGCTTGATACATATTCATTTAAGTTAAAGTAATAATATCGAGCTCTTTACAAATTCTACCTTTTCAAATGATTCATCTTTCCTTCATTGACTGTCCTATCTCTAGTAGCACTCTTATTATGTACTGTCAAAATTATATTTTCAACCAGGGCTTTATTCCAAACTATAAACAGTATTTTGGACATCCACTTCAATTTTTTAAATCATACCAAAATATCAACACCAATTTCTTTGAAGAAAATTATATATACTAGACTGTTCCACATGCCAAAATAGGCCTAATTAGGTCATTACAAATAGGGATTATTGAATATACTATCTCCAATCACCAATTTACTTAACCAATGCTGAAAACATTCATTATTTGACTTGTTCAAGATTAATAATCTATTAGATTGCCATTCCCATAAGAATTTATACATACCCTAGGTTATAACCCACTTAAACCTTTGTTTTACCAGTTTGTGCATAAATTACAATCTAAAACTTCACTTTTGCCACACATTAATTTTAAAAAATTTCCCAAAAACCAATGAAATATGAAAGGACTTGTATATAATATTAATCTCACAAAAAATCAAAGGATTATATTTGTTATTAAAGGAGAAACACAATTTTCTATAACTTTGTTTACCCTAACAGGGGTTTTCAACTATTTTTACAAAATTTACAATATATCATTTGAAACTTCACCAATATGCATGGAACAAAAAGGAATAGGAAGTTGATTGTTTATACCATTATTTAAAAACACTTAACCCTAGATATGATCCCGCACAGAGCCGTACAATGACTACAAACACCAAATTTCTGAAGAAAATAGCAGAAAAAAGTGCCTTTAATTGCTCAAATTCAATTACACAATCACCCATGAGTTCTAAAGTGTTTACAAATACTTTTAAAGGAATTTCATACATGACTCTTGAGTTTCTAACTACCTCCAATGATGAAAACCAACTTGACCTTCCACCTTCCCCATTTTTACACCTTTTTTGTAATTTTTCATTTTTGTATGACAACTTTTGTATTTTTACAAAATTTGACACAAACATTAAATATTGACCTATAAACATATGAAAATGACCCCTAAAACCTTGTTACAAGGTTGAAACACCAAAATTTTTATCAAATTCCAAAATTTTCACATGGAGGCATAATTGTGTCCTGATGCTCCTGCATCATTCAGCCAGCCAAAAGAATTTGAAGTCCACTTGAATGTGAAGTTGTCAACAAATTTGCACCCTTATATGCTGTACTTTTGGTCCACTTGAAATTGCTTCTCATTGATCTTCATCTTCACCTTAGGTTTCATTTTGTCCATGTAAATCAGCTTCCTATCTTGCTTACCAACTAAAACCAAATTCCTTATGCTCGGGTTCATTTTAGTATCTTACTTCTCCCTTTTTCGTTTGATCTTCAAATTATTCCCTGTCCAAAAAATTAGCATAACAAAGAAATGACACATTAGCTCAATCACAATACCTCCATCCTTCTTTAGCTCTTTGCAAATCTCCAAAACCAATTATTCTTTAATCATCTCTTCAATGTGAATTTATCAACAAATCTGCACCCTTATATGCTCTACTTTTGGTCCACCTTGAAATTGCTTCTCATTGATATTCATCTTCATCTTAAGTTTCATTTTTTCCATGCAAATCAGCTTCCTATCTTGCTTTCCAGTTGAAACCAAATTTATTATGCTTTGGTGCATTTTAGTATCTCTCTTCTCCCTTTGTCCTTTGATCTTCAAATTATTCCCTATCCAAAAAATTAGCATAACAAAGAAATGACACATTAGTTCAATCACAATACCTCCATCCTTCTTCACCTCTTTGCAAATCTCTAAAACCAATTCATCTTTAATCATCTCTTCATCCAATCTTGTCACCAACTCCATATCTTCATCCTTTGAAATTAGGTTCTTCATCACCAATTCTCCTTCATCTTCTTGCTTGGGAATAATTGCAATGTCTTCACCATAAACTCTTCTTTTGCATCTGCAAACACTTCTTCTTCTTCTTCCTTTTTCCTTCTTGTTGCTAACTTTGCTTGTATTCTTCTTCTCTTGAAAATATTTTGAATGGGCCATGCAACTTTCTTTTTCACTTTCAAATGCCAACTTGTGGCTTGACTATACACGTTCTCAATCATTTGTTTCATCTTCATCATGGATTTCTAAAACTCTTCATCAATTCTTCTCAACTCTTGTTTATCTCAGCTATCTCTTTGTCCATCTTATCTCATATCTTTCTATTTTTCCTCTCTTCCTCTACTTGAAAACATCTTCTTATCACTTCCATATTTTCCTCTTCTCAAGCAAGTCTCTCCTTGCTTCAACTCAACGTTTCTCTGCCTTCTCTTGGTAGCAACCAGGTTCTTCTTAACCTACACAAAACCACAACACCAAACCACAAAACTAAAAACTCACCAGACTAGACCTTTTCCGAGCTCTGATACCACTTTGATGCAATGCTAGAGGAAGATAAACTCACTCAAACAATCTCATTTAACAAAACTCAACATTCTTTTTCTGATTACTCATCTCAAAATTCACTTATTCTTCACAAGCACTTAATTCCAACCATCCAAAATCACAAATCAGAGTTCCAAATTCTTGCATAACCTTCAAACACCTTAATCATCTTGAAAATTACTAATTTAAACAACCAAGTTCCTCAAAACACCAGTTTATGACCACTTCTACCAAATTGTCCTCAAATGCATAACAATAACACTATTTGATCACAAACCCCAAACTTGAACTTTTAAAACACAACCATTCAACTCTATGCTTGATAAATCTTCAGTTAATTTAAAGTAACAAGATCAAGCTCTTTACAAAGTTTTCCTTTTCAAATGATTCATCTTTCCTTCATTGATTGTCCTATCTCTAATAGCACTCTTATTATGTATGGTCAGAATTATCTTTTCAACCAGGGCTTTATTCCAGACTATAAATAGTGTTTTGGACATCCACTTGAATGTTTTAAATCATACCAAAATATCAACACTAGTTTCTTTGAAGAAAATTATATAAACTATAATGTCCACATGCCAAAATAGGCCTAATTAGGTCATTACAAATAGGGCTTATTGAATATACTATATCCAATCACCAATTTACTTAACCAATGTTGCAAAAATTCATTATTTGACTTGTTCAAGCTTAATAATCTGTTACATGGTCATTCCCATAAGCATCTATACAAACCCTAGCTTATAACCCACTTAAACCTCTATTTTACTAGTTTGTGCATAAATTATAGTCTGAAACTTCACTTTCGCCACAAATTAATTTTACACTTTTTCATCAAAACCAATGAAATACGAAAGGAAATGTATAGAATATTAATCTAACAAAAAACCAAAGGATTCTATCTATTATTAAAGGAGAAACACAATTTTCTATAACCCTGTTTACCCTAACAGGGGTTTTCAACTCTTTTTACAAAATTTGCAATATCTCATTCAAAACGTCACCAATCTGCATGGAACAAAAAGGAATAGGAAGGTTATTTTTCATACCATTATTTAAAAATATTTAACCTTTCATATGATCCCATACAAATCCGTACAATGACTACAAACACCAAATTTCTAAAGAAAACACCAAAAAATAGTGCCTTTAATTACTCAAATTCAATTACACAATCACCCACAATTTCTAAAGTGTTTACAAATCCTTTTAAAGTAATTCCATACATGACTCTTGTGTTTTTAACTACCTCCAACAATGAAAACCAACTTGACCTTCCACCTTCCCCATTTTTACACCTTTTTGTAATTTTGCATTTTTGTATGACAACTTTTACATTTTTACAAAATTTTATACAAACATTAAATATTGACCTATAAACATATGAAAATGACCCCTAAAACCTTGTTACAAGGTCGAAACACCAAAAATTGAATCAAATTCCAAAATTTTCACATGGAGGCATAATTGTGTCCTGATACAAGCCTGCATCAATAAACTCAAAGGGTACAATTTTTGGTTAAAGACTTTCCAAAGTTTTTTCAACTTCCATACTAAAATTCAGCTTGCATTCAATTTCTTTCAAGCTCCTTACCAAACACAAAAATAATATTCTAAAACACAATTATCCAATTTCAGGGAATGATACCTAAAATATTAAAGAGAGGCCCTCCTTCTAGTGCCAGTTCCTATTAATGACAATTTTACTCGCAACAAATAGGGCAAATAAATTCTTCATAGACAAGACTGCAAAGAGTCTATCCTTCTTGAAAGATATGGAACAAAGACAACCTAAAGGGGGGTTCTGCATTAACAGGGAAAAGATTGGCTTTTGTTTAATCCCAAGTCTCTGATAACCAGGTCATGGTTGCACTAGGGTCACTCTCGGGTACTGATGTGATATTGTTAATCTCAAAGGGACTACTATTGTAAATTGAATATTTTAGGTATTGAATTCTCAATGGAAGCATTAGATTCAAGTATCATGAAACCAAAAGATTCGCAATAAAATTTCATGAACATCACAAATTATTTGCTATCACTTAAGTAGATTTAGCATTAAGCATTCAACAATCTTATGAAAAAAAAAAGATTCTCAATAAAATTCCTTCCATTCATTCAAATATTAAACATCTATTCTAAAACAACGTATAAAAAATACAGAAATATTAAAAGTTTCTCCTGGTTATTCTCCATGGATGCCCCAAAGAATCAATTAAAACAAAGCAAATCATTTTATACTTCACCAGATTGCTTCACAGCTACATATAAAATGGTGCAAGCTTTTAAAGAGAGGGGGTTTCATTTCTAGACACTGAGTAGGTTATGTATGCACCCTTAAATAATGCAGCATATAGTCTTGTTCGATTGAACTAACAAAACCAACTACAAAAGATACTAAGATAGGTAGCTATATAATAAGCTATAATATTAATAAATATCTATGTGCATACAAAGTTTTACACCGAAATGGTTCAGAAAATAGGAAAAAGGAACAAAACTTAAAATTTTATGCTCCTTCAATATCCATAAACTCTAAACATAAAATATAAAAAGAGATCCTCTGGCCTTTTATAGAACACAAGGTTCAAACAAGATAAGACAACTACATGAGAGGGAATCTGAGGGACCAATCTCGTCAAGGCATGTGGAATACAGTGACCAATAGGTGAATTGTAATTGAAGTCAATGGAAGTAAACTCTAATTACACATTGAAGCTCTTTGGTTGTTAATCTTGAATCTTCATTAGGATGATACTTCGAATCAGGATAATGTGTAGGGACTCCCCATATATTTAGAATGAAAAGGTAGAATTTTCACCCCCACACATCGCTTGGCTCTGGTTCTATCATTCTTAGGATTGGGCTCTCTTGAAAATAGACATTTGTTTCCACCACATGTGAAATACCGAGGTCCCCATCATTTCGGTGGACTCAAAGCCTTTTGCCTTATAATCTCCCAGAGTAATCAAAATGAACTAAAAATTATTCCATCCATGATTCAAGTTTTCCTGACCGTCCATACTCGAACTTTGCATCACAATCTACATCTCCTGTAATCACAAATTCCACACATTAAATCCCTTTAAAAAGAATGAAAACATTTATAGCATCTAATGTAAATAAAACCATTATTCATAAGTTAGTACCAAAATCACATAATTCACACACTTTCAAGAATATCATAAATCCTCACATATATACCGAATAACCGGGATCATTAGATAAACTTAAGATTTTAGCATTTTACTTCACATTACAACCCTATACCTAGTACTCAATATTCAACTTTACCCACTCACTTTCCCAGACCTCGGTTATACCAAAACTCTATTATATCAGAACACATCATACCAGACTAGAGCGTTCCATTCAAACTTGTATTACCTTTTCCCTTTCGCATGTTTCTAGTATTTGGTATCCGGTGCCCAAAACACTTACATTACGAAGTACTTTTTTTACCAAATATTTTCTCTTTACTTCCGATGATCTTCCAATATGTTAGCTCCTTCCATAAGAGTTATATATATTTTTTTAAATGGGTCCCCAAGTCTTTTCAGTCTTCGGGCGTGTTGTGAGACCACACAACACTATCATTTGATGATACTCTCGTAGGGATGTACACAGATGCACAAAAGAAGTGTACTTCATAAGGGAAAACTTCAACTACCAAGGCCTTTGCAAGTTCCCTATGAATACCTTATGCACGTCAGAATTGGGCAGCGAATATGAGATTTAAGAGAAGAGTGCTTGATACAATGCTATAAAATAAGTAATCTTTTCATTATCACCTTGTTTGAATCGGATGAGATCCAAAAAGGTCATCTTCGGCCCGATGTTAACTTGGAACTATTGTAGGAATTGGTTTACAAGTTGGTCAAATGAGGAAATGGAATTATCAGGAAAGGAACAGTACCATTCGAGTGTTGTATCTGTGAATGGTGATGTTAGACCTGCACAAACATGAGAAACAAACACACAATTAGATCAATATGCAAGTTAAATCAACATTCCCCATAGAATTCATTTGAAATGTAAAAGATAAGAAATGGAAATGAAGAACATAAGTGAAAACAATCAAATCCTATCTAATGCAAGAAAACTCTTAATCCCATAAGGGAATTGGTGCCATTTTGATGTGGAAAATGGCCCTTTCCTTGTCCCTTGTAAGCTTAGTGATGACTTGATGCAGATTTTATGCTTTCATGGAGAAATTCCTACATAACCTAGCTATGAAACTTGAAAATGGATGAATAATGGATGAGAAAATTCAAAATCTAAAGATAATGTCTTTGCATGAAGTTGTGGATCCAAAATCAAAATGATAGCCTTCTATTTATAGAAAAGAATGATGGAGGATGAGGAAAAATGGATGAATGTGGGATCAAACACCAACCAATAGCATAATGCCACTTGTCAACATTTGAGTGGACAAAGGTGAAGCACATTTAGATGAATGTGCTCATTAATGCAATTAGGTGGAAATTTAAAATTGGAGAAGTGAAATTTTGGACGGAGATAAAGGATGAATTGAATGCCACTTGCCTCAGGAAAAGGACATGTAAGAGGCCTTTAATGCCTTGTTGGATGGACAAGTACTTTTGGGGGGAGATTTCAAATTTGAGGAATTTTCCAACATTGATGCCTTTTTTAAAGTAATTGAGGATTTAATAAATAAATTGAAATGATTTTCATGAGCAAGTTACAAAATCTAGAGGATTTAGGTGATTAAGATTAAGATTAATCAGGATTTGATTAATTTAAAAGGAGATTAGTTGATTTGACCATTTTGACTTAGATTTTATGATTAATTTAAATCAAAATGAGAGGAATATGATTTAGACTTAATTAAATAAAGATTTTATTTATTTAATTAAAGAGGGATGATGTTAGATAAAATCAAATAAATGTTAATTTATTTAATTTAATAGCATGACATTTAGAGATTTAATCAAATAAAATGATTTATTCAGTTAAATAGAAACTAGGAATTAATTAAATAAAATTGATTTATTTGATTAATAGGAGATGATGACTTAATTAGATAAAATTGATTTATTTAATTAAAGAATGAAATGTGATGAATTTAATTAAATAAGGATAATTCAATTAAATGAATTGGCAAAGGAGATGATTCAGGATGAAGCGGTGTTAGTAATCAGGATTAGGTGCATAGGATCAATCGGTACATTTTTTGTGTCTACATTTTTCCCCTCTTTGAACCGATGTACCTGGTGCGTTGGTTCAAAGAATAAACTATCGTGATCAAAAATTCAAAAATTCTCTAATTTTTTTGAATGCCCCACTACTTCCCTAGCGAAAGAATTATGTTGGTACACTACCCCCTCGAGAGATCGAGCAAATAGTTCAATTTGAGGGTCAATCTTGATGTAGAGTGAGTAGGGCAAGACCTTATCCTGGTGACAAACAATTCCTTTATCTCAACTCTCTCAAATACTCTTTATGTGGACCCTTCAATTCCACTACTCAATCAAGGAGATAACCCACCATTCAGCAAGGGTTCTCAAAGGCAGACATAACTCACTAACTTACTGATGTTTGAAACCTTCTTTTCATGACAAAACATGACATATAACCCAAACTTGCAACTAGAACCTCTCATTCCTCCATCGCTTCCAAAACAGACCTAAAGGCTTCTTGTAACCCTCCAACATAGGACAGTCATAACAAACCCTCTCAAACAAGCCTTCCTACAACCAAACACAACCAAAGTCCTGGGAATATATTCAACATCCCTTACTTGACTGATCAACACCCACCAATAGGACTTTGCACTTTAGGAACAACCAATTATTCTTCAAAACAACATTAGGCCTTAATTTCCTTGTAGCCCTATCAACTAGGACAGTCAACATTAAATATGTTTGGAGGAAAGAACTAGACAATTGACACTGGTTTCAGACCCCTTATGTGGGCCTCCTCAAACCCCCAAGTCCTCAAGGTATGACATTCAACAAAACAAATACTATGGATCAATCTACAACACCACAAGGAGACCTAATTAGGTTGTTCCAAACAAGAAACAAGCTATCTAGGCACTCCCCAACTCCCCTAAGCCATGAACATGGTTCTTATAGCATTAACACGCCCATTTCAACCCTTTTAATACACTTTCTTAACAATTTTTACTTACAACTCATCAAACTCAGATTTTTGCACAGAATTAGGTTTGTCACATGAGGATGCCAAGCCTAGGGTACCCAAGAAGTCACTCCAAACTCTTTTTCGTTCTCCAAAACCTCTTCAAACATAAATTACAAGATAAACTCTGCCATTCCACTAAGAATTAAGCCTTGACCAAGAAGGAATGCCGAGTTGTGTGCATTTTTGTGATCAAACCCTAATTTTTTAGGGTTTCTGACCACTTCCAAAAGAACGATGATAACACCCTCTACTCTTTATGGAATTGGACCAAACCACCACCAAAAGGAATCTATCTCACTCCTCTATCAAACCATGTCATCCTTGTGCCTGTACAAAGAGATACATGTCCGTACCACATGAGTTAGCAGCAAATTAACACAAAAAACTACAGAAAAGAAGAGCTTTTCTTATTCAAAACTTCTTCAAATAGCCAACAACCCTTTCCTTGACCAAGAGAGGCATTTTTAAACATTTTATCCCTCCTCCCAATGTCCCTCAAGTATTTTTTGAATTAGAGGGTCGTTGGAGAACTAATAAACTCACTTTCAAACCAAGTTTCCTAGTTAAGACAACTTAACACTACACACATAAACTCGACTCCATTTCAAATTCAAAAGATGTCTAAGACACTTCTAAACCTACCAAACATCAAATTATCTCCCCTCTATTACCTGGTTGCATAATGGCACCTTGTTTCTTTATTTGGCCTAGATGCATCAAGTTTACAAGGTGAAGAGACCTAGTTCAACCACTAAAAACCCATTACAATGATAGAAAACTTATTAAAAACTACTGAGAATGGTCATTTGGACCTTATTACACTACAAACATCTTGAAAAACAAAACAAGATTCACCAAAGCCTCATGGAGGCATGTAGACCCCAAGGTGCCCCTACACTAGATCTCATGACAAAGAGGTTCAAGATGGACGTATGGATGGCTATGATGATGATGCAAATGAGATGGTTTTAAGTTGCTTAGAATAACAAATCTATATTATCCTAAACAACTTAAATTGATGATGCACTATATTTGAGATGGATGATGTGACGATACCTATATGATTATGCAATGGATGTTTTATGCAAATGTATTGTTTATGAGATGCTTAGATTAACATATCTATATTATGCGATGATGAAAATGCATTTGAGATGATCAGTGTTTCTTATATGATATGATATTATATGTAGTATGTTAATGGTTTGTGGATGCAGGATGGGTCCATTAGTGATGATGATTGACTGTCATGGTACCATGTTAGTGTGGAGAGAAGCAAGAAGAAATAAGAGAATCCAACAAGTCAAAATATGATGACGACAACGACGACAATGATGATGATGATGATGATTTGCTTATCAGGAATTGGGATTTTAAAAGGGCTACTTACTTTATGTCTGATAATACACATAGGCACGATGCATCAAGGTATAAAGAACCAGGATAGCATTGCACCTAGTGTGATGGACTTTGACTCGACAATCATATAGGAGTACCCCTATTCACACCTGACATACAAAACCTTATTTAAAATGTAGTTCAGATATTCCAAACATCTCGAACCAAAACATAGAAAGGCATGCCTTCCTATATGGTCAACAAGATATCTGAAACACCCTACACCCAAAAAAAGCACACATGATGAAGGTTATATTACAAGAATATCCAACAAGCACAACAGATAAAAGATAATGATCGTTGCCCCATTCCTTTATCTCTAAATCATTTTGATTCGATATCATCAAGAGGTCATTGGAATGAGCGCAATAAGATAAATCAAAAGAAAAGATCAAGTAAACAAACAAGCCAATGTTCTTCATACATCTAGCCAAAGGGATGTGTTTTGTTTTAGGATAAGTATCCAAAGTGATTTTCCAAAAGATGATACCCATTGTAGGAAGGATGCATCCTAGGACATGGAGGTGGATGGTGGCAAGTTGATAGGTTGTTCGAACCTTGGCTATTGATATAAGGTCAATTGACTTGTTTGTGAATGATCAAGAGTTTTATTTTGCGTTTAAAGGTTTGTTGCTTCAATTTTTATTTTGCATTTGAAGCTTGCTTTTGTTGATTGTTGTGGTCTTTTTATGTTTGTTTTTCAAAAGGGTGAGTGTGATGATTTGTTTATTATGGATGAGATTATTGTGGGTGAAAGTGAAATGGGATGGATGGGTTTTTTTTCAAATATTTGGATGTTTTTGAAGTTTTTGAAATGTTTTCAGGCTATTTTTGGATTTTATGTTTTAAAATGTTTTGATTTTTCAAATTTTCAAATGTTTTTGGATTTTCGAGATTTTATGAATGTTTTTGGATTTTGGTGTTTTGAATGTTTTTGTGTTTTTGAGATTTTATGAATGTTTTTGGATTTTGTGTCTCGGGGCTAATCAAATATTAGCCTTGCCTACGTAAGCTTAGAGATGATGTATTCGGACTCCATGTTTTGATGCTTTTCGACTTTTTGACTGTTTTGGGATTTTGATATGTTTTGAATGTTTTTGGATTTTCTAATTTTGTGAATATTTTTTATTTTTTTATTTTATGAATGTTTTTTGGATTTTCGAATGATTTTGACGATTTGGATATGAATATGTGTGATAATATCAGTGCTCTATTTTGGGATTTTGTTAAAAACCAAGCTGAGTTTGATTGATCAGATCAATAGATTGATGATGATAACATTGTTGAGGATACACAACAATGCAAGGATAGTGTTAAGCAACACGAGGATTAGGAAGGATATCCCAAGATGATGATGGATTGATTAGATTTGATTTGATCAAGATTGATGAAGCTTAGTTTGGAACAAAAGTTGTTTGAATGATTTGATGTGACATTGACGTGCAAATCAGATGCAACTGATATTGATTGATTTTTTATGAAAGATGAAGCTTGATAAAGAATATTTTCGTGTCAAAATATGCCATTGGCTAGTGATTTGGAATTTTGGCTCACAAATGCTTTGACCAATTTGATTTACATTTTCCAATGTTTGGATCACCACATAAGTTGGAGGACATAGATCAAGATTTATTCCTGAAGCAAGATGTAAATATCTACCCCTAGTGTCTAGCAATGTAAGCAATGCCATGGATCCAGATACCTTGAATAGGATGAATGGATGGATGGATATGGTAAGCACGCAAAGGATGCCAAGGATTATCTTGTGATAAGATAAGGTGTTCGAACAAAGGATGCTTATTTGGATAATGCTTCATGGCTCAGATAATGTTGGGTAAGATAGGATCAGTGAAAATGGCTCATGTCAAGATGTCCATCATAAGTAAGTGTAAAGTGTACACCAAAATTTTACCAAGATCAAGATAATGTAGGAAGATGGATGGTAGATGGATGAAAATGGATTGGATAAATGGTTCATGGATGAAATGGATTTATTATGGATATAAGATGGATGAAATGTTGGATTTATTATGGATGAGATGGATGGAATGTTGGATTTATTATGGATGAGATGGATGGAATGTTGGATTTATTATGGATGAGATGGAAGGAATGTTGGATTTATTATGGATGGGATCAGATGCTTTCACCTAAATTAGTGCATGCAGATGGTCAATTCTACACATGACGCATGTTTTCCAAGTTTTCATCATGGCACCTATCAAAGTGCCACCATAGTGGTTTTCACTAGAGGACAATTTTTTTCTTTACTATTTTAAATCCTTTTTTTTTTTTTTTTTCATATTTATTTTTTTTATTTTTTTTGCTGAAAGATTTTAAGCTCATGTTGAACCACTTGGTGGTGTTGATGTAAATGCTTCTGTCATAATGTGTCATCAATATCCTGCCTGAAGAAGTTTTTTGGCCAAGATACGTGCACTTGAATACGACTTTTGAGATTCCTGGTCTGCTTTGTTGATATCGGAGTTAACTTTGTCTTTATGCACACATCACAATAGAATGCCTTCTTAATCCTTATGATGAAGGGTGGTTGCCAATACATGGTCAATGTGAGAATTGGATATCATGTGTGGAGGCATGTATAGAGTGTGTTTAGGAATAAAAGATGGATTGGTTGATAGTTTGGAACCTTTGACTCTCCACACTTAGGAAGATGAGAAATGATGGGTGGATACGGAAGTGTGCATGAAATTAGGACAACTACTTGATATACTTTTTATGTCACTTAGGAAGCCTGATTTTTCTTTTTTGGACATCTTTGATGGATACATTTCCCTTTTTTATTTTTTCCCATAGTTTCTTTGACTAATAGAATTTGATAGGGATAATCTTTCTTTGTATTTTTGGGTATCCATGTGTATTTGATTTGTCCTTTATGCTTCTCATCTTCTTTTTCTTTGGTTATGTTCTTCTTGCTCTAATTCACATCCTTCTTTTGATTTTGGTCCCAATTTGTGGATGGGGTGATGGGTGGATGAAGATTTGTGATGTGGTTGGTTGTAGTATTGGCATTGGTTTCATCATAAGGATTATTTGTGCTCCCTATGTTGATGCTTGCACTAGATAAAGTTTCCCCCAGTATTATAGAGGTATCACTGATATGCTTAGATCCCTTAATTGTCAAATAACCAAGACCTTGATGCTTAGGATTTCCAATAAACTACACAGGTTCTAGGATACCATGTTCATGTAGGCCTAATCCTCTGCCTTGATAATTCATATGTTGAAACATTTTATTTGCAATAGGATATGATTTACCTTGGAAACAAGGTGCTAATCCTTCTCTCTCTATCATGGATATTCAAAGGTGATAGATTCTTCATTGATAAGATAGCTTTCCCTTAAAAAGGTAAGTGATCCAAGTTTATAAGTGATAGGATATTTCATGTGTGGGATAACTTTCTGATTGATATCTTTGGCTTGATCTTGTGGAATATAAAATTTTAATGCTTCTTCAAGAGGTTTCGATGATTCATTGTCCTTATAAAATTATTCCTTATTATTCATTTTCAATATGCCTTCACAAGATGTTCCTGATTCACAACTTCTGTAGAAGCCCTCTACATGACCCATTTCTAATATGTCTCTAGGTTTTTTTGTATCTTGATCATGCGTACAAATGTTAAGAGTAGGAGACTCTTATTCCTTAGTAATGATATCAAGAGTATGAGACTCTTGTTTTGAATGAAGATCATCTACATGTCCATTAGGAGTAAGCATCTCATGGGCAGATAGAGGAATGTGTTCTATATGGATATGATCATCATTTGTGACATCTTGTATAGATAGGAGAGTGTCCATTAGATCATTGTAGTAGCTTGGAGATACAAATTCTTGATCTTGAATGATTTCATAATTGCTTTCGACATGCTTTGGATCAAGTTCTTGACATGGGTCAATTTCAAAAGGTGGATTGCTTATAAAGGGTCCTTGGATATCTTCATTGGCATGGGAAGTGGCTCAATATCCTCTTGATATTTGAGTGGACTTGGATCAAGTGTTGAGTTGAGGATTTCTTCAATATCTATAACCATGAGGTCAAAGGATGTCAATATGTCTTGGAAAGGACCATTGCTAGACTTTGGTGAAAGATGTTGATCATGCCTTGGAATGAATTATTGAGATATGTCCTCTAACTCATTGGATGATGTAGAGGTATTGTAAAAATGATCATTGGTGGAAGGATCTCTAATTATAGGATCAAATAATGTTAACACTCTTTAAAATAGATCATTGTCAGATTTTGTTGATGGATTCTTATCATGATCAAAAAGTGACTCTTGATGTATGTTGGGTTGATCTTCAGATGAGGTAGAAACATCTTCAAGGTGCTCATTGATGGATAGATCTTGATCATTGTTCTCAAAAATTGTGGTGGGGAGATTATCAATGCTAACACTAGTGGTTGAATCCAAATCATTGTCCCCAATAGTTATTATTTTTTGATCAATAAGGTCTTGGATGAAATTTTTGAGTTGAATATAATCTGATGTTGTGTCCCTTGATTTTATGTAAATCACAAAGGTGATTTTCATTGTACCATGGTGGTTTCACTAGAGGCTCTTGATAATTTTCATAGGTGGGAATTGTGATGATTTTTTCCTTCATCACCAGTTTGATTGGTTCCCCAAGTGGTGTGTATTTTCATTTGTTACCTTGTGAGATTTTAAATTGACCTTGTGGTGATTGATTTTGAAGATGTTGTGATTGATTTTGGACAATGTTCTGATTTAGGATGATGCTTAGATTTGTCAAGATAGGTTGAAATTGAACATTCTTGTGGTTGGGAATCACATTGCCTTGATTTAGGTAACTTTTATTTTGCATGGTGTTACCTTGACATGAATCAATACATGGATTTGTTAACATATTTTTTGGTCTTTGAACAACATTTGTATGATTTTCAAACATATCTATCCCAAAGTTTACCAAGTGTGGATATAAAATGGTCATGTTTGGTAAAGTTGTACTTGGTATATTCCCATTTGGCATGTATGGATTCAGTGGGATAATATTATTTGTTTGAAGACTCATGCATTGATTGTTTGATTGATAGATTTGTAGGTTTGGAGTTTGATTTAAATCTACCATTGGGAAAGGTGTTCCAAAATTTAGATCGGGCATACTCACATTTGTTGTGCTATTGCTTGTAGAGATAATGATCCCATGTATGGATTGTATAAATGTGAGTTTTGATAATCAATTGGCATTGTAAGGCTTTGATAGTTTGGTTGATTTAGATCACTCATGATGTATAGAGCAAGTTTAGATTTCATGTTTTTCTTGTGTTTTTACCTTGTTGACCTCTATGGAATTTAGGACCAATGATGAAATGAAGGATGAAAGGGGTGAATGATATGGGTGTTGAACTTTTGAGAACCTTGGAGGAATACTAGATTTTAGGACTTTTGGATTTTTTGATTTTGGATTGGATTTGATTTAGTTTAATTTGGATTTGATTTGGATTTGATTTTGATTTGGATTTTGGATAACGAACTAATAAACCCCAATATGTTGGATTTTATCTTGGAATAAACTTGTCCACAAGGATGATAATTTAACTAGATGTATGAGGAAGGATTCATCCATGCACACTTAGCCAAACAAGATGATTTTGATTTAATTTGAAGGATTTTACCAAAAGTCTAGTATGAATGATTTTTCCAAGGTTCTAAAAGTTTCTTGTGAGATGGGATTTGATTGATGTTTGAGATGGATTAAATGATTGGTTGTTTTGATCCTAAATGAACCTAAGAGGGACTTGTTTACAAGACCAAGGTTTTGAAAAACATGCTTTTCCCTAAGAGTAGTTAAAACCAAAAGACAAATGTTTGCATTGAAAACCATAAGACAAAATATAAACAAGCACATGTGTGGGGTTCAATTGATTTCATCTTGATTAATGAATTGCTTTTACCACAAACACATTTCTTTCTTGGTTTTTCAATTTGAATGTCTATGTCTCAATTTCCTTTTCATCCAACAAGGTCCATTATGTGGAAATCAAGAAAATCAAGGCAATATTTCCCTAATGTTTACTTTAGAGAGAGAAAATTAATATATAAATCCAAATACTTAGAAGCCTCTAAGGATATAATCCCTAGGGCAAGCAATAGCACTTGGATTTTGTCAAAGGTATTTGCTTTCTCTAAAGGGTTTGAAATTTAATGATTATGGTCGAATGTTTGTTTTCCAATTTTTCAGATCCAAGAAAAGTGTTTTGATTCCAAGAACATGCACAACCCTATGGATAATTAAGAGACAATATTTGTTGAGTCCCCACTTGGATAAATCTAGCTATGCTTATTCTTGGCGGATGATTAAAAGCTTGACCACACTAGATCCCCTCCACAACACTCACTTCTATGGGTCATCAAAGCTTTAGTACCCATGAAACTCCCATGGCATACTTCTCATCTCTACCAAGAATTGAAAAAATGTGGGGAGGCTTCAGAATGACCGTTTTTGCACCAACAAATAGATAAGGATTTGAGGCTTTTCTAAACAAAAGGTTCTAGTATAGGCATTTCATTCATGGGGGATCATCCATATGGAAAGATACCATTGTTTCCCTTCTTTTTAGAACAATCCTCGTGATACTTGAACTTTCCTCAAGTACCCACATTTGTATACTGGGTGGAAGTCGCTTGGTTTAGCGTGTTCCCGGTTGGGTCGTTCCCTAGGGTGATTGCTTTTTCCCACCAGGAATGCCCTCTAAGGATAAAAAAAATTGAGCAAGTACATCTGTAGTTCAATCAATCTTTGTTGAGAAACAAAGAAATAACACACGCGATATACTTAACTCACACTCACAAAATTTTGTTTAATTTTAAGAATCCAAATGAAGTGTGGAGGCAATCACTTATACAACTTAATATCACAAAAAGCCTTTTGATTCTCAAGATCTTCATGAGGCACAAGAGAAGTGCATACATATTTTAAATGATATTACTTTGGATAAGAGATTACAAAACATAAAAACACATGTTTATTTTAATCCTTTAAAGCAAGAATTGGATTCTTTTTAAGCACCAAAAGGAAATGTGATATTTTCTTATTCAATTGTTAAGTCCAAAAAAAATATAGTAAGTTTCCTAAGGTTCTTTTTAATCCTTTTGTCTTGTTCTTTTGAGAGCCTGAATGAAATTTATTGAGTCCTACAAATCATGAAGATGAACAAATCCTTAAAGTGGGATTATAATTACTCCCCAAAGTGTTCAAAAAAACTTGATATAATAGAACAATGATTCCATAAGAAGATTTTATTTCATTTCCTCCTCCCCTTTTTGATTTCCTAACCTACTAAATTGATCAAAATGTTAGATTAGATCAAGAAACAAGAAGATATAAGGGTTAGATGAATCATTAAGCATAAAAACCCTATAACTTAGACCAAATTACAATGTGATTTGACTTTAGATGTAAAATTTAAAATTTTAACTCTACTAAAATTGAAAAAAACATACATCATTGCATATCTTATGAAATTCTACCCCATTTCAAAAAACAAAGCTTCAAAAAAGACCTTTGTATGACCAAGCTATAGCCATTTTAAAATTGACTATAAAAGTGCTAAAACAAAGACCCTATGCACTAAAACAGTGCTTAGATGCACTAATGCTTATATGCACTAAAGGAATGCTTAGATGCACTAAAAGAATGCTCAGATGCACTAAAATAATGCTCAGATGCTCTAAAAGAGTGCTCAGATGCACTAAAATAGGACCCAGATGCTCTAAAAGATGTCGTGTATGCACTATAATAGGGACCAATCATGCCGAAAGATGTCTTGGATGCATTGTAACAGAGCATGGATGTGATGGAAGATCTTACAGATGCGCTGTAACAAAGACTAATGAACAAAACTATCAAAAAACAATGAAATTTATCAAAAAAAATGTGTTAGATTTTTTATTCAAGCCCTCCTTCTAGCACCAAAATGTCAACCCATCCTAGACCTACACAAACACAAAAAACAAACACAATGTTAGTCACATATGCAAGCTAGAACTAAGATTCCCCATGCAATTCATTAGAAACATCAAAATAAGAAATAAATGAAGAACACAATGAAATAAGCTATTAAATCTAATTTAGATGATCCAACTCTCAATCCCATGGGGGAATTGATGTCATTTTGATGTGGAAAATCGCCCTTTCCCAATCCCTTGTAAGCTTAGTGATGAGTTGATGTAGATTTTATGATTTTATGGAGAAATTCCTACATAACCTAGCTATGAAACTTGAAAATGGATGAATAATGGATGAGAAAATTCAAAATCTAAAGATAATGTTTGTGCATGAAGTGGTGGATCCAAAATCAAAATGATAGCCTTCTATTTATAGAAGAGAATGATGGAGGATGAGGAAAAATGGATGAATGTGGGATCAAACACCAACCAATAGCATAATTCCACTTGTCAACATGTGAATGGACAAAGGTGGAACACATTTTGATGAATGTGCACATTAATGCAATTAGGTGGAAATTCAAAATTGAAGAAGTGACATGTTGGAGGGAGATGAAGGATGAATAGAATGCCACTTGGCTCAAGAAAAGAACATGTAAGAGGCATTTAATGCCTTGTTAGATGGACAAGTACTTTTGGTGGGAGATTTCAAATTTGAGGAATATTCCAACATTGATGCCTTTCTGAAAGTAATTGAGGATTTAATAAATCAATTGAAATGATTTGCAAGAGCAAGTTGCAAAATCTAGAGGATTTTGTGATTGACAACGGGCTATGCCAGAAGAAGGATTGGAAGATAAGCTGGGAAGAGGCTTGTAAGAGACTCACCAAATAGCTCTGCATCTTACCCATATTCTAAAGAAGAGTGTTTAAAATAGGGTCATTAGAAGATATAGGGCCAGAGGAACCTCCTCCAAAACCACTACCGGAGCCACCACCAGAACCACCGGTGTGGCCACCACTAGAACCACTTCTAGAGCCACTACCACTAGTAGGGCCTCTGTCGAAGCCACCTTCACTTCTGAATCCACCACCATGACCTCCATCAAAACCATTTCCACTAGCACCACCCTCGCTGACGAAGCCACTGCCACTACCAAAGCCCCCACTGCTCATCCTGCCAAATCCTCCACTATTAAAGGTGGAAAGAGGGGTGAAGCTAAAACCCAAGGAGATCTTGTTCACTTTCATAGTTTCAAATCCCTCAGAGGCAAGGGGATGTTGATCGAGGGTATGGTATTGGCCATGTACACAAACATAGGAGGCATCAACATTCCTAGCTATCTCTCATGGTCTTCAAAAGTGACTCCTTGTACAATGTTAGGATTATTTGGAGGAGCAAATGCATCAGTCAGACTAGAGAGACTAGCCAAGAGTTCTATGCATGTTTACTCTTTTCCCACCATATACTTTAGTTTTTTTATAACCAGAGTGTCCCTAGCCAACTTCAGGTCTCTTTACAAGTGATGTTCCAAGTCACCCAACCCTTTGTTGAGGGCAGAGACATGCTCTAAATGAATGTGAACAACCTCATACTCGTCAATTGATGAAGGTGTGGGAGATGCAGGTGGAGTGGGGACGTGGTCGGTCTTGTCAAAGAATCCTACCTCTCCCCTTGACAACTACTCCTATGCAATGAGACCAACAATGGATCCAAAAAAAAGGCCTATAGAGAAACCACTACTGACCTTCATCCTTTCCATCGAAAGGTGTCATACACTTCTCCTAAGAATATACCCAAAGGTTTTGGACTGGGTTGTGATGCTCATAAACGTTCACAACACTCAAGGGCACAATGATCATGAGGTATAGGGGAAAAGCCTTAACACCAACAGATGAGTAGACATTGGTTCACGTTGGGTTCACCAAAAATGTAAGAGAGGGGGACCAACCACGTTCAAGGCCCCATGTCATGGACAAGAGTGAAAGGTTTCCCTAACTTACCTCAATCTAAAGGGGTGTTTTGAAATGAGAAACGAGAATGATAAGGACTATAAGGTCCTTCAATCACTCTGTAGACCTGAAATCTAGAATGGGGCTAGGTGAGCTGGTTTTTGGGTCCAACACTATGCCTCATGTAGCTCTCTGTCTAAGAACAAAAGCGTAGTTCCAGGATGATAGTGTGGTCCACTGGCATCTCTTAGGTGCGTTGGTGTTCGTACGACCAGAAGATTGAAAGTATAGTGGGAACTACCAAAAAATGAGTTGACAACCTAGCTAGTGGTTTCTAAGTGAACAAAACAACACTACAAAATAAGAGATATAAGATCAAATATGATAAATAAAGTATATTAAAGCTAGGGTGACAAAGATGATCTCACAAAAGAGCTTGTTCGCCAGCTAGCTCCAAATGCACATCCACCTACACACAAGAACGAGGAAAAATTTTGGGTGGCTATATAGGGGTCTATCTCAGTCAAACCCTCACTTTGGTGTTTCCACCTCCATAGATAGCCAAGATAGCAATGATAAAGAAACATGCGATAATGAAGGAATGAAAGTAAAGAACATAATAGAAACTACAAAATAGTAATGCTCTACTCAACCAAATTGTAGAGGAGAGGAGTGAAAATGCTTACCACCTCCACCAAGAGCTCACTAGCTAATAAAGGAGAAAAAGAGAGGACTCAAGCCCCTACTACAATGGTGTTGTTCTAAACTTTCTCTACAGATTTGATGGAGTGTGGTTGCTACTGCTATGGAGTGCCAAAGTGCTACTTGAGAGTGATGGATGTTTGAGAATGCTAGAAAAATTGTGTAGAGAGCTAAATTGAATGCTTAGAGGGATGTGTCGAAGATGAAATCCATGGAGGAAGAGTGTTTTTGAAGGTGGGATGAGAAATACTACCATATTTAGGTTGGTTGGTCAAAGAGGCGCATTACAAACTGACCCCAATGGGAAGTTTAATGCCTTTTCCACCTTCAAACGCAAGAATCTTTCAGGGATGTAAGTGTGTTGGGTAGATGTCTATGTGCCGCATGGGTGTCCCTTATAGTTATTCTTCTATCAACACAAAACAGAATCCAAGTGAAATGAAGGCATGTGGGCTGATGTGGAATTTTTCCTTTGGATTTGGTTTTCTAAGGTGAGGAAGTGTAAAAAGGAGAATTTGCATAAGAGGTGCAAATTTTCTCCTATACAATAGTATATAAATTATATTATATATTAATATATGCATAAGGGAATATTCAAAATCTATATAGTAAATAACGAATATCCATTATGAATGGATATTCATGTTGGACTCAAGGAACACTGAGAGGGGGGGTGAATCAGTGTTCAACAATTTTCTTATTTTATTCCAGATCTTAAACCATTTACAACACTTAAAAAAAAATAAAGATGCAAGCACATGAAGGAGACAACCAAAACACCATAACACCAAGATTTTTACATGGAAACCTTGTTAGGGGAAAAACCACGGTGGAGATTAATCCACAATTTATACTTTGTTAAAAGTATGAGTAAATAGGGAATGCACATGCATTCAGGCACACTTCCTAGAGCTTACAGCTTACATGAAGGCTCACTACCTTACAAAATGATTGGATTACAACAAAAGGTTGAACTGAGAGGATAGTGTCTGAAAATGCCTATTTTTAGTTTTGGCGAAGCTCAATAATCGATCTTCTATCCTTCTGACTATTTCAACACTTCTACTCTACTCTGCTCCAACTCGCATCACAAAATATTTAATGCACAAGTTAAACTATGCATAGATCGCTCAAACACCCTTCTAATATTTTCAACACACACCTACTCTATTCTTTCACACACTTACCACACTTCAAAATGAATTAACGATCTCATATATATCTACTACCAAGTTTTCAATCGCTCCAAGTCAACTTCAGCAAACTATGAAATATTCTCCAACGGTCGGCTCAAATCACAAATTATATTTAATGCGCACCCAAAAAGGTTGGCCAAACCATAGCTAGGACCAAAAACAAAATTCTCAAACACCCAAACATTTAAACAATTACTCCTTATACATCTGCGACATGCCAAATTCACTTAGTTAGCCTTTAGGAACAAATAAATAGAAAATCATCTTGTCGAATCTCCTAACTTATACACCGATTGATGCAACACCACAAAACTTAACAATAAGGAAATATAGATGCTTAAAAACCTTCTCCAAGATCCACAACTCAAAATGATGATATGGTGAATCATATAGATCGGCATACTAACCGGATACCTTGTTCTTCATTTTCTTTGTCAGTAAAAATTTGATCTTTACTCTACCTACCAGTATGAGCAAATCTTGATCTATGGACTAGAATAATGACTTAGGTTGCCATCAATTACAACACTAGAATTCATATGCCAACAATCTCCCCCTTTGGCATTGATGGCAACACTTAGTGAAAAATTACTAAGTGTCAGAACCAATATGATTACGCTCTCTCTCCCATTTTACATTTCAAAATTTCAAAATTCAAAACACAGCTCCCCCTTAGAATGATAAGTCATTTTTCACTACTCTCTCTCCCCCTTTGACATCAATGGAAAACATATTTTTCACTGCATTCATTCCCTCTTTCAAAAAATCAAAATTTGAAGAAATACAACTATTGCTTGGTTCAAAAAATTATTTTGTACTTATCTTTCATTTCCGGAAGAAGCTTCTTCCATGCTTCCATTGCAATCCCAATGATTATGACCAAGTTTTTGTTCTCATATATCCTGTTAATAATCTAAATGAGAGATTCTAGAATAGTGATTGCCTCTTCTAATTTTTCTCCTTTCCTCAAAACCTCAATTAGTTGCTCCAACCTGCATTTAGTTAAATCCTTCACTTTCCAAAAGGTGTCCACAAGGTTTTTTTTGGTGCAATTAACTTTTGCATGCTTAGAATGCAACTCTTGAATCCTTTTCTTGACTGCACCATCCTTATCCTAAAACATGTTATGATCATGGCCAATTTTGATTAGCTCAACTTCAATCTGATCCAGCTTTTCCTTGTATCTCCCAACGACATGAGGACAACAAAGACAATAGTTGTAAATGTTATTTTCTGAATTTATGCATTTCCTCACCACATTCATTTTCCTTTTCAATTTGGTAAGAGATAGCTTGAACTGCTCCTTCAAATGTAGAATTATTTCTTCCTCTTTCTTGTTTGGTGGCTCAAAAACCATAGCATCTTTAATACATTCGATCATTTCATCAGAAAATACATTTTGCAAACTCTCCAAACCAATGTTATTGTGCACAAAATAAGTACTCAATGTTTTCTTGATCAAGTCCTGCTCATATGAGGGTCTCTCAGACCATAGGTCAGCAATTTTCTGCATCCCATGTTTCTCCTGAACAAGTTGCAATATCTTTGCTTTGGATAAAACTTCTTCTTCTTCACTTCCTTCTACCATTACTACATCTATTTCAACTGATTTTGGTTCTTCCCTTGGAGTGTACTCATCATATTCCTCATTTAGTATATCCACAATTACTTGTTCTTTACCTTTTCCTTCAATTTTTGAAGACTTGTGTGTCGGAGGAGTGTAAACAGCAACCTCTTATGCTCTTTTCTTCTTCCTTTCCATTTCACTGGAAGAGGATCCAACCTCAAGTTTTTTTACTGGAATGGAAATGTTAATTGCACCAAGCTTCCCTAGCAATTCCTGAAAGAAATTTGGATACTCTTGCTCATAGTTTTCCAAAGTATTAGAATGTTCAAAAATTTGTTTGCAAACTGGCTCATTTTATTTCCAAACAACATTATCGATCTGGGGCAAGAAATTTAGAAAACGCATCATAAGACATATGACCAAGGTACCAAACCTGAAGGGGTAATTTGTCTCCTTGGTAAGTTGCACATTTTCTAATAGTTGATCTTTTAGCAATCCGTACAGATCAAAATCTCCATCCTCCATAATCATTTTATGAGAGATATAAACTGTGCCTGCTGAAGTTATGCCTTCCCTGTTCCTAAAAAATATTTTCTAAGAAATTCCATGCACAATGTACCTTGTTATTAGATCCTTGATCGTCGAAATTATCAAAGCCCTATGACCTCCAGTTACTCCGATTAGGGTTTTGACCTCCTTGTTCCGAATCGACTTCTTTTTTTGGAATATCCCCAACATTGCATAGTCCAATTAAATTTTTTATTACCTCTTTTGAAATGTGATAGGGTTTATCCAGAGTGATAATGTCATCATTCAATCTGTTCAAGATAAACCTAACGACTTCCGCATTGGCAAGATAAGGAAATTCATTTCAAATGTCCAAAAAGAATTGTTTCACACCTTCAAGCCATTTCAATTCATTAGCTGACAACATATTTCTCACATCCCTAATCTTCTTACTGCTATATTCATCCAAATTTATCATTCCTTTGATTTTCTTCATTTTTCGTACCGAACGAGTTTTTACCAAGCACTAAATTAAGTGATAATTTTGTAAGCAACTGGAAAACCTGATGAATTCACCACCGAATTAACCTTTACTCCTTTGAAATTCTACTGCAAAGGCTATCCTTCTATTCTTCTTCGATGCAAGGTGACAAATGAGGGTTCCAAATACCCTTTTATAGCTTTGTACCTAACCTTTTTACGACATTAAATTTTTTTCCCTAGGTGTTTCGGATACTCTATTTTCTCATAAAGTGACAGAAGAATTCATATACAAACCTTCTACTCCTCAAGCTCTCTGCACAAGTGATTATGGATATATTTGCAAAAATTTAGCACAACTACTGAAAAATTCCTGCATTCCAATGCCAACAATCAATAGGGGGACAAAGGATTTTCTTGGAAAACTCCCCATAGGCCAATGGCCTAAGATCAATTTTTAGAGGAATTATTAGAAGCATATTCTAGTGTGGGCTTATTTCCTTCATCGGATTCACTTTTCCTTACCCAGGTTTTCTTCATCTAATCCCTTGTTTCTTCCATAGTCACTTTCCCTTTTCCTTTATCATCTTTCTATGAAATTTTTCCTTGGTATACTGGACCTCTTCTATCCATGTTTTTGTTTCTGCAGAATCTTACAATGTGACCAAATTTGTTGCAATTGTAACACACAAAATTTCTTTGTCTAGACCACTCATTCCATTGATTTCCTCTTGACCTGCATTGATTAGAAATATGCCCATATCTTCCACAGGTGTAGCATTTAACATTCCTTACACTGACAAACATGCTTCTACATTCAATTGACTTATGATCAAACTTGTTGCAACTAAAATACTAACCAAAAAAAAAGGACTACTTGAACTTATTTTAATTCTATACTAAGAAGTTATATGACTAATTTTATTACAAAAAAATCAATGACCATTAAACTTTTGAGCATTGGGTTTTCTTACCGGATACCTTTTGCCTTTGTTCATTTGATTTCTTTGTTTAGAATCATTAAGTTCAAATCTGGAGCTTTCTCCCTTCTCATATCCAAGACCTCACTTATCATTTGCATCCTTCTATCCTTTATTCAACTCATCAAGCCTAGTAGAACTGATCCTAAACTTTTCCTTGTATTCATTTGCAGTTGTGAGTTCATCTATGAGGATAACTATCTATCTTTCAAGCTCTTGTTCATTATTTCTAGATTGTTTTAATTCAATCTCTAGATGAAAGAATACATCATTTACTCTATTGCATTCCTAATATTTTTCCTTCAAGGACTGGGCCAAATTCTCCTCATTCTTTTTCTTTTCTTCAATCTCCTTAGTCATCTTCATCGGCATAGATTCCATCTCAAGCTTTAGAGCAGCATTGTCTCTAGCAAGCTTTTCACATTCTTCAATTATTTCTTTTAGAGTGTGATTCAGATGAACATCTTCCAGGCATTTACTTTCTTTCTACTTCAACTAATCACATAGTTCCTTCCTCTTTTCTCTTGACTCATTGATTTTATCCTTCAAAGATTGAATGAATTTTTCAGCATCCTAAAGATTTTCTTTTAATTCCATAACTTCTACTTTAGACTAATCAAGATCATCAAGTGCCACCACAAGCTACTGTTGAAGACCACCAGATTTCATTGCTTTCCAAGATCCACCTCAAGCTGTTAAACTTCTACAGAGGAACTCAAATCTGATACCAATTGTTGGACTCAAGGAACACTGAGAGGGGGGGTGAATCAATGTTTAGCAATTTTCTTATTTTATTCCAGATCTTAAACCATTTACAACACTTAAACAAAAATAAAGATGCAAGCACATGAAGGAGACAATCAAAACACCATAACACCAAGATTTTTATGTGGAAACCCTATTAGGGGAAAACCACGGTGGAGATTAATCCACATTTTATACTCTATTAAAAGTATGAGAAAATGGGGAACGCACATGCATTCAGGCACACTGCCTAGAGCTCACTACTCAAAAAACTCACAACTTACATGAAGGCTCATTGCCTTACAAAATGATTGGATTACAACAAAAGGTTGAACTGGGAGGATAGCATCTACAAATGCTTGGTTTCAGTTTTGGTGAAGCTCAGTAACCAATCTTCTATCCTTCTGACTAATTTGGCACTTCTGCTCCAACTCGCATCACAAAATCTTTAATGCATAAGTGAAACTATGCATAGATTGCTCAAACACCCTTCTGATATTCGCAACACACACCTTCTTTGTTCTTTCACACAATTACCACACTTCAAAATGAATTAACAATCTCATATATATATATATATATCCACTACCAAGATTTCAATCACTCCAAGTCGACTTCAGCAAAATATGAAATATTCTCCTTCGGTCGGCTCAAACCACAAATTATATTTAATGTGCACCCAACAAGGTTGGCCAAACCATAGCTAGGACCCAAAACAAAATGCTTGAACACCCAAATATTTAAACAATTACTCCTTATACATCCACAACATGCCAAATTCATTTAGTCAGCCTTTAGGAACAAATAAATAGAAAATCATCATGTCAGATCTCCTAACTTATACACTGATTGATGTGACACCACAAAACTTAGTAATAAGGCAATATAGATGCTTAACAACCTTCTCTGAGATCCACAACTCAAAATGATGATTCCGAGAAGCATACAAATCAACATACTAACTAGATGCCCTATTCTTCATTTTCTTTGCTGGTAAAACTCTAGTCTTTACTCTGCCTGCTGGTATGAGTGAATCCTGATCTACAAACTAGAATAATGACTTAGGTTACCATCAATGCCAACACTAGAATACATATTCCAACAAACAAGCCATATGCCAAAAATTCATTAGCGTTTGATTTTTATAAACCAAATAACACATAAAACCAATATTATGATTATTAATATATATATAAAAATTTATTATATATTAATATATTATAATATATTATATATTTTATATATATGATGATATATATTATATATAGTATATTTAATCTATATACTATATATTATATATCTTATACTCTCTCCCTCTCTAGCTCTAGCACTACTACTGATATCCAGCTTGTATTTTGTATTAAACTTTTGAACATAGTAGTTAAGCATTCTATTATTAAAATCTTGACCTCCCAAATGCATATCTTGTAACGCCCCGTCATGTGAACCCCAAAGGACAACTAAACAATAATTACCGCACAATTTTATTTTTTTTTAAATAAATCTAAACATATACGAGATGCACAAAGAATCATAAGTCATAAAACTTATTAAGAAAAATTTGCTAACACTTACGTCTCTTGGGGTACACCAAGAGTCATTACGAAACTTAAATCCATACCACGACGATAAAGAATGAATGCCAAAGATATAATCCATGACAAAGTAAACATTTACAATTATAACACATACATGAAAAACATTAATAAGAAACCATCCATGTACGTCAATACATCATACACATGATTAACTCAAAACTCATAATGATAAAATCTTTATCATCATAAAAACTCAAGGGATACATTGGAACAAATATAACATATTGAATAACATCAATCATGGATCAATATTTACACAATGTTTATCAAGATGAAATACTACATTACATCCATTTCAACACAATACAATCTTCAAGAATTACAAAGCTATGAAAGTGTTCCCCAACATGAATGGGAACCAGATAACAAGATAGAATGATACAACTAAGCAACGAAATACAAAATATCATAACTAGCTCCAAGATGAATACACTCTAGAGTCACCGCAACTAGTACCAATTTGCACCTCTCGATCCTCGGCTGGGGACCCAATGGGGTGCTTAGCACGTTCCACTCGACCACGTGGGTCCGAAGACCCACCCCCCGTGCTACGGAGCTGACAAGAAAGTGACCACAACCAAGAACGCCACAAGACAACTCCAATAAAGGATAGCATAGTACAGTACTCCATTGACAACATCAAGAATACATAGATCATAATGACAACAACAAAGACTCAATCACCATAACTTAAACCATAAGAAACATCATAAATAAACCAAGGCAATAACCATTAATCCAAATAACGAAAAAACAATCATAAATCATTTCCAAATGAAACTGAAACAATGAACAGAATACAATTCCAGAGGTAATAAGCAACAAGGCAAACGGGTGTCTAGTGAAGAGTTTCATCACATAGCTTTCATGGGTTATCCTGGCCCTTCCTCCAAACTGAGGCGTCAGCCCCCATCTATGGATATCCTAGCCCTTCCTCCTACTCGAGGCACCGGCACCATAGGGTAGCTCATGCGGAGCCAATAACCTCTCATGAGGACAAGGTTACGACTTTGCCGACCATGGCCTTCTCGGTCTATCATTAGTCTACGATAGCCCTAATGCATAGACGAGGCATCCAATATTTATTATCTTATATTTTTTACTACCCATCCCCCTAAATTCTATTATTAGGTTTTCACTTGTTATACTACTCTTACGTGGGTTATCCTGAGCTCTTCCTCCTTTCGAGGTACCATCCCCCACGAAGAGCCACTCTCCCTAGAGACCCAAAACATAAACCACAATCCAGGGTTGTACCAACAAAGAAACATGATATCCAATCTCAACTGAAATCCATGCAAGACATTACCCATCCTGGCAAAATCACAATACAAAATTTCCAATTACATGGTACAACCCAAGCATAAGCTCAAAATCACCATTATGATCAAAATCTCAGAAAAATTAGATCAATAAAGAATCAATATGAAACAAGTATTCCCTTTCCTCTAGAAAAATTTCCATTCAAAGAACTAACAATAGTAACAAGATTCCAAAGAACAAGTCAACAAACATAAGGTAGTGAGTGGCAACATCCCAACAAAATCTTCACAATTAAATTTAATACACTCTCAACCACTATCCAAGGGAGACCTCTATTTCTCCTCCTAGGTTACCCAACCATACATTACTCAACAATCTTACAATTTGACTCATAACAACTCAAACCTAATCAATGACTAATACAATAGAACAATCAACCAATGCACAAACTTAATACGAAAATTAATCTACTCAAATAAAGAAATCAATCCAACACCGGTGTTCTATCTAACTATCCTTATAAAAGACTTACAATCAACAATTAAATGAGTACAAGAGAGATCAACATTTAAAAGATCATCTAATCTTACTTACGTAGCGCAAGCACACAATTGAACAAGGCATCCATAACATTCAAAACTCTAGTTTTCATTATTTCTAATTTAACTATTCCACTTGAAACTAACCAAATTAAGAATAAACTAATCTATCAATATTTACACAAATGATCAAAAATTAACATAAGAAATCTCTCTTTATTCACTTTACTAACTTACTCATTAACGCTTCACATAACTCTCCAACTTAACCACATAATAAATTTAATTTATTCCTTTACACTATAATACACAAGTAATTGTAGCGATATATATTCTAAGTAACCAACTACATAAAGAATCTACAAGATATTAAAATATGATGAGATTTTACTATGAGGGTTAAAACGTGAAAATAAAACATATAAGAAATACTAAAGAAATACATTCCTCTAACATTTTATCAAATAAACATACTTAGATTCATATAACTGAACTTACAAAAGGTGTGTACCTTCATGCCTTTTGTTGACTCACCTTAGTAGTGATTCACATAAGTTGTCAATGTTAGATGGTTGAATGAAGAAGCACAATACAATTAATACCAATAAGATCTAATCATTCGTTAGTAAAACATAATTTGCTTATTTCCTTAAAACCTCTTTATAAATGTAAAAACCTTATTATTATTGATTTAATTATTAAAAATTAAGGAATAAACCTACACCAATAAATATATTTTAAATCTTAATATACACATATTTATATATTCCTTAAGGAGGAATTAGAGAATATATTTCTTTTAGAATTCCTAATATTACGTTATCTATATCCTAATCTTTCCTAAGGGAATATATTCCCCTCTCTTTATCTTAAGGAGTATTTTAATTAAAAAGATGCCTTTTCAAGTATTACATGCCTTTTTATGGGGGATATACGTGGCCCCTACAAGAAAGCTCTTACTAAGCTAAGTTTACTTAATCTTTTGGATTATTAATAACACTACACTTTCTACTCATACCTTTAAATATTTAGCTTATACGTATTCACTTAAAGACTTCGCCAAAAACAAGAATTCAAATTTCAGTCATTTATGTGCGCAATGTTGTCAAAATGAATTTTGAATGTTTTTGAATAAAGAATTTCAGAAATTATTAAACATCAAGATTTTCCAATTCGTATATATTAGAATACAGTGTCCAGGAACGGCTATGCTAGAGAAAAGGGAGGGCACGACTTGGGGAAAAACATAGAGGTGCGATTCCAGTACTAAGAAGAGTGATGAAAGATAGAGGGAATTAAAATGATACCCTGATGAAGTCGGGTTGAGAGCCATAAAATGGTATGTACTTGATAAAAAAAAAAAAGACAGATCAATCCACCAACGCAGGAGATCCATGCAGCAAAAAGGGATAGCACATTGATCAAGTTCCAAGCACTCAACCATCTATCAGGTGCATTGATATTTTCGAATACAGGGTATCAATAGAACAAGAAAGTAGTAAGAACCATCTTTAGAAATATCTATTGCCAAAACAAAACCAGTGAAGCCTCACAAAGAGGAATTTATCAGATCAAGGAGTTCAATTGGAGGCGCTTAACTCAAAGTTGAAAGGCTATCAAAAGGATAATGAGAGGCTAACATTGAATGCAGATCTAAGAGTATATACACGGACCCCATACCACACAATATGAAACAAAATAAATCACATTATAGTTTTGAATTCTAATTCTAACCATTGAAAAGAGTCTGAAGACAGAGAAATAGGATACACGACGAACTCCAAACTTGAAAGGACTGGCACAAATTTTCAATCATACAGATTACACACTCAGAGTAGACAAAGCTCTACAAGCAGCGAGCAAGCTGGAGGAGACCGACTGGTTAAAGGGCAGCGAAACCACTTGCACAGGCGTCAATGGATCTGCATATGGAAGTAAAGGCATGACACATAAACTGCAAAATGGAATGCCTCCATGCAAGAGCTCGTCAGTGTCCTATGTTCACACCCAGCCTGGATGGGGAAACCGCATAAGGCAGAGAAAAGAAAAACTAAAGGCAACACATGCATGGGACTATTGTCGACCCAGGGAAAGCGTTAGAACTATTGAACAGACCACCTCATCAGCTCTCTTTACACGCAACAATAGTGGGACGCACATGAGTTGAATTTGTTCCGGAAGAAGAGTAGATGTGAAAACAGGTGACATACTAACTCCAAAGACATAATCAAGCATAAGTATAATATAATATATAATATAGTATATAAAATATATGTAGTTACTATATAGTATATAATATAATAATATAATAAAATATAATGTAATAATGTATAATATAATATATAATACAATAATGTATTTAATATAATATATAATATACAATATTTAATACATAATATATATAACATACTAGTATATTAGCATACAGTAAAATATTAAATATTATGTAGTATAAATAATACAGGTAACGGATATCCATTCTAAATGGATATCCAGTTTTTCTGACAAAATCAATAGGCTCAATATTTGGTTCGGGATTGCCTAACTTGGAAACTCAACCCAAAAAACATGTTTACAAAATTTGTTTAGTTTTTCGAAGTTCGCCCTTGTGGCTGACGACTTTTTTAATCCAAATTTCATGAAATGAAAAGGGTTTATAGAAGAAAAAAATCAGCTTTCCACCAATACAAGATATGTGTTATTTTGAACTTAATAAATAATTATTATTGATTTTCTACATACATTACAACTAAAGTCCTGATTGATAGGCTGATTGAAAAACTTCTATAACTTTCAAACTATTTCACATTTTTCAAATCTAAAAGATGTGTCACATTCACTGCTTTGTATAATATATGATAAAAAAATTGAATTTCATAAAAATTTTACCAAGTTATGGTGGTCAAAAAAACATGTTTTAATAATTTTGAAATGTTATAATAAAAAATCATAACTAATTATTTGCATGCAAAAAAATTACAAAAACAAAACTGGCACATCCAAGCATGTGTCCTCTACATATATTGAAAGTTTTAGAAAAGAATATTATTTTTTTCTTGTACTTAGGGTGGTTAGACATACACCTGCTTCTTATCTTTTTCCTAAAAATTTAGTACCACTGTATTGAAATTTCAAATTTTTCCAAAATAGATTTTCTTTTTTCCAAAAAAGTACTAGTAGCCTAGAAACTACATTCAATTTACAAGTTTTGTTCTTATATATTTTTCAAATTATGTTAATAACCTATTCAAATTTTTATGTCAAATTTCCTAACCCTATTTTTCTAAATTTTCATTCCCACTTAGGGGCCTAGTTTGGATCCCCATGATCTTGCACATACCCATGTATCACAACTCTTTATGTATTCAAAGAAGGGGTATTGTTACATGTATCATGTACATCAACCCTTAAAATGTATTCAAAAAAGATATCTCATTATTTAGCATTAGATTTAGATAGCACATGAGATCAAACATAATGTGTTCACAAGAAATATAAACTAGATCTAATATATTAAGAATCGCATGATGAAGCATCTAGCAATGAGGAACTGTAGAGGATACAAGAAAATGGGAATATAAACTTTCACAAGTAGTTCAAGAATGTATAATGTAGGGTATGTGAAATTATGTATGAATAAAACTTGGGCTAACAAAGGAAATTTGGGCTAAACCTGAATTTTGGAGGAAAATAGTACACACACCATAAACGGATAACAAATAGATGAATTTTATTGGTTATAGGGAATGAAGAAGTTAGAAAAGTATGAAAGTATGGATTTTCAAGAAGGAGACTTGATCTCCAAGTAATGTACATAATCAATTCAAGTGAACCTAAGATGTGCCAACCTAATGCATGAGCATGGGAAAACTTGGAAACACATAAGGTTTAGAAATATCTAGTTAATTTTTTATGATAAAATATAGATGGACAAGGTAGTCACATGCGAAGGAGAGGATCCATAGAAAGAAATCAACATTATTTTCAATAAAATCCAATTGAGTGAGTAGGCATGGGAATAAAATAGAATGAAATAAGGTCCCCAACAAAGAGAAATGAGGAAAGAGAATGGAACACATAAGTGCTACAATAACTACTGGAGCCTAAGAAAAGTTCAAGTTAACAAAGAGGAAGTTCTACCTAAAGAAGGTTCAAAGGTGTCCACAAAATACATCAAACAAAAAAAAGGTATATATAAGTGAAGTGTTCAAACCCTAGTAAAGGAGGTTGGAAAAAGGAAGGAGTAAGGATGGAGAAGAAAGTCAAAGGGGGGAAAACACTTGATATGATCTCATAGCTCAAAAAGTTGAGAAAAAATATAGGAAATGGACTTGGATAGAGGATTAGTTAGTGTATGCCATGTAGGTGAGGTTGAGGAAAAAATAAGGATTTAAAAACATATTAATCATGCTAAAGTATGAGTGTCTAGGGAAGGATGAGACAATCTTGATGAAATTTGAAGAGCATGAAACTACCACTTCATCCCATTTTCTCAAATAAGGATTCATGTGTTATTTCACACCTAAGGAGTTTGATATAGGGGCACAATAGGTTGGATAAGGAACATTATGTAAGGATAGGGTGAACACACATGAGAGTAGATCATGTTACAAGGAAGGAGTTATGCACAAGAACAAGGGATGGAACCCACACATGAGAAATAAATTAAAAGTAGAGAAGAGAAGAGGTGTAAGGGAAAACATGATTGTGCAAAACCACATGAAATGAGGACATGACTAATGCCTCAAGAAGATAGTTATCTAAAATTTATAATGATTATCTAAAACACACTAGGAGAAGTTAAGCATATTTTTACAAATTTCATAGTACAAGTTTGTAGGTGCACTTGAATGATCCAAAATTGTGGGTCCTTGTATGTGTACACCATAACCTAATAACCCTAGTACTCAACCATATTCAAATGAAAAATAGTGAAAACTAACTTCAAATGCACCCATGAAAAGAGTGACATAATCAATTATAAGTTGAAGATTAATGCACCTTCAAAAATTGCTCTTCTTTTGTCAAAATATGTCTTCTTTTATCAAAATACATCTTTTGTCAAAATAAGTCTTCTTTTGTTGAAATAAGTCTTCCTTTGTATTTTCTAGAATTTCCTTGAATTGAAATTTAAATATATATATATATTTATATGGATGATTTTCGACCTAACATATTTCAGTTTACCACCTGTCGGCCGAGCAAGTTTTAGTTGAGAGGTTTTTGGTCGAAAACATCTTCACCAGAATGTTCTCGATTGAAAATGGTCTGGACAAAAATATATAGTTGGCATCCTACTAGGTAGCCAACTCATCTTTCAAATTTTTTTGAAACTTTCAACTTCAAAAAAGTATTTCTTCAGTTAGAATGTTTTTAAAATAAAAATTAAAAAATACCCTTTTGTAGAGCTCGAAGTGGTGAATCCAAATATGTAATTTGTTAATATTTTGATTAGTTTTAATGTATTTTATTTTTAAAATAATGTAAGTAGGTTGTTAAAGTTAAAAAAGAGGCTAATTAGAAATTTTTAAAATAGCAAAAAAAAAAAATTGAAAAATATATGCTGCACTAGAGAGAGAGTCCTCTTCAAAACGGTATACTTTGTTTTTTCAAAATGATTAAAAAAATAGATAATAGTTGATGTCAAATGAAAACTGTCAAATTCTAACAATTTTGACTTAAAACAATATTACGAGAAAAATATACATCAAAATTTGATTTTTTCCATGCACTAGATATTGAAGCTACCTATTTGGAGAAAAAAAATTAGGGGAAAATCAATTTTTTTCAATCTGTTTCTTGGTGTCAACTAAACGTCACTTTTTCCTAAACTTTTCAACATTCCAAAATTTTCTCTAAAATTGATAAAAAAAAATTCAAAACAAATTTTAAAATATCTAAAAAATTATAAGAATAAACTTCATGAAGAGTTATATATTTCATTATTTACATCATTTTGAAATTCAAAACATAAAGACCACTTTTATGTGGTTGAAGTTCAGAATTTTTTTTATTGTTGGCCAATTCCTTTATAAAGTGTGACATAGATTTGTGCTTTTACCCTTAACACTTTTGAACAACAGAGTATTGAAGAATCCAATCATGACAGTAATACTTCCATAATACTGGGGTATCTTTATCTAATGCAAACATCAATATGGGGAGCACGAAGATTCGTTATGATGAAACCGCTACCAATACTACAACCATTCATATCATGAATCTTTCCAACCACTAATTGGGACCAACCACAAGAGGAAAATATATGTCAAAGCAAAGATCCATTCATCAAAGAAAAGGAATCAGCAAATGAAGATGGACAAGCATAATTCAAATGGATTCCAAAGAAAAATAACAAAAATCATTCCTATCAAACTCCATTATTCAAAGAAAATATGGGGAAAAACAAAAAAGGGAATTTCATCCATCAAAAATTTCCATCGATCCAAATACAAAAGAAAGCTTCAAGAATGACTTACAAAGTATATGAAGAATTTGGTCCCAAATGAATGTCCATATCCACCCATCGTTGCTCATCATCCCAAGTTTGGAGAGTCAAAGATTCCAAACTCTCAACCAATCCATCTATACCCCAGAGCTCTCATTACATTCCACCATTCACTTCAACACTCATGATATCCAAATCTCACATTGACCATGTCTTGGCAACAACTCTTTATCATAAGGACTCTAAGGGAATTCTATCATGATGTGTGCATATCGATAAGGTTAATCTTGGTATCAACAAAGAGGACAAGAACATCCAAGGGTTACATTCAAGTGTCCATATCTTGACAAAGAAACTCCTACGGGTAGGATATCATTGGCACATCATGATATCAACATCTATATCAACACCACTAGATGGCCCAACATAAACCTTCAAAAAATTAAAAAAATAGAAAATCAAGAAAATAGTAAAGAGAAAATCATCCTCCAATGAAAACCACTCTAGTGGCACTTTAGACAAGTACCATGATGAAAACTTGGAAAAAAGGCATCATGAGTAGAATTGAGCATCTACGTGCACCATTTCAGATGGAAGCATCTCATCCTGTCCATAATAAATCCATGATCAATCCATCCATCGAATCCATTTTCATCCATCCTCCAAATTATCTTGATCTTGACAAAGGTTTGGTGTATACTTCAACCTTGTTTTTGGTAAAATATTGACATGGGTCATTATCATTGATCCTATCCTATGCAATCCAACGTCATCTAATCCATGAATAATTATCCACATGAGCATCCTCTATCCAAACATGTTATCTTATCACAATATAATCCTTTGCATCCTTCAAATACCAATCCACCCATCTTCCATCCATCCATCCAATCCATTTTCAATTCATCTATCCATGCATCTACACATGGAATTCCACACATTGCTATACACTAGGGGCAGGTACTTGATCTTACTTTCAAATAACTCTTGATCCATGTCCAAAATCTCACGAACATGAAATTGAGATCATGATATAGGTATCATTCTTGAAAATCTAAAGCATCCATAACATTTTCAAAATCCAAAAACTTTCAAAACATCCAAAAACTCAAAAATATATAAAACATCCAAAAACTCAAAAAAATTGGAAATTTTAAAAATCCTAAGTTCATTGAATAACTTTAAAAATCCAAAATAGCCTCAAAAAATTGTCACAAAAAACCCAAAACAACCTTAGATATGTATGAAAACTCAAAACATTCAAATAACTTCAAAATACCAAAAATATCCTCAAAACATTTCAAAATTTCAAAAACATTAAAATATTCCAAAAAAAAAAAATCACCCTTCTCTTAATTGCTTTCATCTATAATAAAATTTCAAAGCATAATAAATTGATTGTCACCTTCCACCTTTGACAACACAAATGGAAACATGTATAACAATCAGCAAAAAAAATCAAACTTCAATGCAAAGTCAAAATCTTGATGTTTATCAAACATGTTAGTCAAACATCATGTCAACAACCTATCAAACAAATATCAACCAATCCTCATCCAAATATGTCTTACAGATATGTCTTTCCTATAATAGACATCACTAGATATCATTTAGAGGACATTACTATGGCAAGAGATATGAATAACACTGCTTTTTCATTTGATCTTTTCTTATGATTTATCTTATTGGTCCATTATGATGATCTCTCAGGTATGTCTGCAAAAATAATTTACAGAGAAAGGAATGGGGCATTAATAATTGCTTTTGTTTGTTGTGTTTGTTGGATATTTTTTGTAACACTACCTCAGTGAATACTTGTCTTGTGTGTGTGAGGGTAGTCTCAAGTAAAAAAATGGCTAGGACATATCAAGTTCTTCATACCTTTTATATATTAGTCTCATTACTTCAATGGCTTCATTCTTTCACATGATCAAACAAGGTTTTTGTATGTAAGGTATGAACAAGAACACTCCTATCTATTCGCAAAGTCAAATTCCATGCATTAGATACAACACTTGAACCTGGTTCTTAATTCCTTGGTGCATCGTGTCTACTTGCTATATCAAAAATAAGGATTTCTATGATGAAATAATTTGTTTTATCTCATCCCATATCTAGTAAAATCTTGGAATAGTCATAGGTTTATTGGTATCCTGATCAACATCATCAATCTATTCTAATCATTCTTCTACTCCTATTCCATCTCATCCTATCTTATTCCTCTATCATACTAACATTTCTATCCAAGTATTGAATCTATGTGATATATATCAAAATATACATGAGTTCATCCATAACCGATGAGTGTGTATGCATCATAAAATCTATCTACATCAAACATATGAGCTTCCTAGCACTTATTTTTTGTCCTATGATCAATAGAGCCACTCCTCTTGTAATCTTATCACAATCTCGGCCTGAAAAGTTAGTTTTTTTGCTTGATCTCTTGAGGAGCCAACATACTAGTATTCATTATCCATTGGGGCATCAGGAAAATTTAGATTTTTTTTTAATTTTTATCTGAGCAATATCAGTTCTTTGAAGCAATGCATCAAGTACCTTGCTTCAAAGAGGGGAAAATGTAGACATTTGAAAATGTCTGAAATATATCGCACACCTAATTTTTCTTACTAACACCATTCCTAGCATAATTCGCCTAATTTCTCTATTTGATTAAATAATGTCCAATTATTTAGTTAAATTCATCGTATTCTCTTATTAATTAAAAAACTAAGGTTATTTGATTAATTCATCATAATTCATCATATTCTCCCCTTTTGATTAAATAATGTAAAATTATCTAATTAAATGCTAATCATCCTGCTTGATTAAATAATTCTAATTATTTAATTAAAACCCTCAATTCTTCCAACTTGCATAATTAAATGATTTTCATGAATTATTTAATTGACTAATTTTTCTCCAACTCTCAAACTTGCACAAAGAATATTCCATTTTCAAATTTGAATTCTTCCTTCTTACTTGAAATATCTTCAACCTCTTCTCCATGAATTAAGGGATCTTATTGGAACTATCATGGATTGTGAACCCTTGATTTGTAAGAGTTGTTGATTAACTCGAGCACCCATGATCACCTGCAAAACCAAGATTAACCTTCTACACGAGAGCAATAAGAGGATGAAATGTTGGAATATGGTGCAATAATAGAAAGATGATATTATCGTGCACTCGAAATGATATAATATACATCAACACTCTCTTGAAATGACCGAGTTGATATGAGCTCATCTGGACTAGATAGGAGGGAGAGGTGAGTGTTGATTATATAGTAGAATATGGGCATATAATTCCAAGAGGGGTAGTAACTCCCAAATAACCAAATTAGGTGGGAGTTATGCCTACTTGGAAAATTCCAAACAGGTGGCATAAACTACTCATAAAGAGACAATAGAGTGGTTTTGTGAGGTGGCATAAAAGGCCAAAATAGGGTGTGAGACTCAACCACCCAATTGTGGGTGAGAGCGACACATGTAATCGAAGGATTATGCCATGTTTCCTCACATAAACCATGTCTCATATAACCTAAGTGTCCTTAATAATGTGTAGGAAAAATAAATATTAATAAACCTACACTAACACCCCACCTTAAGCATAGCTTAGGTGGGTGAAAGGATGAAACAATGCAAAGATGGGTCCATACTACATGGCCATGTTAGGTACCCATGTACAATGATGAAACTTCTCAAAAGATGAGAAAAGGAAAACTCATAGGACAAAACTCCTCCCCAAGAGAGAAAAAGAGAAACCATGCAGTCCCCCAATGTAGAATCTCTTGCATTGCTGGTAAATGCTTGACACAAGAAGCTAAAGATGATCCAAGATTGTTGAACAATATTCCTCCCCTTATGAAGAAAGAAAACCAAGGATGTATTCAGGATATCTTCCCATTCCTAAAAGGAATATGTAGGAAGAATGATGAAAATGTATGATGTCTATGAACTCTACTCGGGTGTCCCCATGTCAATGTCGAAAGGTGACACACTCCAAATAGGAATTCTAGGCCACACTGTTGAAGATGTCAATCCAAAATCTAGTAGAGTTGGATGTAGAACAAAACCTGAATACAAAGATATATTCTCTTAAGCTAAATGCTCCTTCTCCAAATTTTTCTCAATAGTAGCCACAGTCATGTCAAACTATGAGGAATGATCATGTGGGTAAAGAACAAGAGGTTCAAAAGGTTTCCCCTCAACATCTAAAGAAGGATCATCTCCATCAAAGAGAAGATTAATACTATCGATGTTGTCTCCCAAATTTGTAATATGAGACTCCACAAACAAGTCTGAAATACCTATCAAGAAGCCATCACAAGTAGCCAAATATGAAAGAAAATGTATGTCCTACTGCACTAAATCACAAGGAGCCAAAACTGTTGGATCATGAGCATCCTTAGGTACAACAATAGATGATACTTCCAATCTTGGATTACAAGTGTCCTCAACATCAAGATGTTGACTCATAGATGAAGAAGACGAACCCTCTAAATCTGGATTAGGAGTCATAGGAACTAAAATCTCAATATGTATCTTTGTAGGAGGAGAAGGTTCTGTGTCATCAAAACTACCATACCTTTCCCAATCAACAAGTGTTTCAGTTGTTTTGTCATCAATAGGTCGAAACTCTACAAGTGGAACAAGAAAATCTACAACATGATCCTCTGGGAATGGAGGTTCATTTGATTATCCATACATCTCCCAAAGTTTTTTCATAAGGTTACAATGGATCTCAATACCATCAGTGACCATTTGTGTATCAATATCACAACTACAACCAATTTCTCCCAAGATATGTTCTATTTTTATGTCCCACACAACTCTCTTCCATTTTGATGAAGGTTTACGAACTAGTCCATAGAGATATGGAAAAAGATTAAGCCACCTACAATCTGTTAGGATTCCATCTCGCCAAGACTTAAAGTTCCATCGATTTAACCTTATTACAACAGGATGATTTTTTATGCCCATATTAAACTCCTCAATTTTAGTCACACAATAGACCAATCAAGAGACATAAACCAACAAAGGAAAAAAATTATTCCCCCCAAAATTCACTCAATAAATGATCCCCCCCAAAAAAATATGATGGCGACACTTTATAATTAGTGCATTTACAATTTCGGAGTTGTTACCAGAGTTTTACAATGTCCAAAATTGGACCCAAATACTAAAAGTACAAATTAATCTTAGAATCAGAACCTCAAAATAGCACCAATGTGTAGTGCTCAATAAAATATCAACTTTCAAGAAAAGAATCGCCTTGATCCAAGGTCATATGTGAAAGTTACAGTCATTTGAAGTTCCAAAAATGAGAATTGTCCTTCAAATCTATTGCGAAAACTGATTTTCTAGAAAATTCGAGTCATTTGAGAAAAAATGGATACCACCACTGTGAAGCCTATGAAATTTTATCCCAATGAAAAAAAAATCTCGCAAAACAGATCCTGGATGACTAAGAACGTGTCATTCAAAGATCAGGAGCAAAATAGAAAACTTCAATGGTAAAGAGGCCAAAAAAAGTCAACACCCTATGTTGACGTCAGCATGATATCACCACCTAGTTTGGCAGAACTGTCTTCAAATTCAGTGAAACCGCCAAATGTAGTTGTTGTTAGACAGTTTAGAGTGTCGCCAAAAATATCTTAACTTTTGTTAAATTTAGAACTTTTTCAAAATGGAAAAATTGCTAAAAAGCTGCCAAATGTGGCAGTGGAATCAATTCCAATGGCACAAAGGCCGAGGACATACAACAACAAAGATTTAATTATTTTTTTAATTAAAATATTTGATGGGAATTATTTGATTTTTTTTTAATAAAAAAACTTTTAAATTAAAAAAATGGGGCACTTTTTTTTAAGTTTGCACCCTTTTATTAAGGGCTGCAAATTTAAAGGGACACAGGGCCCTATGGGGGACCCCTGTACCCTTGGGTACTACATTAGCTACTTTTTTTTTATTTTTTATGAAATTTAAAAAACTAAACCTACATTAAAAACCACTTTTATATATTTTTTGATTTGAAAATGTAGGAAAATTAAAAAAATCAATTTTTTTTTTTTTTTGAAAAAATTTCACCTTGATATGTGTGAAAGGGGTCATTTGGAAAAAAAATGCCTCAAATTCAACAATCCAAATTGGACAAATTATGTATGAAAATGGAGATTTTTGGGCCTTCTGGATGCGGTGGCATAGTCCGTTTTGGCTCAAAATGCTCCTAGCATAAGCTCAATATTGAATTTCTCCCTAATTTGAGAAGTGGCTTTTAGATCTAAATGCTCTGATACCATGTAACTGTTGCTAATGAACTTGAGCACCCAGGATCACCTACAAAAACCAAGATTAACCTTCTACATGAGAGCAACAAGAGAATGAAATGTTGGAATATGGTGCAATAATAGAAAGATGATATTATCACACTCAGAATGATACAATATGCATCAACACTCCCTTGAACTAACTAAGTTGATATGAGCTCATCTGGACTAAAAAGGATGGAGAGGTGAGTGTTGATTATATAGTAGAATATGGGTATATAATTCCAAGAGGGGTGATAACTCCCAAATAACCAAATTAGGTGGGAGTTATGCCTACTTGGAAAATTCCAAATAGGTGGCATAACCTACTTAGAAAGAGACAATAGAGTGGTTTTGTGAGGTGGCATAAAAGGCCAAAAGAGGGTGTGACTCAACCACCCAAGTGTGGGTGAGAGTGACACATGTAATCGATGGATTACGCCATGTGTCCTCACATAAACCATGTCTCATATAACCTAAGTATGCTTAATAATGTGTAGGAAAAATAAATATTAAAAAACCTACACTAACATGATCTAATCCTTGATTTGTGCCTCATGTATTATCAACCACTTGATCAATCCTTAATCCATATCTTCATCTCTTATTCAATTTCATCCATTGATCCTCCAATTCAATCCTCACCATTGATCAATATTTGTTAAATCTATAAATACTTCACCATTTAACATGAATTCATCCATAGTCTTCATAGAAAATTTATTCTCCCAAATTGATCACTTGTTTGTGAGCAATTTGAGTTCCCCTTTTGTGAGTCAACCCTCATTTTCAATCAATATTTTACAACACCAATGGATAATGCATAAAACTAAGCAATCCACATCCACTCATTATGCATCAATCCACAATGGGATTGAGAGGTTTGCATACTAGTTTAGATTCATTTGCTTTGAATTTCATGTTTATTTCTTTGAATTGAGTCTTTCTAGTATTGTGTAGTTGAATTTCATTGAGTGTGGCTTTTAGTTGATCATTTCATCTTGTTATTATTTCAATTCTTTAGTATTTGATCAATTAGACTAACCATATGAACACTTAGATGCATTTTAGAATTTTAACAATTGTAACATATTATAGTGATGTGGAAATGAAAAAATAATATAATTAGGTGAATTTAATAATTAGGACCCACACAAAACTTATTAGTTGGTTATAAGTGTCTCACAAATATGGTTAGACATAAAAGGGAACACACTTAAGAAAAAATCGATACTATAGCTTGTTGAGTCCCAATAATTATCATATAAAAGCTTAAATTAGTTATGTAAGAGCAAGCATATTGTCCATGCATTACATTAGTCATGATTAGTACTAAATGATAGTCATCAATAAAAAATATAACCATGTCATATATTAGGATTGTTATTAAGAATTCTTTAATATTTTCATAGGATTACATAAAGAATAAGGATGATATCATCATATTATTATTGTTATGCAAGAATTAGAAGATAATTTAAACATCTAGACAACTATCATATACCCTAGGGTCTATATATAAAACTCATGTTGTAGATCTAGGATGCTTATGAAGACCCAATTTAAATAAAAAGGTTATCATGGTTGTAATATGAGTATCTTGATAGAAAATAATCATATTCCATGGACCAAGAGAATACCAATTAAGCATAAATTTTATAATCATGTTCTTGAAATATTATTTGATCTCCAAGGGTAATTCCATAACCCTTAATTTTTAGTAACACAAAGGACTATCCATTAACTTTACTTTGAGAAATGGAAACAATGTTGAAAATGAAGAATATGATACATTGATTACACATTAAAAGGAAATAAACTAGTCTGGAGATATGTTTTCTAAGTGAATTTAGGGAAAAAATTAATAAAATAAATTAACTTTAATTGGTTTCTATTTACATGGAAGGATGTGTTAACTAAAACCCTCTAATTAATCTTAGAAAGGGATATTTTGGTGGTAGATTATACTATCAGTTGGAAGATGTGCTAATTGAGGTGTTTATTATTGATTATACAATCAATTATGTAGCAAAATTCAAATGGTATAATGAAAAAAAACTAAGATATTAATTGACAAATTATAAGACTAAATAGCCTACAATGATAAATTTGAAGTTACTAATCCAAAATCATATTTTAAGAGCTTAACAAAGTAATGCATAAAGCATCTCAAATTTTAAAAACCTATAATTAATATTCATAAAGGTTTTTATGTTCTTATGCCTTTAGGAGATCCTTATGAAAAACAAATTACTCATGTGATAAGAAAAAATAATTAAATAAAAGTATTGAAAATGATAAGGAAAAATATATTTCAAATCCTATAGGAACTTATTCTACTTTAGTCCTAAGAAAAATTTACAACACAAAATTACACATATGGAACTACTGCCAAATAAGTTGGAATAATGGATAGATAAAGATAAATAAAAACTTCCACCACTTTTTGCACATTTGTTAAAGGTTCTACATGATCTAGGGAGAGGGGGAGACATAAAGTGATGGGGATAGATATATAAAAATATGGAAAAATAGAGAGAGATTTAGAGGGAGAGATAGATGAAGATAAGGTGAGAGTGATAGAGAGATGTACAAATATAGATAAGAAAATATAGAGGGAGGGAGGGAGAGGGAATTATATAGAGAGATGAAGAGGGAGATGAGAGGGAGAGATATAGATATAGGAAAAGGGAGAGAGATCGAGGGAGAGTGAGGGGCAAATGGAAATGAGAGGAAGAGAAAGAGATAGGAAAAGGGAAAGAGATAGAGGGAGAGTGAGGGGGAGAGATAGAGAGGGGGAGAGAGATGAAGATATAAAGGGAGGGGGAGATAGAGAGAGATAAAGAGATAAAGAGAGGTGGGGGAGATGGGGATAGCAATGGAGAGGATAGAAATAAAGAGAGCTAGGTAAAGGTATAAAGAGGGAGAGAGATATAAATAAATAAAGATAGTAAGGGAGAGATAGATATATGGAAAAGAGATAGGAAAAGGGAAAGAGATAGAGGGAGAGTGAGGGGGAGAGATAGAGAGGGGGAGAGAGATGAAGATATAAAGGGAGGGGGAGATAGAGAGAGATAAAGAGATAAAGAGAGGTGGGGGAGATGGGGATAGCAATGGAGAGGATAGAAATAAAGAGAGCTAGGTAAAGGTATAAAGAGGGAGAGAGATATAAATAAATAAAGATAGTAAGGGAGAGATAGATATATGGAAATAATAAGATGTAGAGATAGAATGATGGAGAGATAGAAATAGGAGAGAGGGTGAGAGATAGGAAGAGAGAGGGAGGAGAGAGATTTAAAAATATAGATAGAGGACAAATAAGAGAGATATAGATAGAGAGATAGGTAGAGGGGTAAAAGGAGAGAGGAGAGAGAGTGAGAGTGAGAGAGATATAGATAGAGAGAGGTATAGAGAGAAAGAGAGGAAAAGGGATATATAAGGATACAGATATAGAGAGGGAGAGAGATAGAGATATGGAGAGTGGGGGATAGAATAAGATATATATATATATATAGGGATAGATAGAGGGAGAGATAGGGATATAGGGAAGAGATAAGGATAGATAAAAAGGGAGAGAAATGGAAAGAAAAGAGAGGTAGACATGGAGAGATAAAGAGAGAGGGAAGGGAGAGATAGAGAGAGATGGATATATAGATAGATATGTATAGAAATGGAGACAGAAAGAGATATAGTGATATAGATGGAAAGAGAGAGGTAGAGAGGGAGAGAGGTACAATAAAGAGTTATAAATAGAGAAGTAAAGATGGAGATAGAGATAAAGATGGATAGAGATAAATATAGAGATATAGATAGAGGGAGAGAGGAAGAGGGGGAGAGAGAGAGGGAGGGATAGAGAGTAATAGAGATGGAAATACACTAAGATGGAGATACAAGGAAATATAGAGAGAGGGGGATATGGAGATAGATATAGAGAGATAGAGAGCGAGAGAGGGAGAGAGAAAGAGAGAGATGAAGAGAGATAAAGAGATAAATAAATATGGGGGAGAGGGGTAAATATTGGTGCAGGTGCACCCAAGCATGATCATGCCTCCACGAGGAAATTTCAAGTTTTTGAATTAGATATGGTGTCTTAAGATTGCAATAAGGTATTCTTGATAATTTTGAGGTTTTATTAGGTCATAATTGGTCATTTTAGGTTCATCAAGCATATAATGTGAAAATTGTAAAAATTGTCAAAAAGGTGTCATAGCAATATTGGAAAAAATGAAAAATCATGGAATACCAAGAGACAAGTAGCTGTAGAGACAGTTTTAGGTGGTTTTTTTGGTTATTTTAAGCATTATGTAGCCTCAAACAATTTGAAGACGGTTGGAGATGATGTATGAAGAAGTATTTGAATGAATAAATGTTGTTTTTCTGATAATTTCTTGCGAATTCTTGATTTTAGGCCACTATATGGCCATGTTTTGTAAATAAAACATTTCCTCCTCCATTGTGCATTATATCCCTTTGAATCTATTTTAATTTAAACCTAGTTTCATTTAAAACCATTAATATTTGGGTGAATTATGAGCAGATCAGTCCAGGCGGGTTAAAACCCTTAACTAGGGTAACAATGAACTAAGAAAATTGTGTTTATTCAAATCCAACCGGTAGAAAAGTATAAATCTTGGTGAGTAGGTTTATTTTTGTTTATTCTTTCATGTCTCAAATATTCAAACTGAGTGATGATGCTTATCCTTTAAAATTATGATGCTCTAGTCTGCTATTTTGCACAAAAATCTAGAATTTGACAGTGGATCATGAAGAATTTGTGTCCAAATGAAGAAGAAGGTATTCATTTTGGGTATAGTTGATTTGGAAGGATTTTTATAAGTATTGTGAATCATTATCAGATATTATTTGATGTGAATATTGAAGGTAGAACCCATTTTTGTTACTATTTTGTTATAACAGTCTATTGATAGTTTTAGTCTAAATGAGATCAGTGAATATTTTGAGGTTTGTTACATTTCTTTGGGTGACAGTGAATTGAGAGGTTGTATTGACATGTTTGAAGCCTCTATAGATAGGTTTTTAGTGGATTAGAAAGGTTCTTGTGCTCATTTACATTATGATCCTTGCTTGATAGTCAGAGACAGTCATAATTTGGAATCAATAATGAAGGGTTTGAATGGATGTTTGATGGACCGTCACGAATAAAGGTTGGGGAATGGCTCCTTATGGTTGTGCAAACATTTTTATGCTTATTTGTGGAATTATAAAAGATAAATGGGCATGGGTTTGTCTAGATGGTTGTTTGTGAGGACTAAAAAGACCTAAATGTCGGTTTAGGACAATCTACTTGAAAAGTTCACATGTTTGAGTTGTAAGAGTTGGTGAAGTGTTTGAGTTAGTTACTTTGATGTTGCTTAATGTGGGTGAGGAATAAACAAGAAGCTTGTTTCCTTATTCTATGTTTAGTTTTTTTTAATCAAGTTTTTGTAAAGGAAAGGTGTGTCCAAGTTGCAAGGACAAGTCAAAATTTGGTTGCGTTATGATTGGTTTTGCTCCTGCATTGCATCAAGTGGTATCAGAGCCTAGTAAGGTCTAGGCTAGAGAAAGTTTGTGGTTTTGTGGTTGTGTGTTGTGTTGTGAAGGTTAAGAAAATAAATTGATTGCCTAGGTGAGGCAAAGTGAAGTGGAAGCAAGGAGAGACTTGCTTGTGAAGATGGATTTGTTGGGGAGGCATTTGTAGGCAGCAAAGTTACAAAAGAGAAGCAAAAGAGAGGCAAGAGAAGTTAGAAAAAGAGATAGGAGCATTGAAGCGAGAGATGAGAAGATTGGATGCAAAGTTCAATGATTTTTTTGCAGATTCCATGATGAAGATGGAGCAGATGACAAGTTGGCACTTGAAGATTAAGAAAAGAGTTACATGACCCATTCAAGAGATAGAAAAAAGAAGAAAAATGAAGGTAAAAGAGGAAGAAGAAGCATTTGAAGATGTAGAAGAAGAATTTGAAGGAGAAAAAGACATGGAAGTTAATTCCAAGCATGAAGATGAAGAAGTGGTAGAGATAAAGAACCCGATTTCAGAGGGAGAAGATATTGAGTTGGTGTCAAGATTGGATGAAGAAATGATCAAAGATGAATTGATCTTGGAGATTTGAAAAGAATTGAAGAAAGACAGAGGTATTGTGATAGGAAAAATGTATCATTTCTTTGTTATGCTAATATTTTGGATAGGGAACCATTTTAAGATCAAGGTGCAACAAATTGAAGAAGGAAAAATACAGATTGTAACACTTCAAAGCATGAATGAGTAGATTCACATAGAAAGGGAAAAATGGAAGCATGTTGGCATTGACCAACTCAAAACAAAGGTAGATATGAAATAAGTAGGGAAAAAAATACCACGAGGAGTAGTAATCCAAGAGGACTTGGAATTCTTTTCGTTGGAGAGAATGGTGCAAGTGCACCCAAGCATGATCAAGCCTCCATTAGGAAATTTTAAGTTTTTGAATTAGATATGATGTCTTAAGATTTAAATAAGGTATTCTTGATCATTTTGAGGTTGTATTAAGTCATAATTGGTCATTTTAGGTTCATCAAGAATATAATGTGAAAGTTGTAAAAACTGTCAAAAAGATGTCATAGCAATATTGGCAAAAATGAAAAATCATGGAATACCAAGAGACAAGTAGTTGTAGAGACAGTTTTAGGCGGTTATTTTGGTTATTTAAAGAATGATGTAGCCTCAAAAAATTTGAGGAAGGTTGGAGATGATGTATAGAAGAAGTATTTCTTTTCGTTGGAGAGAATGGTGCAAGTGCACCCAAGCATGATCAAGCCTCCATTAGGAAATTTTAAGTTTTTGAATTAGATATGATGTCTTAAGATTTAAATAAGGTATTCTTGATCATTTTGAGGTTGTATTAAGTCATAATTGGTCATTTTAGGTTCATCAAGAATATAATGTGAAAGTTGTAAAAACTGTCAAAAAGATGTCATAGCAATATTGGCAAAAATGAAAAATCATGGAATACCAAGAGACAAGTAGTTGTAGAGACAGTTTTAGGCGGTTATTTTGGTTATTTAAAGAATGATGTAGCCTCAAAAAATTTGAGGAAGGTTGGAGATGATGTATGAAGAAGTATTTCAATGAATAAATATTGTTTTTCTGATAATTTCCTACTAATTCTTGATTTCAAGCCACTATATGGCCATGTTTTGTGACTAAAACCTTTCCTCCATTTTTTATGATATCCCTTTAAATTTATTTTAATTTTCACCTAGTTTCATTTAAAACCATTAAGATTTGGGTAAGTTATGAGAAAATCAGTCCAAGCGGGTTAATACCCTTAACTAGGATAACAGTGAACTAAGAAAATTATGTTTCTTCAAATCCAACTGGTGGAAAATTCTAAATATTGGTGAGTAGGTTTATTTTTATATATTCTTTCATGTCTCAAAGATTCAAACTGAGTGATTATGGTTAGCCTTTAAAATGATGATGCCCTAGTCTGTTATTTTGCACAAAAAATTGGAATTTGATAGTGGACCGTGAAGAATTTGTGTCTAAATTAAGAAGAAGGTATTATTTTTGGGTATAGCTGATTTGGAAGGATTGTTAGAAGTATTTGGAATCATTCTCAGATATTATTTGATGTGAATATTGAAGGTAGAACCCATTTTTGTTACTGTTTTTTTATAACAGTCTATTGGCAGTTTCAGTCTAACTAAGATCAGTGAATATTTTGAGGTTTGTTGCATTCCTTTGGGTGATAGTGAATTGAGAGGTTGTATGGACGTGCTTGAATCAACAACTACCAAAGGCTGAATGTGCAACATGAAAATCCCCAAAAATCACTGCAAATGCACAATGGTAAGTTTCCAATTCTCACCACATGCCAATTTATAAAATCCAAACTTTCCAAAATGACTGCACCTCAAAAACTCACATTCCATGTAAACTCAACACAGAAATAGAAATATCTTGTATATAAAACTCAACTTGTAAAAACAAATTTCTAACTGAGCTCCTCATCCGAATAGAAATTGCAAGTTGTAACTCACAAAACAAAGTGAGAAAATTAGCAAAATTTAATATTATGGAAAAATCAAAGGTTGAAACACCTTTTTCCAACATTCTCCCACTTGTCGAACACCTTTGAAGAGCCAATGAAAGTAATAGGATTTAACTGCTAGAGGTCATGAGGCCCACAGACTTCGAACACCATCTGAACTTCTCTGTGTTCATTGGCTTTGTCAATGCATCTGCAACATTTGTCAAGGTGTCAACCTTCTCCAACTTCACCTTTCCATATTCCACCATATCATGAAAAAATTGAAAATGAACATCAATGTGCTTGGCTCTAGCATGGAAAGTAGGATTCATTGCCAAGAAAATGGCACTGGCTGTCACAACAGATAGTAATCTACCCTGAATCAAAACCAATATCAGAACATAAATGCTTAATTCAAATGGCTTCCTTACAAGCAAGAGTAGCTGACATGAACTCTTCTTCTGACGTGGAAAAAGCAACTATAGTCTACCGCTTACTCATCCAACTAATAGCACCACCATACATCATGGACACATAGTCACTGGTGGATCTTTTTCTATCAATGTCACCTTCCCAATCTGAATCCACATATCCACAAATAATCACTGAGTGTTGAGGTCCACTAGGATAACCATGAAAGCATAAGGAATACTTGGAAGTACTCCACAAATATTTGAATACTCTCTTCATCGTATTCCAATGTATCTATCCAGGATTAGCCATAAGCCGACTAAGGACTCCCACCGTTGGGTAATGTCTAGCCTCGTGCAAACCATAACATACATAAGACTACCAACAACACACGCATATGGTATTCTAGTTGTGTCCTCCATTTCAGTAGGATATTTTGGACAATCCACCACAAAAAGTTTCATCCCTTACATTACAAGAACAACTAATTGTCTACAAGTTGTCATGTTGAACCTCTCCAACACTGTATTCGCATACTTTCTCTGACTTAACCAAAGCTTTGTGTTAGCTCTATTTCTTTTGATCTCCATCCCTAGAATATACTTAACCAAAGCTTTATGTTAGCTCTATCTCTTCTGATCTTCATCCCTAGAATATACCTCACGACTCCTAGATCCTTCATCTCAAACTGTGCTAACAACTAAGACTTCAAATTTGAAATCAAACTTTTACCATTCCCAAAAAAAACATATCATCTGTGTACAATGCAATTATGAGAATACGACCATTATCAGATTTGTAATAAACATAATGGTCAGATTTAGATCTCAAAAATCCCAATGACAACACATAGGTATCAAACTTTTGGTACCACATTCTGGGAGACTACTTAAGACCATACAAATACTTTGCAACTTGCAAACCATATTTTCTTTACCTTTAACCACAAAATGATCTAGCTATGACATATAAATCTCTTCCTCCAAGTCACCATTAAGGAATGTTGTCTTTACATCCATCTGTTCCACTTCTAGATCATATGTTGCTGCAATAACAAGAACTAGATAGATGGCAGCTTCGCAACAGGAGAGAAAATATCACCATAGTCAATTCCCTCCACCTGAGAATATCCCTTAGCGACCAATCATGCCTTATGCTTCATAGGTTTTTGTCCTTCAAGAAAAGGTACCAGATCCCATGTATCATTTTTCTTCAATGCAGCCATTTCTTCATCCATGGCTTTCATCTAAGAATCTGCATCACTCATACCCATAGCCTCTCTAACAGTCCTAGGCTCATTAGTGTTAGCAATCAAAACAAAAATATAACAGGAATCCAACAAAAAATAACCAAATCTTTCAGGTGAATATCCACACCTATCAAGTTGCCACCTATCTTTGGTAGACCTCCTAGATTGTTGAGGTTGAGGTTCTTCTTCTTCTTCAAAACTTTCAAAGCTTTACAAACTCTCCTCATCACCAGGTTCAACAAGAGTACATAGTTCTTCTTTCATTGAAGTACGTGGAACTTGAACTACCTCATTTTGTTTCTCCTCTTTCTCTGGTTGCAACTCAACTGTGGAAAGTTTCATCTCTTGAATAATCACACTTCTGCTATAGAGAACTTTTTGGGCCATTGGATGACAAAGCTTGTACCCCTTCACACCAACACCATAGCTGATGAAGATACATTTAACTGCTTTGTTCTCCAACTTATACCTCTTCTTAATTAGAACATGAGTGTAAGCTTGACAACCAAATACTCTTAGATGTCTCATCGAAAGATTTTTATTAGACCACACCTCCATGGGTTTCTTATCAACAAGAGTTGATGTAGGAGATCTATTGATTAAGTAACATGCAGTTTCTACTGCTTCAACCTAGAAATTCTACTCAATACTAGCACCACCCAGCATACTCCTAGCCCTCTCCATCGATGTCTTGTTCATCCTCTCTGCAAATCCATTTTTTTGTGGGGTGTATGGAGTTATCTTATGTCTCTCAATCTCATGCTCTTTACATAACTTGTTGAACTATGTTGAAAAAACTCGCCGCCATTGTCAGTCCTCAAACATTTAATCTTTTTACTTGTCTAATTTTCTACCGAGGCTTTAAACTCCTAAAGACTTCAACTTTTCTTCTGAGAAAATAAAAAAATGTTCTTCTAGTGTAATCATCCATGAAAGAAACAAAATATACAAATTTTGACAACGAAGGAACATTCATAGGATCAAACACATTGCATGAACATAGTACAAAACCCCAGAAGACTTGTGAGAACTAGAGTGAAAAGTAACACTATGTTATTTTCCATAAACATAATGTTCGCAAAAGTCAAACTCGAGATTACAAAATCAAGGCCTTCAACAAGGCTCTTAGATTTCAAGGCTCTAAGACTCTTCTCACTTATGTGACCAAGTTGTTGATGCCATAGTGTTGTCTTCTATGTAGGAAGCTTCATTTCCAAGGAATGAGCACCCTTAGGTACTCAAAATGCACAACCATCAAATTTAGCTACTACAAATTTTTCTACTCGATTTGATAGTGAGGATAAAGAATCCAAAGATTTCTTCTTTGGTTTATCAGAAGAACTATTGCACTAAACCATGCATGCATCTAGTTTGAACAAGGTGCTAATCTAAACACCCTTAGCCAACACCATAGCTCCTCTCATCATCTTGCATCATCCACTTGAGAAAACAACTTGCACTCTCGCATCATTCAATTTACTCACAAAAAGCAGGTTTCGTGCCAAACCTAGGATATGCAACACACCATCAATCCGCTTCACTCTTCCATCAAGGAATCTGATTTTTACTCTTCCACATGACCAATGATCTTCAGGTGAGAATCATCACCCAAATACACCTTCCCACCATCATATTCTTCATACTTTGAAAACCAACCTCTATGAGAGGTCATGTGGAAAGAAACACCCGAGTCTATAAACCATACATGTTCTAATGCATGCATTGTCAAAGCTGCAACAAATGCATTTGCATCATTTTGAGAGGATTTATCATAATTGAAAACTGAGAAACTATTTTTTCTTTCTTCTTTTTCTCTTCCTTGCACTCTTTTTTGAAATGACTAGATTTTCCACAGTTCCAACACTCGAAATTTGCACCATTAAACTTCTCCATTTCGGTTCTACCGGATGTGCTTGCCATATTTTATCTGCAATAAGGTTATGAAATATTCTTTTACAAAACTCCCACTCAAACAAAGATCAGCTTAAAAAACCCTTCAGACCCAACACCAGAATCAAAGTTGGCCAAGCTCTAATACCAACTAAAAGGAAGTTGGGTAAGTGGAAGTAGCTTCCTACACTAATCTAAGTAGAAGAGAGTTGCAAAAAAATTCTTAAACACCTTTAACTGTTATAGATTTAGATGCACATACATATCGTAAACAGATAAACAATGAACTCATAACACAAAGATTTACATGGGGAAAACCCTTTTGGGAGAAAAAGCCCACACTCTAAAACACGGCTCAATTTTAGTATTCAGCAACAAATAAACAGTTACAATATAATTGCAAAGTTATGCTCTTGCAAGATTCTTCGCACTTTTTCACAATTCTGGAGCAATTTCAATAGCATAACGGTACTTCAATAAATAAAACAACATACAACTCAAAAATACAAGTGCTCAATATATAAGAGCTTACAATGCATAAATTGGACATTTCTAAAACAACTGCCAAAGGTTGAATGTGCAACATAGAAAGTACCAAAAAACATTGCAAACACACAACGGTTAGTTTCCAATTGTCACCACATGCCAATCTACAAAATATACACTTTCCAAAATAACTACACCTCAAAAACTCACATTTCATGTAAACTCAACACGAAAATAGAAATATCTTGTATGCACAACTTCACTTGTAAAATCAACTTTCCAACTTGACTTCTCATCCAAATAAAAATTGCAAGTTGTAACTCACAAAACAAAGTGAGAAAATTAGCAATATTTAATATTATGGAAAAATCAATTCTTATGAAAAAATCAAAGGTTGATACACCTTTTTTGAATAGGAAGAACTTATCCATCCCATAAATTTGTAAATTCGATTTTAGCAACATAAAGTAGTTTAAAATTACAAGGAACAGAAAGTAGTTTAAAATTACAGGCACATGTGCAAGGCAATTTGTGTGAATAATTAATGTTGGCCTTGGATTTCATTTATTCCATTTGCAATGTTAAAAGGCTGCCTACATACATTTTTTTGAATTGAAGTAGAGAGGCGCCCAATTCAAATTAAGCATCGCTCACTTTGCTAGACTATCATATCTGATATTTCAGGGTGTGAAAATTAGAATTTTTGTTTCCTTCATTTGTTTAGCAGTTCAAATCTTAGATTCACCAAGATTAAAAGATCTATATTGCAATTTTTCTTTGCCTATCTAATGATTAGAGGCTGAAACTTTGGTGATCGGATTAGAAATTTGTACTTTATTTTATTGGATAATTGGGGACTGGCGTTTACCTTTTAAAAAAAATAGTGTAATTGTAACTCCTAAGATAATGTACTTAAATTTAAAAAATAAAAATTATTCTAGTGTGAGATGGGTTCTAATTATTTGACAATTTACTAGAAGTCTACATATAACTCAAGTTATCTTATAAAGAAAAGAAAATAGTTTTTTAATCATTTGAATCAAGGCCTAAATTTTTTACCCTATTTGGGAAAGAATTTTTTAACAATATAAATAAAATTTTATATAATCATTAATGTTATATAAATTTTGGTTTTATGTTTAATTTTTATTTATTTATGTAATATTTTTTTTAAAATTATTATGTTTTATGGTAAAAATTTAAGATCTAATTTGAATCTTTTACAATTAAAAGTATTATTTTTAAGAATATGCTTCTAAAAACTTGTCTTCTCCATCTAGTCAATATACCACCCTCCCCAAGGTTCATCCCATAGTGCAATGTTTAAGTGGTGGTGTTGTTGTTGTGGCCACCAAGGTTCAAACCTTCATTGGGTCATTGTGATCACAGGCACTATGTCTTCGCTAATCCAATGTGGTTGCAAGCTTGACCCACAACGTTGAGGTTGTTAATGTCGTTCATGCCATGTGACAGGAATTCATGTCTAAGGTTTGATCACTCGTTGAGTTGGTGTGCTCATGGGCTCTATGCCCCTGTTGGGCTACCATGCTCGCATGATTGGATTGATTACTTGTGCTAATGTCAGGCAGGAGGTCTCTCGATTGTGGCCTCCATGCTAGCTCAGGTCAAGCTAAAAATTCCATGAAACTGATCATATATATATAATGAAAGATTAATAAACATGAAATATTGAAATTTAGATATTGTTTTGATTGGTATGTATATAGATTTAAAAATAAGCTTTTAGTTAAAAGAAAAATAAATAATATTATAAATTAGATGTTATATATGCAATATAAAATATATGTAAAAATTAATGCTATCATTATTTTATATTTATAAAAAAAATATTAATATTTCAAAATCTAAGTGTTGAATAAGACTATCATCATTTTCCATCAAAATTTACTAAAATATTATAGCATTTCCTCATTGTCATGAAATTTTTTTTTCTTTAATATTCTAATGCCCTAAATAGAAATTGGTGAGAGTGCTAAGAGATATTCTTAGAAGAATAGCTATATGAGAATACTTTTTTTGCATAGAAGATCAATAAGTTAAGGAAGCCAAAAGAATCAAATCTACTCTTGTTTAAACCATAAAAACTAGTATATTTCATATCTTCTTATCAACAATTAATTCCTTATGTGTGTGTGTGTGTGTTTTATAAACATTCACAACCATAGTGTAAATTAAATATCAATAAATTAAAAACCATATTTTGGGTAGTTTGTCTAGAAATATGCTAGTTCTTTAGCCTTTACTTTACTGATGATTTGGGTTATGGTGCAATGTGATCCAAACCACAAGGATAAGAGTCCCTATAAACCTTTTCCAAGTTGATTCTATGACTTTTTAATAGAGAAGTTACTAATGTCAATCAATCAATGAGCATAATAGTTACCTATGAACAATTGATCTTTAATAAGATATTCCCTCCTTGCTAGTTTTGAACACAATCACCGAAAAAAGCCAATGGTAAGGTTTGCCCACGTAAACAAGGCCAATCTCTTAATTACCTATACATCTTTCATTATCCTTTTTCCCCATAGTCCATAGAACTATTAAGTGGTAGAAAATGGTATCCATCACTTGTAGGCCACTATCTCTATAGTCCGTCTCATGAATAGCTCTTGACATCCATCAATTGCATGTCTTTGTCATTGCAAACTAGCTCAAAGTTATGGTCAAATCACTTTACATAAAGAACATGTTCCTTGACTATCTTCAAATAGAAGCAACATTAAACTTATCTTTAAAAATGTTATAAAAACTAAATATTTACCAATTACAATATCATGAGTCATATTATACAATTTATTAAATTTTAAAATTGTACAATACAATTTAAAATTGAAAAATCATTTATAAAGCATCAAATTCCAGGCTTGTTTCAAAGCTTTTCCTATTTCTTAGAAAAAAAAATTTAAATATATAACAATAAATAGAGTGTATCTAATTGATGTCAAAAGTGAGTGCTTGCCTATAGTGTAGTAGCCAGATGATTCAATTCTTAAAATCTTTATCATCCTACAAAATCTCCCTTTGACTTGAGCTCACCAGTTGTGTGGCTAACTCAATCTTAGTTTGTAAGAGGAATGACTCAACGAGCATTGGAACTTCATTTTCAAGCATGAGAATGTCCTTAATGGATTATTTGAGCGGGTTATTTCTTATGGAGTCTAAAGTAGGGTCCAACTAGTTATCTACACTGAGTTTGTAAGGCTTGCAAATGAACTTCAAAAATTAGAAAAGAAAAGGGGTGTTGAGAGCACAAATACAACAACTCATCACGGTTGTATGGAATACCCTTGTGATAGCAAGCCCAAATGTTATCATCAAGGGATTATATCTTTTTGGCAAGTCTACTAAACTTAAATCCGGGGAGCTCTCTTCGCAGTTCATACTTCTTCCGTCTGATCATACTTCATTAATTTTTGGTAATGATTTGGTCTCATGGAAATCACTATGGAATGTATGCTTCGGGATTTCGCATCAAAACATTGGACTTTCCTCTACTAGTATGCCTCGCCTTAGTTCCCTTTCCCCCTACAACCCTACTCCCTGCTTTTGTAGAGCCTTTCAAATTCCCCCCCTTCCCTCGTTTCTATTTGGTACTGGAGGACTCGGTCTCCTTGAGTCTCGATCTCTATTATGCAACAATTTCTTAGGATTTCCTTTGTACCATCTTTATTGAAGGATGCTATATATTATGGATCTTCGAACTCTACACCCAAAAGTCCTCCAGGTTTCCCTTCTTCTTTTGACCAGTATTAGGTACCCTAAGTTTTGACTCCTATTATATTTTAGGCTCTTCAAAATATTTTTAATAACACAATTAAATGGTATTTGATATCTAAAAAAGTCCAAAAGCTACCATTCTAGTTGATTCTTATTTTTTCCTTTTCCTCATCTATCAAGTATGTCATATCCTCGATCCTTCATCCTTGCCCCTTCCTGCATTAAGTATCCCAAAATATTGATCCCTATGCCTTCCTACATCAAGTATCTTCAAATCCAAATCTTAGTGCTTCTTGCATTAGATCTCACCAAATCATGATCCTCATTCCATCCTACGTTGGATATAGTTCTGAATTTTAATCCCCACTCCTTCCTACATTAGGTATATTTGAATTTTAATCCCCACTCCTTCCTACATAAGTTGTCTTTAAATCTTGATCCTTGCTCCTCCTTATATTTGGTACCTATGAATCCCAATGCCCACTCCTTCCTACATTAGGTATCTTTGAATCCTAATCTTTTCTCATTCTTGCATTAGGTATCTCCAAATATTGATCCCCACCCCTTCATGCATCAGGTAATTCGAAGTCTTGATCCTCTCTCTTTGTTGAATTAGGTATCTCCCAATCTTGATCCCTGCTCCTTGTCATGTTTCCCTTTAAATTGGATATTGAAAATTTTCCTTACCAATCTTCCCTCATATGAAATTATTTACAAGGATCTCATTCCCTTCTTCTCCACTACCTTTTTTTCCTCCTTCCTTACTTTTCTACCTAGCCTATGACTCTTCACATTTTTAAAATTTGAGCTACTTGTTATTTCATTTCCTAAATCATATTTAGTTTAAAGGAGTTCTACAAGCTTTTTGATATAGGGAATTGCATGGTGCCATTCATAGTGAACTTTGATGGCTATTGTTGTAGGAAAATTAATTAAAGGGATGAAATTTTTTACTATGTTTGATTGTTTATGACATACATCTATAACATATCATACAACATCTATTTAATTCATTCTATCTATCCATTAGTTTCTAGATTCAGTAGGTAGTGGTAAGATTTAGCTTAATTTCAAGAGTAATCTAAAAATTATTCTAGAATCATGAGGTAAACAATGAACCTTTGTTTTAAATAATCTTCCATAATACTCCATGAAATCTAACATTTTAATTCACATATGTTTAAGTAATTTCTCTTAGATACACTATATTTTGGGTTGATAGAAAATGCATGATTCAAATATATTTGAGAGTATTGACATCGAATTAAATAAGTCATCTATCAAAGACAAAGAAAATAAAATTGGCGATAAGGAAGCAGAACATAGATCCCCTGAAACCAAAATATTTGAACGTGGAGATTTGAACTTGTGCAGGAAAAGGGCATAAACATAAACAAACTGTATGCTTGGTATACGAAACAAACATATCATACTTGGTGTACGTATATAGATGGATGTTCTCTGGATGACTACTTGAGAGGAAATTTGTATGGGGTTCTCCTACAGTGGAGGTTCAGAATGATAATGCGTATACCGGAGGAAATTGAATTCTTACACCTGATTAAAATCATTCATGTTGCTCTCAAGCCTCAGAATGTTCAGGTGGATGGTAATGATAATGAGGTAAAGCTTGTTGATTGTGGGTTTTTCGGGCAAGTAGATTGGCAAGGCACGCACTTCTCAGTTGATAAAATACTTGGCACAAAAGGCTCCAGAGTATTGCCGGAAAGACAAACTCTCTTATAAACATGATGTTTACAGCTTTAGAATTGTTGTGTTAGAGGTGATAACAGGACAGAAGCATGTTAATCAAGCACGAGGTTCCAATTAGTGTCAGATGGGTTCTAATTATTTGAAAGTTTACTACAAGTCTACATATAATTCAAGTTGCATTATAAAAGAAAATAGTTTTATAATCATTTGATTCAGGGCCTAAATTTTCGACCCTGCTCGTGAAATTTTTTTAACTTAATATAAATAAAATTTTATATAATTGTTATTTTATTTATACAAATTTTGATTGTATGTATAATTTTTATTTATTTATGTAATATTTTTTAAAATTTTAATTATGTTTTATGGTAAAAATTTAAGATTGGTAAACATTTAAGATTCAATTTAAATTTCATAATCAAAAGTATTACTTTTAAAAATAGTTAAAGCAGATCTCAAATTTTATAGCAAATCCAAAAGCTTGTCTTTCCCATCCAATCAATATACCACCTTCCCCAAGGTCATCCCATAGTGCAATAGTTACTGATCCAATATGGTCGCAAGCTTAACTCACAACGTTGAGGCTGTTGATGTCGCTCATGCCATGTGCCAGGCATTCATCCCTGAGGTTCAATCTCCTACTAGACTAGTGTGCTCACTTGTCCCTGTTGGGCTACCATGCTCGTGGGATTGAACTGATTACTTGCGTTCATGTCAAGGAGGAGGTCTCCCAATTGTGGCCTCCATGCTGGCTCAAGTTAAAAATTCTTGATAAAATTGATCAAATATATATATATATATAACATTATAAATTGGATGTTATCTTATTTAGTATATATGCAATATATATATTATAAACTATATGTAAAAATTAATGCTATCATTATTTAATATTTATAAAAAAATTATTAATATTACAAAATCTAAGTGTTAAATAAGACTATCATCATTTTCCATCAAAATTTACTAAAATATTATAACCTTATTGCATGGGCTTTCAGCTGGAAACAAGTTTCACGCCGCAAAACTGCTATGGTTTTCCATCAAACTTTTTTTTGGAATGCAGGTAAACTCCACCATTGATGAGATATTCTGGCAATAGGTAGATTGAGTTAAATGCTTGCAGTTCTGGGAAGGTTGTGTCAGAGGCGAGTTGAAGCACTGATGTGTCTTCCAGTAATTGTTGGTACTTGTAGTGTCTTCAAATTAAATGAAAAACTAACGATTCACCACCTGCTGGAGGACAGTTTAAATGAAGGTAGCTTAATGGGATGCACAACATACCTTCTAGAATTGAATTCTCGTACAATATGAAAATATCATTCGCTAGCTAGTAAGAAGCCTACAACAATTTCATCTGCCATCAATTTCCACAAATATCAGCCGCCATAAAATTTCCACCCTACTCATTTACTGTTGTTGGCAAATATTTGGTAAATCACCACTTATTTTTCCTACAAGAAGAATGAATCCTAGCTTTGATTGAGACTAGTACTCAAAGCAGCCATATTTCTTGCACGACATTGCACACGAAGATTACGCAGAAGACAGGGGACACATTAGGACAAAGAATCTACATAGATTGCAGACCACACAGTGCACGGTAATCTCCACCTTCTAGCTTTCATTGAAGTTTGGCAGTTGTTAGGAATCGACGGCTCTCCTTACTGTTTGAACATGAAACACTTTATTTCTAACTATTGTCAAAGCTTGGTGTCGCTTAGTTTTTCATTCTCCCATAGTTCACCTATTCAACTATCCCTCTTTCATCTGTTCATAGCAACCTGCATTTATACTATCCAAACCCATGTAGACAAATCTTTGTACTGCAAACCATATGTTGTGTTACAACAACAACAACTTGAGAGAGTGCACTAGACAGAGGATTTACTTCTGAATAACTGCCAACCAATCTCACACTACCTATCCAACTGCTTCTTTTTTTTCTGTTGCCAAAGATTTTTCCCTCTCAACTGACAACTAACTCTCCTTTTCTTCTCGCTACGCCAATCTTATTCTTTTCTTTCACTATGCTGAGCCACTATCCACCTCCACATTGAAATCTTCCTTTTAACTGGCAGAAACATCCCTCATCACTCAGTCGATCCTTCCTTTGCTATTCCAAAAATCACAAACATAACCGTCTTTCTCCTTTTTAGCCATGGGTAAATAAGCCACAATTGCAAACATCAAAAACACCAAACAAAATTTAAAAGTAAATCAAAATTGAGAAAAATCCTGTCACTTTTAGCATGGCCTTAGTATCTACAAGAGTACTCAAGGCTTCATTTTCTTTTAACACCCCAGACTAGTCTCCCTCCAACTACCGCTTCAATCTATTCAAAATGAACAAAAAGTAGAACAAAAAATTCTTGGAGCCTTCAAACAAAATACTACATGGCGATGCAAACAACAAAATATTAACCAACGTGGAGTATACTATTGAGCTAAATGTGGGAGTCATGCAACTACTAGGTGTTTGCTCCCTGTGGGTTCTATTGATTAGCCTAATGTGTAATATCCTCTTTGTAAATTATGGCGGTTCTTGTTTTAAATTTTCCCCTCCACATGGCACTTGTTTGCATTCAAACATTTTGGGGGAGCAAATGGATGTTAGCGGGACCCACCATAGACCCTCAGTATGATTGGAGTTGGTTGTTATCAACCACTAATGCCTAGATACAACTTGTTCACGCTTCCCAAACTATTTTGGTGCAAGATTGCTTGATGCATGCAATATGTAAGCTTTAGATTATTTATTGCAAAATGAATTTATTCTCTATGTTAGCTAGCAACTTTGTTAGATGGTTCTTGAATTCCTCTTTTTAATAGTGTGAAATTTGAAGAGCATGCTAAATAGAAAATTAGAGAACAACAAAGATTACTATGGAAAATGCACAATTTGGTGGTCAATATAAGAATAAAGTATCTTAAGAATATTTAGAATGTTGTTTTCTTAATAATATTGTACTCATCTATTAGTTTCATAAAATCAATGACATCTACCATGTTCTTGAAACTACTAATTTTCATTCTAACTTTTTCACTTATTCATAATTTCAAAATAAAAGAGATCATAATTTTATTATAGAAGGGAAG
>VDFB02270651.1:671553221-671585553 GCA_007258455.2 Sequoia sempervirens
AGAGGGTTTAAGGGTTTAGGGTTCAAGGGTTAATAGTGTGTCATAGAAAAATGGCCCCTTGTCATTTTCATGGCCTTTTAGGTCTTATTTCATGGTGTTGGAACTATGTTGCTCTAATTTTATGTTGTAACATGGCTTGAACAAGCTTATTTAGGTACTAAAACTCAAAGAACAATGTCTTGTGAAGGTGTTGTGAAGTGTTGTAAGACATTTCTACATTATTCTAAACTCTATTTAATACAATTTACCTAAAAATCACCTTTTTACTCATCAACAAGCCCTATTTTGAAGTGTTGTAAAGTCTTGTAACAAGTTTTCACGCTCTTCTAGGCATATTTTCACTATTTACACCCTTATCATGCTTTATTTGGTCTCTTTATGCCCTCATAAGTTTTAATTAAGTGTAATTTTGAATGTTATCATGACAAATAACATTAAATACAACATATTTCTTGACACATGTTTTTAGGTCCTAGGTGGGACCCATTCACCATGGGTGGCGAATGAGTCCCTCTTAGCCCCAAATTCAAAAAATTTCAAATTTCCTTTCGGGATTTTATTCAAAATCACTTGATGTCATCCTATGATGAGGTATGAATGGGTAACTAAGGCACAAGTGTGTATAAATACGTGATTTTCACCTCATTTTACATCTCTCCTCATTCATTCAAGCATTTTACATCAATAGTTCAAGAACTATTCAAGCACTTTGAGGCAACCATTGACATTACTTCAGACTTGCATTATCAAGGGTTAGGTAAGTTGATAGAACTTGCATATTATTAGTTTATCTTTCTCTTTCATTTCATTATCTTTTCAAGCGTTTAATTACCAAAAGTGGGGTTTTACCAAGGCAAACCCCTATTCACTAACCTTAAATCATTTTCCCCCTATTGCAAATTTGTTTGTAGATCTTTGTATGTAGATTTGAAAGGTTATTAGGTGTTGAAGATTGATTTACAAGTCAACAAGGTGCTTCAAGTCAACTCAAGTCAAATTCAAGCTTAGAGAGAGATATTTGTCTATTTTCTGCAGAATTGACTTCGACAACCTGACAAGCATACTTTTCCATATTTGGTGTTGCAGAGTTGTCTCTTGATTTTTCAAAAAATTGGGAGAGGACTGATTCACCACCTATGGTGAATGAGTCCCACCTTAGGACTAAAAATTTGAATTTTTTTAGATTCTAGATCCCGACAAACAGAAACCAGCTCCCAACACTTTTTCACCAGGAGGAGGACTAATTCTCCACCCTGGGTTTATGAGTCCCACTATGAAAATTCAGTAATTTCCATCAGCATTCAAAACACTCTAGAATCATCACAATTCATCTAGGTGCACTCAGATTCATCCTTGTACTTTCTGTTTTGCATTATTTCTTCATTTACATAGTTTATTGCATGCATATCACAATGTGTTTTCAAACATAGTTGTAATTGCACTTTTTAATTCATTTTCAGTCATTCAGATTAGTCAATTACATTTATTTAAGTCCATTTACATTAAAAAACATTGCATACATCCTAATTTGAGTGATACATTAACATTTTTGGCCTTATCTCTTTCCTTTTAGGTGAAAAATCCTAGAAGTGTAAGAGTAGTCCATAGGGTCCCAAAAATCTATGTTTCAAATGGTAGAGGGTAGAGGGTAGAGGGTAGAGGGTTAAGTGTAGAAGGTTTAAGGGTTTAGGTTTTAAGGGTTTATGGTTTATGGTTTAAGAGGTTAAAAAGAATTGTTAGAAGTGTAGGGTTGAGGTTGAAATTGGATTAAGATGTAGAAGGTTTAAAGAGGTTTTAGGTTTTAAGGGTTTATGGTTTATGGTTTTTTAAGAGGTTAAGAGGTAGAGGGGTGTAGAAGGTTGAGGTTGAGGTTGAGGAGTGAGGTAGAAGTTTGAGGTTTAGAATTAGAGGGGTAGAGGGGTTTAAGGGTTCCCGGGTTTGTTTAAGGGTTAAGGGTAGGGGGTGTAGGGTTGAGAGAGAGGGGGGGTCAAGGGCTTAAGGGTTTTAGGGTTTGAGGGTTTAAGGCTTGAGGGTTGAGGGTAAATGGTTGAGGGTAGAGGGTTGAGGGGTTAAGAGTTGAGGGTTGAGGGATTAGGGTAGAGAGTTGAGGGTTTAGGGTTTAAGGGTTGAGGGTATATGGTTTAGGGTTTACAGTTTAAGGGTATAGGGTTTAAGGGTCAAAGGTAGAGGGTAGAGGGTAGAGGGTTTTAGGGTTTAAGGGTAGAGGGTAGAGGAGTTGAGGTTGAGGTTTGCAGGATTAGGGTTAATGGTAAGAGGTTTAGGATTTGGTTATGGTTTGCTAAAAGGTGAGAGGGAGTGAAGCCAGTTTAGGTTTTAGGGTTTAAGAGTTAGAGGTTTAGAGTTCTACAGTTTATGGTTTAAGGTAGAGGTGAAGCAGTTTAAGGTTTGAGGTTAAATTTAGAGTTTGAAGTTTAGAGTTTAGGGATTATGGTTGATAGTTTAAGAGTAGAGGTGTAGGGTTGAGAAAGAGGGGGGTTGGGGTTTAGGGTTGAGGTTGAGGTGAGGTAGGAGGGTTCTAAAGGAAGTAAAATAAAGAAAAGAAAAGGATTAAAAAAAGAAAAGAGTCACAAGCAAAGAAGAAGGGTCGAGTAAAAGAGTTAAAAGTAAAGGAAGTAAATAAATGTAAAAGTTAAAGGAGTCCTGAAGTAAATTCCACAAAGTTCAAGATTTAAAGGTTCAGGTCCAAAATAAAGGTCTCGGGGATTAAAGAATCTCGGAAGCGAAAAGTGAAAGGAGTTCTCGTTCAAAATGAAAAGTAAAGGATTAAAGAAATCAAAAGGATTCACGATTAAAATAAAATTAAAGAGATTTAAAGAAGTAAAAGTTAAATTCTGAAATTCTGAATTAAAAATAAAATCTCAAAAACCTAAAAAAGATTAAAATTCCGGAGATTAAAAATGAAAAGTCCGAGGTTAAGGGTAGAGGTTTAAGTGTTAAGGTTTAGGGTTTAGGAGTTTATAGTTTTAAGGTTTGCTGGTTTAAGGCTAGAGGGTGTAGGGTTGAGAGAGAGAGAGGTGGGTTGGGGGTTTAAGGGTTGAGGGTTGAGGGTAAAGGGTAGAGGGTAGAGGGTAGAGGGTTGAGGGTAGAGGGTAGAGAGAGAGATAGAGAGAGAGGGTAGAGGGTAGAGGGTTAAGGGTAGAGGGTTTAAGTGTTTGGGATTTATGGTTTAAGGGTTTATGGTTTAAGGGTTTAAGGTTTACGATTTAAGGGTAGTGGGTGTAGGGTTGAGAGAGAGAGGGGGGTTTGGGGTTTTAGGGTTTTGGGAGTTTAAGGGGTGGAGGTTTGGGAATTGGGGTTAGAAATTAGGGATTCAGGCACAAAAGAGATGCGAGGTTGATTTATAGTTTAAGGTTAGGGGTTTAGGAGTTAAGATTAAAGTGCGAGGTAGAAGGTTAGGGATTAAGGAGTAGAATTACAGAGTTAAAGGGTTAAGGGTTTAGGGTTTTGTAAGGTGGGAGTGAGGGAGTTGAAGACAAAGAGAGGTTAAAGTTTAAAGTTGAGGTTGAGGAGTACAGGAGTGGGGATCGAGGTAGAAGGTAGGGACAAAGATTAAAGGTTCTAGGGGATTAAAGGGTGTGAGTTAGATGGAGTAGGAGGGGTTTTGAAGTGGTTTAAAGGGGTCCAGGGAAATAAAAAAGTAAAAGTTCAAAATCCCTCAGAAATGTCCCGAAATAAAAAAATAAAAAGTTAAAGGGAGATAAAAAGAGTTGAGATCGAAAGTTCAAAGTTTAAATATTCAGGGGATTCTCGATTAAAAAAGAATTCTAAAATAAAAAGAAAAAGAAAAAGAAAAAAGATTAAAAGGATTCAGGATTCAGGATTCAGAAGGGTCAAAGGAAAAGGATTCGAGATTCAGGATTCGTTAAAATCCAAAAGTCTCAGGTGTTAAAGAAAATTCAGGATGTCCTAGGGTTGAGGTAGATGGATTTAGGGTAGAGGTAGAGTGTTTAAGGGTTTAGGGTTTTACAGGGTTTTAAGGGTTGATGGTTTAGGGTTTATAGTTTTACATAGGTGCAGAGGGGTTTGGGGGTTAAAGGTAGAGGGTAGAGGGTAGAGGGTAGAGGGTAGAGGGTAGAGGGTTGAGGGTTTTAGGATTTAAGGGTTGAGGGTTTATGGTTTAAGGGTTAAGGGTAGAAGGTAGAGGGTAGAGGATTGCTGGTTAAGGGTAGAGGGTAGATGGTTTAGGGTTTAGGGTTTAAGGGTAAAGGGTGTAGGGTTGAAAAAGGGACAAAGAGAGGGGCAGGTTGAGGGTTTAAGGGTTTATGTTTGAGGGTTTATAGATTAAGGGTTGAGGGTTGAGGGTAAGGAATTGAGGGTACAGGGTAGAGGGTAGAGAGTAGAGAGTATAGGGTCTTCCCCTCCCACTCCCTCTCTTAGGTCTTCCCCCCACCTTAACTGAATAACTCTCTCTCTCTCAGGTCTCACTCCCTCCCACGCTACCTAGACTAATCTCTCACTCCAATCCCCTCTCTCACACTCCCTCTCTATCAAGTCTCATGTACCTCCCACCATACCTAAACAAATCTATTTCACTCCAACCCCTCTCCTGTTGTCAAGTTTTTCCTCCCACCCTAACTGGATAACTCTCTATCCCTCTCAATTATTTATAGCTATCAGGTCACAGTCCCAACTACCATGATACCTAGACTAATATCTCTCACTCCTATCCCCTCTCCCTCTATCTCAAGTCTCACTCCCTTCCTCTATATATTGTGAAAACATTTTTTAGCAACAAATTTGGCTCTCGCCAAATATGGTGAGTGCCACCAAATTTGGCGCTCTCCAAATTTGGTGAGTGCCAAATTTGTTTTACTATGAAATAGTAAAATAGGGGTTGACCCCATGATTCAAGCCCACATGCTTCTGTATTTTTCTAGTTTAGCACTTTATTTGACTCAAAAATGCCTTTTTTACGTAGTTGACTCCTTTTGTACCAATCTATGCTTGATCCATCACCTTTTTACCACCAATTTGCATGCTAGACAATGTAGATGAAGATATTTTAAAGTTTCTACAACATTTTGCATTATCTCAGTCAATATATTCATTTTGGTAATATTGAAATGTTTATATTTAGTATATTTGTTTGTTTTTGACAATAAACTAAATTCCTTTAATAATTTTATTAATCATAACAATTAGACATAGAATTCAACATTGAATTAGATGGGAGTTGCATAAAAAAGATTAATTTTTATGAGTTTGAAGAAAAAAATGAAAATCATGACATAATTTAGATGAATTCATGTTTAAAATTATATAAATGACTTCAGCTTAACACAAATTTGCTTATGAATTCTATTTGCATTGCTTATAGTAGTCCATTTCTAGCATGGCTAGTGGAATTCAATCTATTTCATATTAGGTAGATGTTTAAATATTCAGTTTTTTTGTTTTGTTTTAACAATTTATAGAACATTCATTTTATGATTTTATTAATCTTAATTGTTACACATAGAATTCAACATTAAATTAGATGGATTCTTCATGTAAATGTTTAATTTTTAGGAGCTTGAAGATATAAAATGGAAAACATGACATAATAGATTCAAATTCATTATTAGTGATGGTTTTGGGAAAATTTTTATTTTCAATTAATTTGGAAAACCTAGGAGCTTTCATCAATGTTGATTTGCAAGTTTCCATTAATTTATTTGTGCCATAAAAAATTCACCTTCATCATGAGCTTAGATAAATTCAAGTGACTCAAGACATAGTTGGTTTAATGCAAATTTCCATTCATTCATACCATTTGCCTTTCTAAGAAATAAAAAAGGGAAAATTTTGTGCAATTGAAAATGATTTTTTTCTTTCTAAGTTACCTCATTTCCAAAGAAATAGTGAATAATTCCAAGATATAGCATCACAAACCCTTCTTTGAATTCATGTTCTTCATGGCTTGGTTGAAAATCACAATGTGGTTTTGACAACAATAAGCACAAGATTCTCTAGTTTCCAAAGGTGGCAACAACTTATACCCTGGGTTTGACAAAAAATGATGATTTAGCAACCCTCCTGTTGTCATCACATGCATTTATGCCTACAAAAAATTAGTACCAAGTTTCATATATTTTCCCCAGATGCATCAAAAGTTATGGGTTTTTTGAAGCTCACTATAAACCCTATGTTAGGGACAATAATGTTTTATAAGATGTGCAATGTTTCATAAGTCACATTAGTTATGCAATGTAAAGTAATGATTTGAGTTTTAAAGATATGCAATGCAATGTAATCAATGATATCAATATGTTTCATAAAATGCAATTTAATTAGTGGTATGGATATGTTTGAAAAAATGCATTACAAGTACTTTTCTTGCGGTATGGAGGTATATGTATGTATGAAAAATGTTGTAGCAAAGATATTTTTGATAATTCCAAACAACTCACTTCCTTCTTTCATAAAATCCTTTGGTGTGTTCTATAAAATGCAATGTAATCAACGTTATCAATATGTTTCATAAAATGCATTACTTACTTTTGTTCTATGTGTGTTTGTGAACATGTAGCATTCAATGTCATGCTGAGGAAATGGGAAAAGCCTCTAACACTATAAGAATGTGTAGTTAAAAATGTAAGGAGAAGACAATAAAAAATTGTAGCTCGTGAAGCAAAGGAATTGCAAATCATATAGCCAAAAATTCCTATGCAATCTAAGAGAGATGTTCAATTGGAAAAAAAAGGGCATGAATGAAAAAATATTGTGGAAGGACACAAATGGATCCCAAAGTTGGGGGCACATCATCAACCATAGGTGAAGTTCAATGCACATCTCCAGTTGAAGACACACCAACAACAACATGTGGTTTTCCAAGTACATCAAAAATCACATCTCCAATTGAAGACACACCATCAACAACATTGCATTTTTAAAGTATATCAGCAAACACATCTCTATTTGAAGGCACTCCACAAACAACATCTCAAGTTGGAGGTACAACATTGTTTACATGTCAATCTCAAGGTATGTCATCAATTTCACCTCCGATTGAAGGTATGCAATCTATCCCCATTGTTGTTGACATTCATAACATTAACACAAATTTACATTTGCGAAATCCTCCTAGAGTTTTGCATAGAAAACCTATATTTTTTTATTGATATTGATTCCAATGTTTTGAAATGGATGCCTGATAAGATTTCAAAATGTACATGTCAAAGCTATGCACAGAGGATATGGAGTTTATTTTTTGAGAAGCTAAGTGAGGGTGGAAGATGCCAACTATTTGTTGAAAGGATGAGGCAACTCAAATTTAGACCCACCATGAAGGATCTTGGGCTAAGAGTTTCGAATAACTCAAGTGAAAATTCCATTGTAAAGAACTTGATGAGTGCATATGAGAGCGTGGGTTCTACCTCACACACGAAGGATAGTTGTGCCACATGATGTGTAATGACAACATTGTTAAGTAGTCAAACAAAGAACAAGGTGAACCTTACAAATACAAGTAAGTATTTGAAAATAATTAGATCATCTCTAATGAGATCCAAAGGAAGGTGTGAAAGAGTGGAAGATCCAAATAACAATGAGTTATGGGCATTCTCAGATAGAGTGCCACGGTGATCCAGGTGGATGCTTGTCGTCAAAAATAGAAGTGTTCCACATGCTCCAAATTTTAGCACCATCTTGAAGATCCTAGAAAACTGAATCTAACACAATTTGAATGAGGTTGAAAGGATCTCGTATGTCCAAGTTACGCCCGGTCAAAGTTGGGGTCAAGCTAGGTACAAGGGCTAGTCAGAAAGACAAAAAAACTCATCATCTCAAAAATGGTTAAAAGAAGAATCATGTCGAAGAGCTCATCCCCACGATTCTGACGCCATTCGTTTCATCAAAAACGGAGCTCGTACGACGAAGATATGGCCAGTCAAAGTTGAGGGTTGACCATGATGATGTGGCAGGAATGATGACATGGAAAAAATGATGACATGACTATTTAAAATATAATTTAAAAGCTAAATTCCCTTAAATTTAAATTATTAAATCTTTTAAGTTCTAAAATCCCATACTACAAGATTTTTAAGGATATTAAAAGATTTTGAGAGGATTTTAAGGGATTTAAATGGTAAGATGGCTTAAGGAATATAATCCTTTCTTTGTAAATATTTTAAAAGGGCTTAAAATAATCTTAAAGATTATTAAAAAGGGATTTGGAAGATTATTTTTGTAAAGCTCATAAAAAATAAGAGCTATTATTTAGGAATGAGTTTTTTTTTGCAAAAGGATATTGTAAGCCTGGGATTATAAGGGCCATGAATGAAAGGGAGAAGGTTATTTCAGAGAGATTTATTCTTGTAATTGAGAGGATTTTCAAAGATTTACTATTGTAAATGGGAGATATAGTTGGTTTTGGAAATCATATGGTTTTAAACCATATTAGGCAAAATTAAATGTATAAAAAGGGGGGAAGTTTATGACTTGGAAAAAACCAAGTGGAAAATTGTGAGAGAATTCTTGTGAAGGGTTTAGAGAACTTGGAGAGTTGTGATAGTGAATTGTTCATCTCTATGCATTGGGAGCTTGAATTCAAGCTTGTTGTACTTGAGAGAGGACGACATTTTTGTAATTCATTATCATCCAAGGAGACGTGAGAAGACTCTGTCAGAATTGAAGCTTTGTAATCCTGATTTTGGAGCATAATAGGATTGGTTACTCTTTGGAGAGGGACCTAGAGATGTAGTCACAATTGTGGTGAACTCCGTTATCAGATTGTTTGCACATTCTCTCTTCTTCTCTCACATTTTGGTTATCACCTTGATTTTTAATGCATAATTTCAATAATGTACACTTGGTTTTGAGTTTCCATTAAACTGTTTAAGTTAAGCATTCAATTATGCAATTAGTCTGGATCCTAAATCAGATCAAGTTTGGTATTAGAGCATTTGGTGACTAGTATTGCAGATTTTTTGTGAATGCTAACAAGATCCAGGATTCAGAAGGGCAAAGGAAAGCTTGAGGAATTTAGTCTTGAGATCGAGAAACAAAGAACTTTTTAAAAAATGTCTGTGTCTGGAATGGAGGTACTTGAAGAACTTAGTAAGTAGGAGTTTCGAAGAGCCTTCTAGAAAATGAGAGCTACGTTGGAGATGCTTCTCAAAGAAAGGGAAGAACACATGAAACTTGAAGAAGATAATGCATTGAAGTAAGAAGATAATGGAGATCGTACAGGCAAGAAGAAGAAACCAGGAGGTGGTGACGAATCCCCAAAATATCCTCTGTCTACTCCTTCTCCCCCTTCTTCTCCTTCTTCTTCTACACATTCTCTTTTTGCTAATCCTTCTAAGGGTGTAAATAAGCCTAAGGTTAAATTGGATGTTAAATTTGAACTACCTAAGTATTGTGGTGAATTAGATGCTAAAAAACTAGATGACTGGATTCAACAAGTAGAAGTTTATTGTAGAGTCCAAAGCCTCTTTGATGATGCTTCTAGGATTCAGTTAGCTACTCTTTAGTTGGGAGGTTCAACTCTCACCTGGTGGGAGAGTAAGACTAGAGCAGAAATTTCATAGCATGGTAGAGTCAATTTGTCTTGGTCAGAATTTGTTAGTGCTCTTAAAAGGCACTTTTATCCCCTAGTCCACATGCAATAGTTAATGATGAACTAGCAAACTTTTAGGCAAGGGAAAGGACAGTCTGTTCAAGATTACACCCACAAGTTTCGTAAAAGGGCTATTGCATTAAATGTACCTTTGTACACCCAAGATACTTTGTTAAAGTACATAGGAGGTTTTCACTCATATCTCAAACATTCAATTTTGGTTTTGAATCCCAATAACCTAGACAAAGTTTGTGTCCAAGCTACCCACTTAGAGTCTAGAGGTAAGGGATCTTTTATTGATAAGTTTGATAATGATCACTCTGGAAAGAAAACATCTAAGGTTGCAGAGACAGGGAAAGGAAAGAAGATAGCTACAGTCAAGAAGGATGAAAAGCTTTCTTGCTCTCATTGTGATAGGAAGGGTCATGATGAAGATCATTGTTGGAAGTTGCATCCGAAATTGAAGCCTAAGGGTTAAAGCATAATAGTGGTTTACAATTATTTTGAGGAAGGAATTCTCATTTATTTTTGTTTTCACCATCTTAAGGGGTTCGACCGAACTTATAGGTTCGATTGAACACTATTATATGTTCGACCGAACCACTCAATGACCCAATAAAATAAAAATATTTTATAGGGTTTGGTTGAGCCTGGGTTCGACCAAACCCCTTAAATTAGGGCAAATAAAAAAGAAGTCACTATCACATAACTATTTGTAAAGCGGTGAACATGAATAGAGGAGGACAATGAACGTGAACAACGAAGGCAGTGAACCCAGGGGAAAAACGTGCACCACATTTCTAAGCTCATCAACCTCTTGACCGAGCCATAGTGAGTAGTAGGTTGGTGATTGAAATTGCATTTCAAATTGAATTTATTTAAAAAAAAATTTAAACCCTAAATGGAATGAAATGGTTAAAATTTATAGTAGATTTGAAATTAAGTTTGTTGAAATTGAAATTTCATTTGCTTGAAAGTTTCTAAAGCCTTTCAAGAACAACAAACTTAATTTCTATTATGCTTTGATGAATGTTCATACCGTGTTTTAAAGCTCCAATTTTGGCACGGGCAGGGAGTGTCGAATTTGACTTTGCAGTCTGGATTTCTTTGAAAGATTTTGCATACCCATTTTAAAAATTTGTCAAAAAATTAACATGCCTTGTCTATGCTTCCACATTTTGCATACATTTCTACCAAGGCACTGCCAATTGCATTTTCTTGAATGTTTCTAAAGCCTTACTTTGTTAACAAATTTTTTTGAGGCATTATATCAAATAGTTCATGTGCCTTCCACATTTTGCATACATGTCTACCAGGGCACTTGCAATTGCAACAAAAACATCTGGTAAAATTCCCCCTTGATGATTTGATTGATGTCCATACCCTGTCCAAAGCTCCCATTTTGGCACAAGCAGGGGGAAGGTTGTGGAATTTGGCTTTACAATTGTCAATTGCATTTGCTTGAAAGTTTCTAAAGTCTTTTCAACAAACCCATTTGCAAGGATAACATGATATTATTTAAGTACAAGCTTAAGTTTAAATCTTGCATTTGAAAGCTAAATTGAAATTAAAATTATATGTTTGAGGCAATGCATATAAGACACCCATACAAAATAGTACAAAAGAAAGAGAAAAATTGTAAAGAATGCACTTGTAACCTATACTTAAGAGCATTAAAATTTTGAAATTAAACATAAAGAATAATAGGATATATATATATATATATATATATACTCTTTCAAATCAGATTGAATATTAGAGGATGAACTACATATTAGGTTTTTTTTTTAATATAAATAAGGTAAAACTTATTCCTTTGAGTAGATGAATAAACTCTATTAATAATTAATAGTAAGGTTGTAAATGAAAAATTATTGTGGTTACAAGATAAAAGAAAATAATACTAATAGGTAATATTTATATTAAGGAATGTCATCTCCAATAACGTACTTAACACTAATAATTGGGTTATAATCACATTATGTATCATAAATACAAATATTAACATTGATGAAAATATTATATTATGGATAATAATTATAATAAAACATAAATATTGCAACAATAGTATTTACCATTAATGTTATGAAATGATAATAATGTTGTTATATATTAGTAATATAAGCGTTGCAAGTGTTATTATCCAATATACAGTGCCCAATGTATAACAAACAAAACCATTCACATTAAGAGAAAGCACCAATAAATATTTCTTTTATTGTTGGTTTTAGGGCATGACCTTGGAGAACCAAATAGTAATGTTGTTAAACATTAAAAATTGTCAATTTTGGAACAAATGACAACACCATTAATTGGAGTAAATGCTATTTTAAAGTTTAAATTTATATTTTAATTTTAGGGTAAATACTTTTGGTTGAATTTATGAATTAGAAATAGAAATTTTGAAAGGGCCCCACCCTTTTACAAAGACCAATAAAGAAACAAAAAAGATCAATAATATTGGCATGGAACAACAACAAGAGAAATATAGTTGTAAGTTAGAAAAATAACATCCAATTAGAAATACTCCACCAATAGTGGCAATGTATCTAATAAAGAGGGTCATTTTCCCAAAAACATTAGTAGATCTATCATTTCACAACTTGAATCCAAAATTCTTCATGGAACTATATCTTATTGTCAACCTTATCCTTTTCCATGAATGAACCTAGTTGAGGTTTTTAATGGAGTTTCCATCTTTAGTTTCCAAACTTGAGACCAAAGGGAATAAAGGGTTCCTATAATCTTCTAAACTTGAACCTTCTTCATATTTTTAAATTATTAGAAGAAATACCAAGAGGTGAATGTTGCAATTCAAGAGAATGGTAGAGGAAATGAACTCCAACTAATCCATCTGTAACATGATTCTTGTCTCTACCAATCTCCTCTAAATTTCTCTTGACAAGACCTTCTAAATTATTCATGCTACAAGAGGACTAACCACCCCTCGATTATGCTCAAAGGGAGCCTCAACGAAATCCTAAGGTAAACAAGGTTCCATCTCATCCTTATGCATTTTTTTCAACCTTGCCTTCCTCTAAAATTCCTAAACCTATAAAATACATAGCTATATACATATGACAACATGGTGGAAACACAAGAAAATCCTATAGCATGACATGTTGAACCCAAATAACCAAATTCAAAAATTATTTAATCTATTATAAGTATAAATAGTTTGATAGTAGAAACTTTATACATATAAAAATATGATAAATGTGTGATTATTTTTCTTTCCAATCTATAAATTTTTGATGTGCTTGGCTATATAATTGAGATGATTCACTCATTTAATGTAATGAAAAAAATTTAGTATGTACATGAAAGAAATATTTTTGAGACATCAAGCTACCATTCTACATAACTCTCAAATGGAAATAAGAATATTATTTTATTTTAACTAAATAAATTGTGTGTACTCTATCTTGAAAATTACTAATTAATTTTCAATTATATACTTATAATTTAAAATAAGAGCATCCTTACAGTAACATGGAATAGATAGGTTAATTAATGAAATAAAATAAGTTTTTATATTAAGAAAAATTTACAAATATATGGAACTCATACATTGAGAAATTGACTAAGATGTAACTCTGTATGAGAATTAAGATGCTCGAATAATTTATATACCTTCTTTCAATAATTAACATTAGAAATTAATACTTGGCTCATATTGTATACCCACCTCCCAATGGTCTTGGAATGGATGCATTTAGATGGAGAAGGATTTCAAAAGGCTCATGGTACTTGTGGACCCCTCAAAGGCATGATATAGAACACATGAACTTTATTTATGAAATTTGGTCTTTAGTTGTTGGCTTCTAGTATGAATGTTATCTATAAGGTGGAATTCTTAGTTGAGACTCTCAATCTTCCATTGTTGGTTTCTAGTGTGATTATACAATATGAGCCAAGTATTAATTTATAATGTTAATTATTGAAAGAAGGTTTTGTTTCATAAGAAGAGGTATGCTGACATATTCCAAGGCACATGTTATTATCCACAATGCATGAAACTTCTTCACATCTCTACCAAGTTCTAAACAGATACAGATCTGCCATTTCCATGGAGGAGATTGATGATTTAAAAAGAAAATATCATGCCATTTCTTTCTTGAGAAGTCATGTTTGCATTCATGATTTTCAACTTCCATCTTCATCCAAAAATAAATTATGTTATCGTTATGTGCCTGATATTAACAAATCAAAACCTTCTTTTGAGCATGATCAACACAAAGGTAAATGAGTGGAAACAAAAGAAAGATCGATTAATGGATTTTAGCATGTTGGTGGAAAATATACATCTTTTTGAAAGTGGCTTCCCAACTTATCAGTCTTATGTTTAGTAAGGTTTTGTAATCTCAAGTGTTATGTATTCGGGTCATGAGTATATCTAGTATGATGTCTTCTTTTGGGTATTTTGGGTGCATAAGAGAATGTGCATATGTACTGATGTATTCAACCAATGTGCTTATGTAACATTGTAATCAAACAATTGGTCATTTGTAGTAGGACCTCACTGGTCTTTTTGATATTTTGTAAAATTTGTTACTCGGACTGCAACTGGGGGTTTTCTTGCTGGTTCTTTCCCGCCAGTATGTCTGCCTGAACCAGCTATATGTAAAATATTATATATAAATAAAATTATAAGTGGTCTCCCACTTTTGCTTAAAAAAAAAAGTTCTTGTAAATGTCCACATCTTTTTCCTTGACACAGTTGCTATTTTTCCTACAACAAGATTTTCTTTTATGCAAGGTCCCACTCACTCCAAGATTAGTACAAAAAAACTATACCCGTAACACCTAGAATGTAAGATGACCAAGGCTTAATACCAAATGAAAGAAAGTAGTGGTGTAAAAATATTCCTACACTAATAAATGGGATATTATATACTCAAGCACTAATAAATGGGATGTTTTGAAACTATACATTAAAAGTGGTTTATTGAAACCATGAGTGAAAATAATTCAACCACAATTTTTGTATTCCACTTTGATATATTCAAACCCATTAAAATATTTTTATGATTTTTCATAATGTTGGTCAATACTTTACTATAAATATTCTATAGTCATGCTCTTAAATGTCATAAGAATATGTCATAAGAGGGTTTCATCTTATAAAGCTATAATGATATTATATGCTCTTAGAACATCTTAGACACCTCCCAAAGCATTCAACAAATGACAAATAACTACCAACACAAAGTGAGATGCCTCATTTCCTAATATGAGGACAAAATAATAAATCAAAATATTAGGATGCAAGGTTGACCCACCTTTCCCAATACTTGGCTAAGTTTATCATCTATTGAGGAGTGGATCCCAAAACAATTGTGCTTAGTGCTTACTACTAATCCAAGGAATACCTATTCATTTTTTCTTTATTGTATGCCTAATGACTCCTCATCTCAAGTTAAATTGTGGGAATGGATTTTTATGCCCTCCCTATGACTAAATGGCTACAAGGAGGTGAATATGATATGGTGGGAAAACCAAGATACAAGTTGGTTTAGTTCTCATAAACTCTCTAAAAAATAATTGAATTCCTACATCCTAACTAGAAATACCATGAGGGGTTTAGATCCCATTTTAGACAAAAAATATTCTTATACTCATCACTAGTTCACTTGGACCAACTAAAGAGATGGTGAACTAAGGGAAACTTAGTTGTATTGATAGATTTTACTTAGTTATTTCTCTTTCCATTGTCCCCTCTCCACAAAACACCCTTATTTAAGTAGATTCTATTAAACCTATCTCACATATCACCTCCCAATTCTTTAAAATTTTCAAACTTCTTATTCCTCATACCTAATAATCTATCCTTCAAGCTCAACACTTCCCACCTCAATCAAATTGATCACCTTGCTTCCCTAATATCCCTTTGGTTGATTTTCCTAGACCTCAACAAAATGGTAAGTGGATACAATTGTGGAATGATGCGATTAAATCTCTTGCACACTACCTTACTATGATCTTACAATAAGAATATGACTAGAAAGAGATCTAGAATGGAAAAAAAAATGGATCCAAATAGAAAAAAATAAACTTGTTTTGGTTTTAGCACTTACTAATAACTTTTCTACAATGAGTGGTTGCTTCCGTTGAAATAAAACTTAGAAGATTTGAACTTAATTGTGGTAGAGGATCTCAATTAAGAGATAGGCTACATTGGATGAAAGGATATAAGGGATACAAATTATTTTTTAGTTATCTTGAACATATTTACATTCTCAAGAGTGGATAATATCTATCATTGATCAAGAGAGGTAGTTCCATGACAACTCTAATGATATTAAATCCATTTTCCTCCAACATTACAAATAATTTTTAATTGATCTAGTTGAAGGAGATCCACTTCAAGATATAGTTGAGGAATTGATTGGCACTTGCATACCCAAAATAATTGGTCTCAAAAAATAGGCACATTTAGATAATTTATTCACCCTTGAGGAGGTTGATATTTCCTTGAAGGATTTGAATACTCAAAAAGTCTTGGAATAGATGGTTTAGCTACACAATTCCTTAAAACAATATGTCCATTCATCAAGGAGGACTCTATGAGGTATAAAAAGTAGCTTTATCAAAGGGATCCATCATTTAAATTCTATTAATCAAGGGTTGATAAATTAATTCCTAAAGGATTTTTTTTTTTTATCTGAGGGTGGATACTAATTACTCTTCTTAATACCTCCTACAAGATTGCGGCTAAATCCATAGCTAAAATAATTGAACAGATGACACAAGAAATTGTAAGACTAGAAAAAACTATATTATATAAGAGGGAGATTTAAATTATAAAACTTGAATCTTTTTAAGGTATCTCATTAGATTCTACTTACTCTAACTTAAATTTAAAAAACAACATTAAAATCCACAAAACAAATTTCAAAGACAATAAATTATTACAATATTATTTAAAAATCTAATTGTAATGAACATGTTATAGTAATAAATATTCAAATTTTAAATCTATGAAAATATATATAACCAAATGATCCTTAGTTTTCATATATAATTTGTGATGAGAATGTTGAATATTGTAATTTTTTAGACCAATCTTTAGGCACTAATTCACCATTGTTAAAATGATCCTTAGTTTATTCATTGTTTTTTTTATGATTATAATTTTTTTCAATTTCTATTAGACCAAACTCAAAATAATGGTATAGATTAAGATTCTTGTCTTTATCATAATTCGAAGTTGTATAAATTGTTAAATTATATATTTTTTAACATATATAAAATGTATCGTTGGATTAGTGAGATATTTATAACAATTATGCAATATATTTAATCATATAATTTTTTTTGTAATAGAGATGAATAATTAAATAAATGCTATAACAATATATAAGAGTTAGATAAAATAATTAAAATTAAATATATTAATAACAAATAGTGATACTATTATTGAGGGTAATATAAAGGGGGATCGTCATACTAAAATAAGTCACAAATAAAATCACCCGAGTAAGAAAAGTATTTTATTGATAATCTTATTAGGGATGCTAAGATGGTAATTAAAGTTTTGCAAGCAACAATGAGCTGACAAATAATAGTGTTTATGCGCTATTGTAAATATATATATATATATACACATTATTAATATTATTAATAAAATTTATTATAGTATTGATATGGGTATTAATGGATGGTATTTGTAATAGTATAAATGAGGGTATATGTAAACATGATATCACTATCACATTAACATTTCTATTATGAGTAAAGTTTAATATTATTTGTGAGTAATAAAATTGATAGAATGTTTGTATTAATTGTAGAGGGAGCCTTAATATCATCGAGTATTGTTAATACTCTTATCAATATTCATATGATAGTTACCTTAATACTAATGTTAGCATACTTAACCTTATTAATGCTCATCGATAATTGGATAGCATTTTTGGCAAAACCTTTTATAGATGTTGAAATATGAGAGGAAAATAAATAAATAAATGCAAACCATATAATTATTCATGTTGTTATTACCATCAAAAGTTACATATTTAGTACTTTAAATGCCATCATTGGGTCATGAGGAACTATCCTAATAATCATAATACCATATTGACCTTACTGTCAACAAGAAATAGAAGTAGGAACAACTCATTGTGGGTTACAATGACATAACCATTATAATGAGAATATTATTAGTGTAACCATTAAATTGTGATACTTGCAAATTTAATATTTAAAGTATAGTTAATAGTGAGAGATGCATTAATAATAGTATCGCATTAGCAAGTTAAACCAACAAATTAATTAAAGAAAGGATGTTAATTCTATTGGAGATGGTTATTTTTGCATCATAAACGCTTAAAGCATTAATTAGCGTAATTAAAGGATTCAAAAAAAAAAATATTGGATTTTTCTAGTGAAAAATTATGGGCATAACAATTATATATTTTTTAACATATATAAAATGTATGGTTGGATTAGTGAGATATTTATAACAAGTATGCAATATGAAGTCAAACTTTATTAGATTTGATTCTTAATAAATTACTTTTAATGATTCAATTTATAGCTTTATGCAATCTATAAGTTTAAATAGTTTGATGGTATCTAAACTTTATAGATATAAAAATATGATAAATGTCTCATTATTTTGCTTTCCAATCTATAATTTTTTTATGTTCTTGGCTATATAATTGAGATGATTCACTCATTATGTAATGATAAAATTCATCCTCATATGAGGATTTTATATTATCTTCCATTAAATTCATCCTCTTTATGAGATTCTTATGGAATATTGATATTCTAGTGTGAATTCTTAATTTTAGACATATCTTAACTAGATAAATTTAGGTTCAATGAAGGCAATAGAACTTTTTTTTCACTTACATAATCCTATTTTGAATTTCATTTATGTTAACAAATATTAGATTAGATATTTTTATCCCCAATTATTTTCAAATAATTTTACACTAATCTTTGTTTTCTTATTCTTTCTTTCATTGTTTCATTTAAAATTTGAACCATTTAAGGACCATGCTATGTTATAGATTATAATTGTCTTCCAATTCTTTTTAAATTGTTAATGGTATGAAAATATTATTGATGAGTAGATGAATTATTAGAACTATTTTAGATAAATATATTCTCTATATCTAGATATATTATTTACCAAGGTCTCATTGCTCCTTTAGGTGTACATACATATATAACATGGAAAATGAAGATGTTCCACCTATAGAAAATTTGTTTGGAAATACCACTAATGAGATTAAAAAATTAAGAGATTCATTAGCATAGGGTGCAAACCCGAGGATATATAGTGAACCATGCATGTTAATATTGTATAGTCTAGAATGTGGGCAGATGGGTGGGCCCCTCCCCTACCTCTCTTTTCGACACCCAATCTTGGGGGTGTGTGAGTTGGCCTCAGGACGGTGTGAGAGTATGCTAAGGTGACACTACCACGTCATCTCTTGGCCACCCTTATTTCATAGAAGGGAAATGTTGGCCTTCTTAATGAGATCGGTTTGATTTTAGCGGAGCTTTAATGTTCGTCAGGAAGGAGGATTGGCTTTGCTTTCAAGACATCCATTCTGTGACACGTTGTGTACGACAACCATTGACAAGACTGTTGCTTGGCCGGGTGGCGGTTCACTTCACTTGAAGTGATTATGGTTTTAAGGAGTATGGACTGTGTCCGTAGCCATTCTTCATTGCAGGGATGCGAAGATCGTCCTTTCATTATTTCGGCACTTGTGCAATGGCCAAGCGGGTTCTCACGGGTCTATTTTTGGATCCGTTAAATTCATTTCGATGTTTGGTATTTGCATTTTGGTTTTGTTTTGTTCCTATGCAGGGTGTAGTTGCTATCATGGAGGGGTCAAAAAAATCAAAATTCACCATACATATTTTGCTGGATGGTTTGGAATGCTTCGGTGTTGATACGCCGGTCTCACTGGTCGCTACAGAGAGACAAATTGCCTTCAGGGAAGTCACAGATCAAAGACTGAAACGTATTTTGCTCGAGGACGATCCTGTGTCGTTGGTTGCGGTTAAGATGATTCTGGGAAATGAACACTTGCATAGAAGGGAGTATGCCAGAGACAATGCCCATGTCTCCTCTCATTTTCTCGCAGTGTTATTGGACTTGGAAACCCCGAAGAAGATGGCAAGGGAGATGATGGAGCGCTTGTTCCGCATTGATTTACTCGGTGGCCTTGAAGATACGTTGAAGGCGGCCTTCTTAGGCAAAGGCATTCCACGTCCGGCTGACTTGTCTCTTTTATGGGACACGAAGGAAGCTGTCAAGGTGTATCCCTTCCTCCTTGACCTCAAAGGGCCAGCTTTGTCTTGCCATAGAAAGCTTGCGGACGTGGCCGTGGAGTTCTTGAAACGAAAATTAAAGTTGGTGCCGTCGGAGGGAATTGACTGGTTGGAGGGCTTTGTCTGTTTTGCGGAAGTCAATGGTTTCATGTAAGTGTTGGCTCTGTGTCTGAAGTCTTTACTAGTTGTTTTTTGTGGTCCTCTGCACTTTTTTGGCAGCTTTGTTTAACGATGGTTGTGGGTCGGTCTGTGACCCCTCGTCTCTACCCTCAAGTTTTCATGGGTGGTCGTTGATGCATGCTCGGGTCTGTGGAAATCTTGGTTTTGAGTCTCGGTGGTTGTCGTCTTGCTCGGCGGTGTCTGTGGATGGTTATTCCTGCATTGCAGACGTTTGTAGTTCTCTTATATTTCAATATAAATTATCTATCGTGCGTATCAAAAAAAAAATTATATAGTCCAGAAAAACTAAAAGATGAAATTGAGAGGACTAGTGCATATTCCCCAGATAGAGTAGCTGCTATTCTTTCTCGCATGCAGGAAGAAGTACATGGTGACGTTCCCCTTAAAAAAATAAAGGATAGTGTGACCAAAGAAATGATAAAAGCCACTTGTTTTCCATTTTATCAAAATGTGCGTAAGGTTAGGGGATACCAGGTCACTAGATGTGTCGATCATGCTATGGCCTCATTGATCTACCCATGATTTCTCACAGCACATGGTCTATACCCAAACAATGACTAGATTCCATTATATTTTGTTCAGTAGTTGTATGTTGAGGTCCATTTGGGCCTCAAAGTCAACTACCTGGACATTCCACCATATGTTGGTAAGGGGCATGGTAGGATTGCTGATAGGCCCAACTATTGTCAAGAAAATAGATCACCCCCAGTGTTTAGGGTATTGGTTGGTGAGAGGTCTCCTGCTCTCACCCCAGATCTAGCCCCCATAGCAACTGAGGTTGTCATTGCTTCCCAAAAGGAAGCAATTGACACTGTAGGTGACATTTCGGTTGCCACCACTAGGATATCTGATGATTGTGTAGGTCAGTATTTGATGTCCAGACATTCCTGATCCATGCCATTTTCAGCACAATGGACCACCATGGATCCTTTTATAGTGGTTGACATCCCTACTCCTACGCAGCTTGATCCACTTACAGGAGATATGACACGCATGACTCTGCATTGTTTGGCTGAGGACTTGTTGGAGGCATATGCCCACCTTGCATTAGATAATGGGATCAGTATAGAGCATGTTAGAGATCATTTGAGATGTAGAGGTCGTTCAGTTCCAGGATCCCATCACTCTCAGCCGAGCACTAGTGCACATCAGGATACCTACAGTTCATTTGACAGCTGCACAGACTATGGGTTTTACTGATATGTTGATTGGTTCTGGTTCATCATCGCCGATGTCATCTCACCTTCATAGTCCTCTACATTCATCATTTCTAGCATGACATGGGATAGATCAGATGGATGCAGATGTTGATTTGTCGCTTGACCGTTTGGTGGATATGGTGGAGGTGACCGTTTTAGAGGACTTAGGTCATCTGATATCAGATGATGTGCATGTATGTGTGCATGTGCATGTTTCAATTCTTTTTTCATTATTATTATTATTATTTTTAACTAGATATTCATGTAAGTTAATATATATATGTATATATATTGTTACAAGTGGACATACCTCATATCACTCCTAGCCTTGGTCTAGATGGTGTGCATGATCGATGTGACTCTGTGGATGAATATGTTGCCAGTGGACATGTGAGTTTTACATTTTTATTTAATCACACGTGTATATGTACATGCAATATTTATGTATGCATAGATCTAGATTGATATTTAAAAATACAAGTTCATTTAAAAATAACTTTCATAAAATTTATTTAATATAAATTATATGTATTTAACACATCCTATACACAATTTTATTTGTAGGGCTCAGTACATCCATAAGAGCAGGACCGTTCTCATTCAAATGGCCATTCGACTAGGAGTAGACATTCATATTAGGCCATGCACACTAGATTTATGATCTTTACCACATGTATTTGCTTATATGATGATCTTTAGTATTTGAGATTTGATGATCTCTAACTTACATTTGCTTATATGATATACATACATTTGCTTATTTGTTGATCTTTAGTATTCAACATTTGATGATCTTTAATTTACATTTTGCTTATATGATATGTACATATATTTTATTATATGATATACATATGTCTCTTTGCTTATAATATGTATTATTTTTATACATTGAATCCATTTACATGTATGTACATGTGTTTTCTTATGGTTTAAACATGTTTACACATAATATATGTATGCATTTGATTTAAATATTCAATATACATACATGTTTTCTTATTTTATGATCTCTTACAACTTACATTTCCTTATATTCAATATACATTTGATCTCTAGTAGAATTTAAGGGAAATCAATACCACTTTATAATTAAGTTCATTCATGTTGATCACAATAAATATTTTTTTTTAAAATGACTTAAGCAACATGAACCATTGAGTTGAGAACAAGATATCATCTTTTTGACAAGTAACTTGAAATTCAATTAAAATATAATTAAGAAAATTGAATTCAAATTATACCTCTAGATTATACATTTTTGACAAGTAACTTGAAATTCAATTCAAATATAATTAAGAAAATTTAATTCAAATTAAACCTCTATTATACATTTTTGACAAGTAACTTGAAATTCAATTCAAATATAATTAAGAAAATTCAATTCAAATTATATCTCTAATATACATTTTTGACACTTTAACAAAATTCTAAAATTACTAGATATGTTGTGCATACCTATGAATTAAATAACAACAAACTCCACAATGAAATAACTTGTTTGTTTACTACTTGATTCATTTAAACTAGGATCTAGTTATTCCATGTACACTAGAATAATTTTTTTCCCATCCCATATGCATATAAATAGAAGCTTATTTTTCATTATTTTGGATATCAAATTGCAAGATTAATTCTCATTTATATCACTTGGAGCCAGATTTTGGAGAGAAGTTTTTACACATTTATCAAGGAGGAAAATATTGGAGCTCGAAAACTTTTCATTTTTATCAATCAAGGAAAAATTTGGAGGAGAATTTAACTAAGTTGGTAGAGGACTTGTTTTGAGTCATCTTGAAGTTGAAGAAGAAAATGGGCAACAAAGAAAAAGAAAAAATGCATCTCAATGAAAAATTGTCAAAAGAAGAAGAACAAAAGAGGCGTGAATAAAACTTGGAAAATTATCATAGAAAGAAACAAGGTAAATTCTTTTTTCTTCTCTCTCTCACTCTCAAGTGTGTGTTTAGGACTTTTAATTTTAAAAAACACGAGTATTCATTTGATGGGATGAAATCCATAATGTGCATTACTGCACCCAATAATTTGGTTAGTACACCTAAACATAAATTTGTATGTGCAAACATTTTGCATTGGCTTTCTTATTAAAATTAGAAATGTTTAATGTATGACCATTTTTCAACTTACAATACCCCAACTTAAAATGTACTCTTAAACTAAAATATTGTACATTAAATCCTTCCCTACAAACCTTACAATCATCTTTTACCAATACCTTTGTTTAATGTTTTTGTCATCACATTATCATTGTTGAGTATTGCATCTACACAATTTTCTCTTTACTTTCTTCATGAAGAAAATGATAGTGTACTTCAATACATGCTTAGTTCTCCAATGAAACCTTAAATTTTGTGTCCCTCACTATGCCACTTTGATTTTCATAATTTTTTCAACCACATTAATTTGCTTTGCAAATTCCTATATATTCTAACTTTGCAATTTGAAAGAAACCATTATTTTTTCTTAATTTGTAACACCCTATCGTGTGAACACCAAAGGACAATCAAAACAATAATTACTGCACAATTTTTTTTTTTAAAGTAAACATAACATACATGAAATGCACATTAACACTTACGTCCCTTGGGATACACGAGGAGTCATTATGAAACTTAAATCTATATAATGACAATAAAAAATGAAAGCCAAAGATGTAATCCATAACAAAGTAAACATTTACAAATGTAACACATACATGATAAAACATTAATTAGAAACCATCCACGTACGTAAATACAACATATATATATAATTACCTCAAAACTCATAATGATAAACTTTATATCATCATATAAACTCAAGGGACATATTTCCACAAATACAACGTATCAAATAACAACTACCATGGATCAAAATTCGCACAAGATTTATCATTACATTTCATTACAATGTTCAAGAGTAACAATGATACAAAAGTGTACCCAAACATGAACGGGAACCATATAACACGATGGAAAGATACAAATGATTAGATGAATACAAAGTATCATGGTTGGCTCCAAGTTGGTTACAACTCTGGAATCTTTGCAAGTGGCACAAATTTGCACCTCGATCCTCGACTGGGGACCCAATGGGGTGCTTAGCACGTTCCACCCGACCACTTGGGTCCAAAGACCCACCCCTGTGCTAAGGAGCTGACAATAAAGTGACCACAACCAAAAACACCACAAGACCAACCCAATAAAGAATATCATAGTACCAATAAATCCAAAAGAAACAACAGAAGATTCCATAGATCCTAAACGACAACAACCAAGATCCAATCATAGTAAACACAAGACCATAAAAAAACATCCTAGATATATCAAAAGCAACAATCATAATCAATTGCAATGTAAATCCAAAACAACAATCATAACACACTTCCAGAGGCAACCAAGAAAGCAAAGCATAAGGGCAACTAGTGGAGAGTGTCATCGCATAGTCCTACATGGGTTATCTTGTGCCCTTCCTCCAAGCATGGATTGTACCAGGCTACTTGAGGCGCCAACCCCCATCTATGGTTATCCTGGCCCTTCCTCCTACTTGAGGCGCCGGCCCCATAGGGTGACTCATGTGGAGCCATTAACCCCTCTCATGAGGATGAGGTAATGAATTTTCCAACCACAACCTTCTTAGTCTACTATTAGTCTGCGATAGCCCTAATGGACAGATGAGGTATCCAAGATTATCTTATTATGTTATTACTACGCATCTCCTAAGTTTTATTATTAGGTTTTCACTTTTAATCTAACTCTTACGTGGATTATCCTGTGCCCTTCCTCCTATTTGAGGTGCCGACCCCCAAGAAGAGCCACTGTCCCTAGAGACCCAAAACATAAACCAAAATCCAAGGGGTTGTACCAATACTTGCAAAGCATAGAATCACAAAACTAGAACAAACACGAGGCATATACCATCTCACCAAAATCATATGAAACACCACCCATAAAAATGGTACAACCCACACTTGAACTCAAAATCATAATTACTATCAAAATTTTGGCCAAGTTCAAATAAATGAAAATTCTCACAACACAACTTTTCTCAATGCCTCTTGGAAGTTAAAAAAGATCGACTCTCCACAAACGAGAGTAAAGAAGCAATATAGTTCCAACACGAAAAAACTTAACATTTGAAAATCTCCTCAACAATTAACTCAACAGAAACAAAATGATAAGGAACAATTAAAAATCACTCGTTAATCCAAAATGAATCCAAAGAATAAGATCACCTCTAAAACCAAGCAATCTCATCAAACTGAAATATCAAATTAACCCTCAAATGCACGTATACACATAATGCACAACCACTAAAGAACCATAAACATTCAGATACAATTTATCCATTCGTTCAAAAAGTAATTTAAAGACAACTAAAGAAGTTACCTGAACATATTTCCTAAATAATCCAACAATTACTTAAAATCATCTTTTATGTTTTGCTAAGGACCAAGAGCAATAACTTTCAAAGTAAATTTAAATTCTCATTACATTTTATATTCAACGTAATAGTTACCCTTAACTTTTAAAGTATATTAGACCCTCTAAAAGAAAACATAATTAAATGATATAATTCAGTTTTACTCTAACAGTTGAATTGCCTTTTTCTCTTAAGTATAGAAACAATATAACCAAAAGATAAGTAACAAAGACTATAGCAAGACAACTATTTATTCCTTCTTTATGAAATCATCACTACAATTTATTTGTTCTTTAAGAAGTCATCTAAAAATTATTAAGGGAAACATATTCTTACCTCAAAATCAAATTACCTTTCTTTATAAAACATAATTAAAGATTACAGTAATAATTGAAATCCTAACCTGATTAACTTAGTTAGATCTCCTAATTATCCCTAATTTACTTCAAAATTTTCTAATAGATTTCCTCTTTAGTCTAAAACTCTAATATTAAAATTACCCCTTACTCTAATACTTTAATAACCTTATTCCCAATATTTATTTCACCAAGCAATTTACTAAATAATTAACCTACACTTGCTAATTTAGTTAACACAAAAGGGGAGTCTACATCTTTTAACTCTAATCTAACTCATTCTCCTAAACTACCTATCTATCAATTCCCACTTTGAACATTTAGTGTCCAATTAATAATATTTTACTTTTATTTCCTTTAAGACATTCCTTAATATTACTTTCTTCAAAATGCAATCATAATAATAAATAATTATTTAATCTAATACGTAAACATGATGTAAATGTGTTCCTATATTTGTATGGTTATGCATCTTTATGAATTGTCAAAATTATAATTGAATTAAGGTTTCTAAGGATGAATCTTTTAAATTAACTCTAATAGAACGAAAAGACTAAATGCATGATTAAGGATAAGATAACCAACTTTCTAATTTACATTACCAATTAATTATGAATGCAAGAGTAATTTCCTTTATTAACTAACTTTCCTTTATTCAATAACTCAAGTATATCAATCTTTCTATACTCATTGTTTTTCCTTGTACTATTTATTTATAAACACATGTAATTAATAAAAAAAACAATAATATTCTTCCTTAATATACACCATTATACAAATATGTATATAAAAGATCATTTCCTATACTTAAGCTCATCGAAATCTTTAGAATTGAATACCATTCAAATCAAAATGCGAACTCAATGAAAGGTATTGAATACCCAACGCATGCTATACCTATTGAATAAAAATACATTTAAAGGTATCGAATACCATTATCTGTGTAAGGCTTGAGCCCAAAAGCAAGTCAAACTGTCGAACTAAGGAGGCTGAGGCATCGAATAGTTCAGCTAGTAAGAAGATTGATGATCGATAGAGGAATTTAAAGGATGCTCTAACGAAGATGGATTGAAGGCCATAAAGTGGTACATTCTTTTTGCGCAGGAAACAAATCACATCCAAAGCATGAAAGACGCATGCAAAGTTGGAGAAATTGGCTTGTTGAATGAAGACCTTTTGTACACTTGTGGAGAAGCTAAAAAAAACTTGGGGTACTAATGGTGAACAACCAGTACACGTTAGTAGATCTATATTCATCTCATTTGCTAGACTGTACCAGAATGAAAGCATTGGAAGATGACCTAAAGATCCATTCCCAAATGCTAAAAAAAATTAGGATTCAACCATAGTGCATCGGTAAACAATAAACATCAGAATATGTATGTGAAGTGTGGGAGTCTCATATATGCACAGCAAGTGTTCGATGAAATGCCTCAAGGAGACATAGACTCACTGAAGGCAATGACCACCGGTTATGCACAAAATGGTTTGTGCAGGCTAAAGTGGGAAAATTAGCATGCCATGCAAAAACCGAAACACTGTTTTAGATGATAGGGTCGGTCCACTTAATTATGTATAAACATATAAACTAACACAAACGCAAGATCGCAATCAGGCCAATAATCGAGGAGGCCAAACAAGTTAAGATTGCAGAGGAACCACAATATGAGAAAGCATGGTAATCGGCTATCCGGTGGTTAATCCATTGATTTACTAGTCCAAAAAAAACCATTCGTAAAACCGATCACCGATGGGGAAGGCCAAAGATGAATTGATAAAAGAAACGACATCCCTAATCCTTTCTGCTTTACAAAGATAATATGAAACTAGCAATTACATGACTAATCGAGATAAAAAGTTAAGGCAAGGTAAATATTTCAACAGACGAAAGATAAGAAAGCTTCACTATTACCTCTAAGGCGCGGAAAGAAAGTTTCAAAGGTAGGCAATATACAACAGAGGTTATCGTCTCACCAAAAAAAAATGCACAGGATAGAAATCTGAATAAAGTGTATGTTTGTAGAATACAACGCCTCATGCGATGTCTCCTCAAGGATTACGATTTTTGAATATCACTAAGAGGGCTAGCACCCACCTTACAAATAAAGGCGATACCATTACTACAAATAGATAATGGGCCATATGATTCAATTTTCCAAAAGTAGTAACGTTGTTTCATTTTCAAAGCAAGCAAGCAAGCATCGTGAACTTACGAAACGGTCCATATATGCAAAGAAATCAATACAAAAATAATATTAGAAGAGAAAGAACCTGGAATCCATTAAGCTATGATGGGAGAAAGTATATTGAAACTCGTTTGTTCGCAGCTACCAATCCTTCCTCCAAAATCTGATCCGTTTCTTCGAATCATCTTTTCACATAATAATGTTAATACATAACTATATTATTTTCAGCATTATTTTCCGCAGAATCCAATCTTCTTTTTCAGAATGAAAATCAACTGATTCCTCCCCCAAAAATCTACATACTTCAATCTCCAACAAGATAAGCTTTGAAAACAAAATTCACAAAATTAACAAGTTTCCCATTCCCGTTTCACGATGTGCATGTGCACGCTTTTAGGTTTTTATTTTTTTATCTTTTTCTATTTTTGTCCTCGGATGAAATCTTGTCTTCCAGATTTATTAGATTTATATTAAAATAATTATCCATCTTTTCTCATCTTTTTACAAATCAATTCGAAATAATTTCTTTCTTAATTGTTTAATTTTCATAACATTTTCTATTTTGCACTTGACTTATTATCCAATCCGAATCTCATCCTTTATTATTATTAATTGTAGTTTCAAAAATGATATTTTTACAAAACTACTTAATCAATTTATTTAATACTTACTTTTAACGAAATAATTTAATTTAAATTTGATTATTATTTAATTTTCAAATTTCATTTTAGACAACCTTCTAATTAAATTTATTTATTTAAACAAGACGATTAACATATTATATTTTCCACCAAACCAACAAAACAATGAAACCACAAACAAATACTCACACGAAAGTCCAAAATGACCGACACAGAGGGGCACTACATAATTATTCATGAAACTACGCCTTCATGTACAATGAAGTAGCATTCTAATGTTGATATTTGGTGATCAATATCCCCTATCCAATCTACATTGCAACATCTAATTAGCTTAAGATTTTTCTAAACTCCCATTGAATTTAATCTAATGATCAACAGTTCCTTAAAAATATTTTTTAAATATTTTAATAAATGCCCAATTCTAGGCTCTAGAATTATTTGAAAATTAGAACTCAAATTATACTTAAAGCCAATGCAATGTCAGGTTTTCTAGAGACTAACACATGTATACATCAAAACTCAAACTATATGGTGCCAAGGAATAATAGTTATATGATAGATTATTCTTTTTATGTCTTAATTTGTTTTGAAGGTTTCTTACCATCATTTATTGGAGTACCTATTAGTTTACAATTATCCATCCTGAAATTTTTGTAAGATTTCACTGTGGAGATATACATCCAAGACCAAGAAATCCTAATTGAAAGAATAGGAGAGATTTGTTGTCCTTGCACATATGTCTCATTTTTCTTGGACAATATAAAGAATCCCGTTTACATTTTTGGTTTCTTTGTTTCCTTATCATTTTTATTAGGTCTTGTTTTTATATTGTCTTTCTTTTCTTCTTCATTTTGAACTTATTTTGTGCTTTTTCAAAATTTCAAGTTTTATTGCACTTGAATGACTATAAGTAATTTTAAATGTCCTCAAGTCATCTTGGTCATGCAAGTTGCAATGTTTATCTGATCCTTGATTCCAATTCCTTAAGCCAATTCTTTTTGTTTCAATATTTGTGTTTGGTTTTAGTTGATTATTTGGGTTGTGTTTTATGTCCCATAAATTTTTAACTTTTTTCATCTTAGCATGATATTGAAAATTTATTTGAAACCTTGAAACATCTTATAGCCCAATTTTTTTGGGGTTCTTTGGATCAACTTGTTATACTCTAAGGGTTTCCTTTGCTATATCACTAGCCTAAAAGTTCTAAGTCACTTGTATGCATAATCCTCAAATTTTGATACTTGGCATGGAATTTGACCTATGTGTATCCTATCCTTGGATATGCATTTATGGATTTGTTTTCATACATGTGCATGTAGTTGTTTTGTGTCTTTGGTCTTTTCTTTTCATCACTTCAATGTTCTCCTTATTTTTATGTTTTATGCTCTAGGGATTCCTCAAGTTGGAGTCAAGCCAAATCTAGATATTGGATCAAATGAATCCATTGAAGAACACATGGACCTTGAAGTTAGTGAGGAGGTCTACCCAAGTTCAAACAATGCTTGTTGGAGAGGGGTCAAGATCACTTCCTTCTATTGGTATGGAAGAGCATATAAAAATAGCAGAAACTTCTCTCACTTATAGTATCATGTCTTATTAGTTTGTTTGCTTGCATACATAAAATTCACTTATATAACATCATCTCCCACTTTTGTTTGAAAAATATTTTATGACATGTAGGCAGGGCTCAATAAGTAGGAAGTTTTCTTGCTCAATTCGAACCAAATCTAGACATTGGATCAAATGAATCCACTCAAGAATGCATGGTCCTTGAAGATAGGGAGGAGGCACAAGTTCAAACAATGCATGTTGGAGAGGGGTCGGGATCACTTCCTCCTATTGGTATGGATGAGCATATAAAACTAGCTGAGAAGGTGAGGAAACAAATTTCTCATAGAAATTTAGATCATTTACTTGAAATGGATATGGCGAAACTGAAATATTATGCCAACTAGCCTTATAATAAGAGAAAGAGGTCAATGAATAAATCTGCAAATGGAATGATCAATCATCATTTCAATCATCTTGATACACTTGAAAAAACCCAATTGTTATCATGTTTACTTCTTCGTGATGAGCTCAAAGAGTCATTACAATTGTTGGGTGTACATTCGACATCAAATAAGAAGAAACACATGGGATTACAAAAGGATATTGTTCAAAATGTTAAAAAGGGTTTATATTCCATTGGGAAATGATCTCAATCAGTGGATAAGGCTACTACAAGAAGGGTGATGTTGACATCTATTGTACATCAAGATATAGCAAGAAAAGAAAAATGTCAGCACTTTCAACTGAAATTGAGTTTTAGGATGAGAGTTTAGAAGGCAATTGGGAAATTATGTAGAGCCCCCATCTCCGGGACACAGATTGAAGATGTTGTTAGGAACTCGGTCTCAGACTTTAAGGTGATCGCACTTCATTCATCATCAAATACTTCAGAGATGTTATGAGACACGTGGATCGACCTAGTATTTATGAAAAATCATATCAACATCAAGCAGGACATAACACAATTCAGATGGTATGTATGAACTTTGTAATGCATATCCTCATATAAAGATTGGGCAAACAATGCTTCAAAGGCTAGCCGGAATATTATGTGAAGATAAACAAGTTTTTTGAAACTTCTTGTTGTTGTTATCATATTGAATTTGATCTCTACTATCAGGTGTTTCGAAAGATGAGAGAAGAAAGATGTGGGTTTCAAAATGCACCTCCTAAGCAGGCAATTTTGTTCATAAAGTCTATATTATGTGATCTTGAAAATGGACCTCAAATAAACTGCATAAAAGGAATTTGTGAGACATGTGGAAATTTGGCTAAATTTCCATCAAGAATTGAGGATACTGACCTAACAAAGATAGTAAATTTCAAGAGGTAAGTACTATTTTTGGAGAGTTTATTTGTTTCAATTTCTCATAGATTGTTATTTGGATTCTCTTTGATGTATGTTTCATTGATTGTGTGGTTTATTAGTTATTCACATATTTTACTCACACAAGTACAAGTATGTAAAGTTGGAAACAAATTTTGGGAAAGAATCCACAAGGTTGAACTATGTAGAAGAGGAGATTCCCATTGGAAAATTTATGGAAGATTTTTGAAAATTGATACGACCATACATACATCATTCCTTTTTTCCTAAGTGGCAAGCACAATAATTCCAAACATTGAGAGATACTTTCCCACGTGGAACAGCTTCTATCAAGAGTTGAATTTGTAGAAAATTACTCCTTTGTACATCAAAGGAGATTCAACTAAAGTATTACTTTTCAAAGCAGATCACTATTATGGTTCTATGTATATCGGCTACGCATAGTCAATTGAGAGTACAGATGAAGAATGAGCCATTAAGAAAGAATATCACTTTTATATTAGTGATGATAAAGAGCATGACACACTTTTTGTCCAACATTGCTTTACAATATTTTTTGAGAATTTGAGAAGCAAAGGTGTAAAATTTGAAAATGATTTTGTATGGTTAGATGGATGT
>VDFB02270651.1:671585653-671644062 GCA_007258455.2 Sequoia sempervirens
AAACCGTTATTGTGGGATCACCCCTTAGAAGTGGGCTCAAAAAAAAAATCAGAAATAGAAAGGTAAGGAGAAATCCACAAATGTTGTTATGGATCTTGGTTCTGATTCTGATGATGAAACTAAGATAACAACTATGGGTCTGAAAGGTAAAGCTCCTATTTCTAGTGTTTCCTTTGATAGTTGTGCTTCTACTTCTAAAGTTAATGATGTCTCTGAAGATAAGAAAAGGAACGAGCTATTTCATTTAAGGGTTGTTTCCAAGAACATTACAATTGATGCACTCACAGATAGTGGTTCTCAAGTTAACTTAATTTCTGAAGATGTTGTAAGAAACTTGGGATTGAAAACTACATTGCATAAGAAGCCTTATCCACTAGGCTAGATTTGCGAGAATGATAAATTGCAAGTAACAAGGCAATGCACTTTGAGATTAGCAATCACTAGTAAGTTTGTGGATGACGTACAATTTGACGTGGTTCCACTAGATATCTGTGGGATAGTGTTGGGTAGCCCTTATCTATATGATCGAAAAGCTATTTTCTACAGGGAAATGAATCATTATCATTTGTTTAAAGATGGCATACAATATATTGTACATTCTCACATGATTAAGACTGGTCGTTCTTTTGCAAACATGGGGAAATTAAAGAGGGTGATTAATGCAAGTAAAGATTTAACTCTTATGTCTGTTACTATAGGTGGTTCTAGACATGAACTTGGAGTAGCTAACCAGAGTCAGATGTCGCATGATGCACCCATAGTACAACATGGGGGAATGGTGATTGAAAGCATTGATGGTCCCTTGGCTAAAAATGTTTCTGTTATGGGAGATCGATATGTTGTTGATTTATTCTCTTTCATATCTGCATTATTGTTCAGCTTGATGCTAGTCAATGTTTGTTGGTTAGTGGCTACAATAGTTGATGTAGATGCTTATGGAAGTGGTAGAATGATGTTTGTGTTCAACAATGTTATTGCAATCTTCATTATGATTGTGAGCTAGGCCTACAGATGTACAGATGATATAGGACAAGTTGGGAGGAAAATTCCTCACTTGATGTCTCAATAAATGCCACTTTTGGAGGTCCAAAAGCTCTCTGGTGGGGAGGACTGATCCAAGTGGATACTTGTCATAAAAAATAGAAGTGTTCCACATGCTCCAAATTTTAGCACCATCTTGAAGAGCCCAGAAAAATGAATCTGACACAACTTGAACGAGGTCGAAAGGAGCTCGTATGTCCGAGTTACACTCGGTCAAAGTTGGGGTCAAGCCAAGTACAATGGCCAGTCAAAAAGACAAAAAAATCATCATCTTAAAAATGGTCCAAAACATCATCATGTCGAAGAGCTTGTCACCACGATTTCAACGCCATTCATTTGATAAAAAGCGAAGCTTGTACGCTGAAGATATAGTCGGTCAAAGTTGAGGGTTGACCAAGATGATGTGGTAGGAATGATGACGTGGCAAGAATGGTGATATGGAAAAAATGATGACATGACTATTTAAAATATAATTTAAAAGCTAAATTCCCTTAAATTTAAATTATTAAATCTTTTAAGTTTTAAAATCCCATACTACGAGATTTTTAAGGGGTCTTAGAGATTTTTAAGGATATTAAAAGATTTTGAGAGGATTTTAAGGGATTTAAATGGTAAAATGGCTTAAGGAATATAATCTGTTCTTTGTAAATATTTTAAAAGGGCTTAAAATAATCTTAAAGATTATTAAAAAGGGATTTGGAAGATTACTTTTGTAAAGCTCATAAAAAATAAGAGCTATTATTTAGGAATGAGTTTTTTTTGCAAAAGGATATTGTAAGCCCGGGATTATAAGGGCCATGAATCAAAGGGAGAAGGTTATTTTAGAGAGATTTATTCTTGTAATTGAGAGGATTTTCAAAGATTTACTATTGTAAATGGGAGATATAGTTGGTTTTGGAAATCATATGGTTTTAAACCATATTAGGAAAAATTAAATGTATAAAAAGGGGGGGAGTTTAGGACTTGGAAAAAACCAAGTGGAAAATTGTGAGAGAATTCTTGTGAAGGGTTTAGAGAACTTGGAGAGTTGTGATAGTGAATTGTTCGTCTCTATGCATTGGGAGCTTGAATTCAAGCTTGTTGTACTTGAGAGAGGATGACATTTTTGTAATTCATTATCATCCAAGGAGACGTGAGAAGACTCTGTCAAAATTGAAGCTTTGTAATCCTAATTTTGGAGCATAATAGGATCAATCACTCTTTGGAGAGGGACCCAAAGACGTAGTCATGATTGTGGCAAACTCTGTTATCAGATTGTTTGCACCTTCTCTCTTCTTGTCTCTCACATTCTGGTTATCACCTTGATTTTTAATGCATAATTTCAATAATTTACACTTGTTTATGAGTTTCCATTAAACTGTTTAAGTTAAGAATTTGTAAGGCCTCTCATTGCAAGTGACTAATACAACCTTAAATTGTTATATACTTCTTCTAAATAGATGGTTAGATATATTACGAATGATATGGGGGCGACTGTCTAACAATGACCTTATAGTTTATTTTTACTTTATGTTATATCATTGTTATTTTACTTACTGAAGATGTATGTGCATGCGAATTATGGTATGAGATTCAAGCTTATAAGATGAATTTGAAATAAGATAATTGTTGTGTCGTATTGCATTGAAAGAGTAATTAGCTATGTAAATGATTCGAGAATAAAGTTACAAAGATTCGGTTTGCAATTAATATGGTTTATTATTATATCTAACTGTGCTTAATTATGTTGTGTAGGAAATTAAGTGAGTCGATGTGGGATTAACATTAAAGGAATCAAATATGCAAATAGGAGGTTGGATAAGTATTGGAATCGTATCAGATACATCTTTGGGAAGTTCTAAGTGTAGCCCTATTTGACTTAGAAGGGTTTGAGGTTTGATTATTGATTGGGTGATCATGTTTGAGTAGAATCCAATTGTAGGTCATGTGATGTGAGTTTGGTTGGGGTTGGAACCCTTGGTCAGGATCAAAATTCGTATGGATGCTTTTGTGGGTTTTAAAAAGGGATTATTGAGTCAATTTCCTTGGTTTTTGAACAAGAATAGACCCCTAGGACCTATACCCATGGGTTTGGAACCTTTTTGACATGTGAACTTGTCCTTGGAGTGTGAAAAGACCCCTCAAAAGTCCACATTCATGAATGTGACGAATTCAAAAAGTGTTGGGGCTTGGGAAAAGTGACTTGTCACTCTCAACTTCCCACTCCCCAAAAGTTCTTGGAATTGGCACAAGACTCACACATGTGTGAACACTTGTGGGGAAAGAGTGTAGGTTTGGAGGATTCCTATATATCTCAAGAAGATGGAAGATTTGGGAATTTCCCACTTCTCCTTTTGGAGAACTTGTGAAGTGAAGAAAAGAAGGAGAGAGTCAAGGATGGAAGAATAGGAGTTCAAAGGAAAGCAGCTTGTAGAGAGATAAGTCTTTTTCCATTTCTTATTCTTAGTATTGGTAGAGATAGCTTGATCTATGCATTGAATCATAAGTAAGATTGTTTAAGGGATATATTAGAGTAATGTGTTGTATAATGAGCAAGCTTGTTATAGCACTAAGCTCTCACCATTGAATTACAATGGTGTATAATGTATTTCTTGCTCGGGGGTATGGCTAGAGTCCACGAGGCTCCATGATGCCATTATGGTAGGGTGGAGAGCAAGCCTTAATCGGTCGGGTGTCCTTCACTGTATTTTATTTAAAATCTATTTGTAACATGGAAAGTGAGTGTTTTTTTTCTTAACATAATAAGGAAAGGAGAAAATGAGCCTATTTATTCTTTGATTTGCTGTGTTGAAAATGGATGTAGTAGAGATGTTCAAATTCCTCTCTTGTTGTTTACTTAAAGTTATTGGATATTGAAAGAAAAATAAATACCCCTGTAATCAATCATTTGGTATTATGTTTATTTGAGTGTAAAGGAGAAAGGTTGGAGCACCGTGGTTTATGTTGTGCTCAAAATAAAATTAGGCTTTGGAAGATTGATCATTTGTTTAAAAACATAAAGCTATATGAAAGTAGTTGTGTGCAATATCTTCATTGTTTCCCCTAATTTGTTCTCTACAAATAGGAAATATGAGTAGCTTGGTATGTTTCATGTTGCTAAATTGTAAATGGCGCATCTTTTGATTTCAAAGTACAATGTATTTACCTTGCAAGAAAGATAAAGGGGGATTATTCTAAATTTAAAGATTACAACTTAATATGTTGCAAAAATAAATAAATAAATAAACTAGTAAATGAATGCATATAAGAATGATTTTTATTTCATTTAAAAGATTAAACAAGAGTCGTCCTATATATATATATTTGTATGTTTCTCTATTCCTATATATATTACTGGGTGTCATTTCGGCATGAGTGAAGTTCATAACATATTTAATTTCAAAATAAAGTAAACCAGTAAATGCATGCAGGTCAGAATGATTTTATTATTGTGGTACCCAAGTTCCCTATCTTCTGTTCACTTCTGAGTAAGCAACAGAAGGAAAATAGAGTTAATAGTGGAGTATTGTTCAATAAAATGCAATGTTCTGGACTGAAACTTGAATATTATATAAATAAAAGAAGAATAAATGAAGGACAGGTGATACGTGCAGAAGAATATTTACCTCTAAGGCATTAAACCATTTAAACTTTTGTGTTTCTTATTTTGGTGCCAGATGTAAATAGTTTCAGTAATAAAATGAATTTACATTCTTAATTAGCACATTCAAACTGCAACTCTTGGGAAGAAAGTGGAGTATCATGGCCTCCTTTCCTTTTGCTACTCCTACCGTAGGATGGTCTTTAGAGAAACCTAGTTACTTTAGTTGAGTGCTCTAAGAATGTAGAAGGTAGAGCCTGCTATAGACTTTTACTGTGTTCTAAAATCATATATTTTTTTTGAAGTGTTACCATCTACTCTATTCAGTAAAGTAGCAAGTGTTACCCATACAGTTGCTCATAGGGAAGGTGGTGATTGTGGTAATGGTGGCTGAGCAGGTCACAGGACTAAGACAAATTTCCCATGCCAACGCTCCATTCTTTTTCTGGCCAACCATTGCAAGGCTTTGTGATATCCTCGATTTTCCTGGCACTCCTTTGGATGGAGTCAAATGTTGCCATCACTAGTTCACTGTCATGGGAGCCAACATCTAACTTCTTCTCTCTGGACAGAACCTGAGTTGATTTCATACCTGGAATGCACCTAGGTTAAGTGGCTACGAGGTTGTATAAATCTTCAGTTCATTTTGCTTGGTTGAACGTATAGCTAAACATTCTTGTGTCATTCGGTTATGCCAACAATCTGCAAGGGAAAACCTATGTGCTAGTCACGAGTTACATATGGGCGATCATTTTGTTTTAGGCTGCATTAGCATTCAAAGTTGTGCCCCTATCTTTCCTCTAGTAGGTGTTCCATTTCATCTGGAAATGTCAGCACTTTCCCTGAGTCTTTGGCTTGCATAGAAAGTCAAATCACATCTGATGGTTTAAACTGGAACATCATAGTCTTACGTTAATTGCACACCTATCTAAAATTTCCTCTAATTGCAATGCATCTTGAGTGCCTGATTGAGTGTCGGTCATTTGCCTAGTAGACGGTCTGCTGCTGCGTTTCCCCAATGTTGTTTTTCACTGAGTCTAGGCGTTAACACGCTGCCCTCCCCTTGGCTATGTAATGGTTCTCTTAGTAGCAGTATCGAATGAGTTTACTCAAGACAAAGCAAACCATACGCAAGTTCCACCACGCATTTATGATTTGAAAATCCGTATAAACTGTGGAGAAAGTGTACTGCATACTTTTAATCTGATAGGTGCAGCCTGCGAAATGTCAGCGCCTTTATCTCCACGTTGATGTCAAAGTTGGGTAGCGAATCCAACGTAATAGTTATACCAATTGCTTATGCGATAAGAAAATGGTGAAGGCAAATACTTGCAACCAAAATAAAGAAGCAATAAAAGAATTAAAGTACCAAACTGCCAATGAGATGCCAACCCAATGTGAGTTCTCATTCTGAACGATGATTTGATCCATGTCAGTCATTTCCAGTAGCGTGTAGAAATTATTTTCACGTTAGCCTCACTAATTGGCAGATCTATAGAGACTTACTCTACCTGCGAAGAGTCAAATCTTACCAAGTAGTAGGCATACTCTCAATAGGAAACATAGCTGTCAGCAAATTAATTCAGATTTTGGCTTGGAATCCTCATGTCTCTATTTGTTAAGGGGATTATGCCAGGTCTGAGCAAGGAAAAAGCTTGATGAGGGGATGTTAGAGAGAGCTCTACGAAATACAGGTTTAAAACTACTGTCCTGTACTCACATTCTTTTTTTTCTGTAATTCGTAGTATATTATATTAAGCAATGAATTCATTATTCATAGTTTGCTAATTGACAATAGCTCTAAACTCCGTTACTTAGCACAGTAGTAGGTGAACAGATTTACATTAATACTTATGAAAGAATTTATATCATAGTTTTATTGTAATAAGTCAATCCTCTGACGTTTCTCAAAGAGAATAAAAGTAGTAAATTTTTCAGCACATATTAGTGCCTTGGGGCATTCGTATTAATAATATTCTTAAATCGCAATGCTATCACATTAAACGTATGAAATAAAGTTCAGTCAAAATACGGAGGAAACAAGACCATGAAGAAATTTTAATTGGCAAGCTTAATGTAATGGGGTGGCATTGGAAAATCCCCATTTTAGGCCCCACGTTGTACCTTTCCATTTTAGCTTGTAAGAAGTCAGCTTACTTTCCACGTATAAATAATACCTCAATAAAGGAAGGGAGAATATTACCCTACTCCCTCGTAAAGATAAAAATAAAAGATTATAGTAAGGTAAAGATTAAATAATTCATTACATAATTCTACCATTCCTTTAAAGAAAGATAAAGAGAGAATATTCTTTTAGGTTTCCTTTTAAGGTAAAACAAAATATATAAATGTAGGAAATAATTTATTTAGTTGAAAAAGATAATTATTATTATTTTAATTTTAAATTACTTCATAAAGTAAAAAGAATTATGTGTATAAAGAAGATAATTTATTTTTTTATATATAATATATGAATTTCAATAAATGATATGGATAACTAAGAGATAGATAAAATAATAATATCTTATTCTATCCTTCGGATTTAGAGGAATGTTGGTATCAACGAATTCTTTGTTAGAATTACTAAGGGTATTGATAATGGATTTTGTAGGATAATAGTAGTTATAAATAAGAGTAGTACTAATATAAATACCAAGAGGTGATATGGTTAATGAGCGAGTTCATTATGAGACTTGCATTGGTTATTGGAATTGTAGACCTCATGATAGTATATATATATATATATATATGCCAAAATATTAATGTTGAGAGTGGTATCAAGGTCAAACTTAAGCTTACATGGAGGAAAATATGAACATTAGTAGTACATGGAAATACTAATTTAAACCATGAATCAAATTAGAAAATTTTAGGATGAAGTCATCATGTGTCACCGATGTTAAAAGAGAAAAAAAAAACAAATTCATCCCTGGTAGTAAATATCTAACATTTTATGTAATTTAATTGCACTAGGATTCTTCTCTTCATCGCTTGAGGGTGTGCGTGATGGACTATGAACAACCACTCGTTCATCAACTCCACTCCCCATTCTCGATGGTGTGTCAACATTGCACGAGCTTTGTCTCCCGTTATGTGTAGTTTAGTTATCATGTGAAACATGATAAGGCTTGTTTCAAGTATGAAGTTAAAAAAAAAAAAATTAGTTGTGTTTTTGCCCTATGAGTAAAAATTGGGCATTACAACATTCAATTATGCAATTAGTTTAGATCCTAAATCGAATCACACAGAAAGATAAAAAAATTGCTCAAGGCTTGAGATCTTTAATAGTAGATTATTTGAAGGATAACACAAGGACCTCTCCTTATCAAAGAGATGTTGTAAGATGGAGAATTAGTAGTAAAATATGTGAGCCACATCCAAAGCATTATTTGGATACCACTCAAACCCAATATTTTGCTGATTTTGTACAAAAGTTTCCTGAAATTAAAATATGTCAAAAGTATTTTGAAATGCTAAAGTCTTTTTATGTCAAAATAAATCACACACTTACTACTTGTTGTTGTAGAGTTTATATTGATTTTTCTAACCATTATGATGTTTACCGACACATATGTGTAGATATGCATACTGACAATGTTTTGCAGGAATGTAACATAAGGCCTCCACCTAAATCCTCAAGGGAATTCTTATCTTCCATTTTATGTGAAAGAGGGGATGGCCAATTTTTTTACAAGTCATGTTTGGATGGCACATGTGATCATTGTGGTGGGATGCAACATTTTCCAATTTTCCAACACATGGCTAGTACACACACAATTGGAGACAAAATTGTGGAATTTGGCAAATACAAGACAATGGCCTATAGTCTAAAAGATGGGAAAGTGATAAGATTCTAGTGTATCAGTTTATGGGCATTTTCCTTGATCAGATCTTCTATGAGTATGCAAGGCATACACATAGAGCTCAATGGTTTGACTCACAGTTCAAGTTATGCAAGGATATGTTCAACTTCATTGTTGGCCCGCAATTGCCATTGCACCAAAAGATTGACCTATTAATACCCGATACAACTGCTAGAGTTAACGGATCCACAGGAGGTGGTTAGTCCATGTCATGAATCTCAAGGGGAGCACTGACCATCTGCCAACAAACTCCCCCTTAGTGTTACCCGAGGGGATTCAAACCCAACACTTTTGGCTCTGCTACCAGTTGTTGGCTCGTAGTTGCCATTGCACCAAAAGATTGACCTATTAATGCCCGATACAACTTCCAGAGTTAACGGATCTACGGGAGGCAGTTAGTCCATGTCAGGAATCCCAAGGGGAGCGCTGATCATTTGCCAACATTCATAACATCATTTCAGTTGTCGACTTCATGAAGAACTACACACTACAACCACAAAAAAGAGGTACAATCACAGTACTTCAACTCCACACAAGTTGCTATACTTGTGTATATAACATTCATTCATGCAAATGATAGTATAGAGGAAAACAAGAAAGTATTGAGGGAGTATCACTTTTACATCAGTGATGATTGCACACATTCTACAAAGTTTGTGAAAAGTTGGTTTCAAATGTTCTATGTTGATCTGGCAAGCAAGGGCATATCATTTAGTTAACATATCATATAGTTAGATAACTATACATCCCAATTCAAGAATTCCAAAATATTTTACTAGTTTAGAAGGATGCATAGGATTAGTGGTGTTCAACATATTTGGAACTTCTCAGAGGTTGGGCATGGAAAGGGGGAGCATGATGGAGCAAGTGCATGTATCAAAAGAGCCCTAGCACAAGAAGAGTTATAGTACAAAGATAGTGTAAAGTTGATGGATTCAAGACCAATTGTCTAGTGGTGTAATCATGCAATGGGTCCAGGCAGTGAAGGTAATTATTTAGTTCATAGATTTTTTTATTTAGTAGATGATACTAACATTGCAAAATATGAGGATTTTTGTACACTAATAGGATCGAGTGAGCTACACTCTTTTAGAAGATCCAATGTAGGTACATGGACTATCCATATGTAGAAGATGTCATGCTTTTTTTCTGCATGTACACTTCAAGCATGGAATGATTGTGAGTCAACAGAGTGCGTTGACGAATGGTGTATTGAATTTGATCATGTATTAGACCTACTAGAACCAGGTAATATATTTTACTTATAGGTTTTATTGTGATGTTCATTAAATACATGTAACAAAATGAACATATCAATGTAGGGCATGTTTATGTGGTGATTGCAAATGAAGACAATGAAGAGGGTACAAATTATTACTTGTGTCATTGTATCAAGGCCAAAAAGAAATTGGAGGCCCTAGTTATAGATGGAGAAAACATAGAATATATTACAAATTCAGTGGTTGTTACTGGAACATGGCTTAGAAGGTACCCAGTTAAGAATGTTGCAGTTTGGTTGTTTGAGGACTTCAACACGCACCAGAAGATTCTTCGATACTCGAACCTTGTCATTGTCACCAATGATCATTTGATCAAATATAAGAGAAGACCTGTGGACAAGAATTTTTGGAAAGTGTGTGAGTTCAACCATGAGACAATACTTGACACAATAAAGAGTAGAGAAAACTCAGATGGTTCCCTAGATTGATTTGTAAGTATGCACATTGAATTTGTAAAGTCATGTTATTGATCATTGCTTTCTTTCAAGTGTTTAAGTTTGATGTAGAAGGGTTTACAAAATTTCATTATTGTTAATTTACAAAATGATGGTTATATGCTGCTCTCTATTCACCACCTTTAAGTTGGTATTCTCTATCGGTGTTTGATGTCATATGCATTTACGACTATCATTGATCCATTTGTGACTATAGGTAATACTTAATTTTGTCAACTTAAGAAAAGAACATCGGTTGTTGGTGCAAGTATTCAGTGGTATGAAAAACATTGGTTGCTGGTGCATTTTCTAATTCTCAATCTTCTCTTTTTTTTCCATCTTGTAGATTTCTCAGATTTTTATATGCTACATGTTTTATGTTAATTATGTCAGTGATATATTTGAAATTTATACGTACGATCATCAAGAGATGAGAAATAGAGAAAAATGGGTCACATCACCATTGTAGGACCTTCAATTAATCTACTTATAGCATGCATGAAGGTGATAATAGATCTTGTTAGGTGTATGCATGACATCATTTAGTTATTAGATTCTGGGTTGGAGGTCTTATTTTAAAGTTATGACAAAAATACCCTGTTTGCTGTGCTACAAGGAATAATGACAACTTGTGAAGAAAAAAATATTTGTTTGATGTGTTAGGGTTTTGACCAATAGTTGTTTTGAGTTGGTTTGTGATTCCACCCCTGCTCTGCATCATGATGTTAGTCATTTTTCCATGGTGTCCAATTTTGACTTGATGGAAAAAGTGTTAATTGCAAGTAATGTAAAGGTTCAAAGTGGTGCAACTTTTGTTCTACAAATCATGTGACCAAATAGTCTATTCCAATGCATATAGATGGATACGTTTTATGCTAAGCATGGTCCTCTTTCACACCCAAACATGTTAAATTGTTCCAAGCTATATTCAACTGGCTCAAATCTTTAAGGGTCAAAAGTGCAAAAGGACAACAATCTTTAACGAGCTATTACTCAAAAACCATGATGCTTACAAACTGTCTGCCTAAGCCTACGAGATAGCATTGGAACCCTCTACAATAACCTCTCTCAATTTTTGTTATATTAGAGTCATTTTTTTGTGGTGTTCAGTTTTCACTTGATGGAAAAAGTATCAAATGCAAGTAGTGTAAAGTTACAAAGTGGTGCAAATTTTGTTCAACAATTCATGTGACAAAACATACTATTTCAATGCATCTAGATGGGTATGTTTATGTTAGGAATAGTCCTTTTTCACACCCAAACATGTGGAATCGCTCCTAGCTACATTCAACCGACTGAATAAATTAAGAGTCTAAAGTGCAAAATGGCTGCAAACTTCAGTATTCTATTAGTCAAACACTGTAACACTTAAAAACTTCTCATTTGAGCCTATAGGATCGCATTGTGCCCCTCTACAATAACCTCTCTTAGTTTTCACTATCTCAGAGGCATTTTCCCATGGTGACAAATTTTTGCTTGGGAAAAAATTTGTCAAAGGCAAGTAGTTGAAAGTTGCAAAGTAGTGCAACTTTCGTTCTGCAAATTGTGTGACCAAAAAAACTATTCCAATGCATCTAGGTGGGTATGTTTATGCTAAGCATGGTCCTATTTCACACCCAAATATGCAGAATAGTTTCAAGCTACATTCAACTGGTTGAATCATTTAAGAGTCCAAAGTGCAAAATGGCTGCAAACATCAGCAGATGTTACTCAAACACCATGATGCTTAGAAAATTTTCATCTGAGCCTATAAGATCGTGTTAGGTCCCTCTACAATAAATTCTCTGAATTTGCACTATTTTGAAGGCTTTTTCCTGTGGTGGCAAATTTTTGCTTGGGGAAAAAGTTGTCAAGTGGAAGTAGTTGAAAGTTGCAAAGTGGTGCAACTTGTGTTTTGCAACTCGTGTGACCAAACAAACTATTCTGACATGTTCAGGTGGGTATGTTTATGCTGGCCATGGTATTTTTTCGTAGCCAAACACGCGAAATTGCTCTGAGCTACATTCAACCAACAGAATCCCTTAAGAGTTTAAAGTGCAAAATAAATGTAAACTTCAACATGTTATTTAGACATCTCGATGCTTAGAAATTTCTCGACTGAGTCTATAGGTTTTCTTTGGGCCCTCTACAACCTCTCTCGATTTTCACTATCTTAAAGGCCTTTTCTCATAGTGTCAAATTTTTACTTTGAGAAAAAGTTGTCAAATGCAAGTAGTTGAAAGTAGCAAAGTGATACAACTTTTGTTCTGCAACTTGTGTGACCAAATGGATTGTTCCAACACCTTCAGATGGGTACATTTATACTAAGCACTATCCTCTTTAGCACTCAAACATGCAGAATCACCCTGAGCTATGTTGAACCGACTAAATTCCTTAAGAGTTCAAAGTGCAAAATGATTACAAACTTTAGCATGCTATTACTCGGACACTATGATGCTTAGAAACTTCTCGTCTGAGCCTATGAGATTGTGTTGGGCCTCTCTACAATGAACTTTCTTGATTTTTTCCATCTTAGAGGCCTTTTTCCTGTGGTGGAAAATTTTTGTTTGAAATTTTTTTATCAAATACAAATAGTTGAAAGTTGCAAAGTGGTGCAAATTTTATTCTGCAACTCGTGTAACCAAACAAATTATTCTGAAATGTCTGGGTGGGTAAATTTATGATAGAAATGGTCCTCTTTCACACCCAAACATACAAAATTATTTTAAACTATGTTCAACCGATTGAATCCCTCAATAGTCCAAAGTGTAAAATGGCTACAAACTTTAGTATGTTGTTACTTGGAAACCATGATGATAAAAACTTCTCGTCTGAGCCTATGGGATTGTGTTGGGCCCCTCTACAATAACCTCTCTCAGTTTTCACTATCTCAAAGGTATTTTCTCGTGGTGATGAATTTTTGTTTGGCAAAAAAGTTGTCAAATACAAGTAGTTGAAAGTTCCAAAGTGGTGTAATTTTTATTCTACAACTCGTGTGACCAAATAAACTATTTTGATGTGTTCGAGTGGGTAAATTTATGCTAGGAATGGTCTTATTTTGCATCCAAACACATAGAATCACTTTGAGTTATATTCAATCGTTAGAATTCCTTAAGAGTCCAAACTATAAAAATGTGTGCAAATTTTAGCATGTTGTTACTTGGAAACTGTGACGCTTAGAAACTTCTCGTCTGAACCTATGGGTTCATGTTGGGCCCCTCTATAATAACCTCTCTCGATTTTCTCTATTTCAGAGGTATTTTTTCGTGGTGAAAAATTTTTACTTGAAAAAAAAGTTGTCAAATACAAGTAGTTGAAAGTAGCAAAGTGGTGCAACTTTCGTTCTGTAACTTGTATGACTAAACATATTGTTCCAACATGTCTAGATGGGTACATTTATGCTAGACATGGTCCTCTTTAGCACTTGATGAGATAAAAAATGTCTCATCTATTAGTCAAATAAAAACATATATTTTACTTAATTATAAAGTTTATCAAGACTAGATATGATGAAGAAAGTATGAGATTTTCAGTTGTAAAAGTCAAAGATTTCATCATATCTTGAAAATTACAATCTAGGTTCTTGATATTTTTGGATAGAAATTAGGAGACAAGAAGGAAAAATAACCCATTAAATTTTACGAAAACCCAATTCATGGTTTGAGAGAAAACTTCACTAGTTTGATACTCTGAAAATTTGCTGCGATGCTCCAAAATTTCTAGAATTTGTTCATTCATTTGCTCCAAAATTTTTAGAACTAAGTATGAAGAGGTTGAGCAGTTAAAGGAAAATAGTTGAGAACATCTAGGGGGCAGTTACAAGCATTAAGATATATTGTTGGTTTGTGCAAATAAATGAAGCATATCTAGGAGACAATTTTGGGTAGTTTGAACCTTTTTGCAAATATTTAGAAGTTGTTTTATAAGTTTTAATGATGCGGAAGGGAAAAACATGACTTTTTTAGCAGTTAAATATCTTTTTAGAGTTTGTTTAGGGGCTGCAAAATAAACATATTTATTTTGGACCACCAAAAAAGATTGATTCAGCAAGATGGAGAGATTTATCTTTTTCCTTCAACACATGTTCTTATTTTCTAGCAAGTTGTTGCACAACAATTAAGACTCATATTTCATATTAGTTGAAAATATAAATTCTATAAATTCATTGTAATCAAAGAATCAAATGGGGAAGAGTTTTATAAAATAATAGAATTCAATTTTTAACAACAGTTGTTGTTTGTAGTTTTATTTCTTAGCAACAATTTCATTTACAACAATTATATTTTTAGTATTTCCCTTTACAAGTTTCCTAGGATAGATTTAATTTCAACAATTACATTTTCAATATTCCCTTTTACAAGTTTCTTATGATAGATTTGATTCAAGCATTTCATTTACAAACTCTTAGATTAGATTTGATTCTAGCAATTTATTTCATGCATTGTCTTTCAATTATATTTGTAGAAAAAACATGCCATGCGAATGATATCTTCTTCCTCTTGCATATTGTCATGGACACCACCCTAGATTGACATTTATAGTTAAATAATGAGGATTGCGGTGACATTTATCAGCTGCCAAACATGTGGAATCACTTCGAGTTGCGTTGAACCGATTGAATCCCTTGAGACTCCAAAGTGCAAAATAACTACAAGCTTCAACATGTTGTTAGTCAAACATCGTGACTCTTAGAAATTTTTGGTTTGAGCATATGAGACAGTGTTGGACCCCTCTATAATAAATTCTCTCAGTTTTCGCTATCTCGAAGGCTTTTCCCCATGGTGACAAATTTTCACTTAGATAGAAAATTGTCAAATGCAAGTAGTTGAAAGTTGTAAAGTGGTGCAACTTTTATTCTGCAACTCATGTGACCAAATAAACTATTTTGATATGTATGAATAATTATTTTTATGCTAGACATGGTGCTCTTTCACACCCAAATACACATAATCACTTTAAACTACATTTAATAGGTAGAATCCCTTAAGAGTCTAAAGTGCAAAATTACTACAAACTTTAGCATACTATTACTCAGACATTGTAGCACTTAGAAAACTTCTAGTTTGAGCTTATGAGATTGCGCTGGGTCCCTCTACAATAACCTCTCTCAATTTGTGCTATCTTGGAGGCCTTTTTCAGTGATGAAAAATTTTTACTTGGAGAAAAAGTTGTCAAATGCAAGTAGTTGAAAATTGCAAAGTAGTGCAACTTTCATTTTACAATTCGTATGACCAAAAAAAATATTTTGATTCATCTGGGTGGGTACATTTATGCTAAAAATGGTCCTCTTTTGCACTTAAACACGTAGAATCGCTTTGAGCTACATTCATCTGGTAGAATCTCTTAAGAGTCTAACGTGTAAAATGGCGGCAAATTTCAACATGTTGTTACTTGGACATTGTGACACTTAAAAATTTCTTATCTAAACCTATGAGATTGCGTTAGGACCCTCTACAATAACTTTTTTTGATTTTTACTATCTCAAAGGCCTTTTCCCGTGGTGGTGAATTTTTGTTTGCAAAAAAAGTTGTCAAATACAAGTAGTTAAAAGTTGCAAAGTGGTTCAACTTTCATTTTGCAACTCGTGTGACCAAACAGACTGTTCTGACGAGTCTATATGAGTATGTTTACACTAGGCATGGTTCACTTTCACATCCAAACATGCGGAATTGCTCTGAGCTACATTCAACTGATAGAATCCCTTAAAAGTCCAAAGTGTAAAATGTCTACAAACTTCAACATATTATTTAGACACTGTGATGCTTAAAAACTTCTCATCTAAGACTATGAGATCATCTTGGGATCATCTACAATAACCTCTTTCAATTTTAGCTATCTTTGAGGCCTTTTTCCATGGTGGCAAATTTTTGCTTGAGAAAAAAGTTGTAAAATGCAAGTAGTTGAAAGTTGCAAAGTGGTGAAACTTTCGTTCTCCAACTTGTATGACCAAAAAATTATTCTAATGCATCCAGGTGGGTACGTTTACACTAAGAATAGTCATCTTTTTCACCCAAACACATGAAATCGCTCTGAGATACATTCAACTAGTAGAATCCCTTAAGAGTCTAAAGTGCAAAATGGTTGCAAACTTAATATGTTGTTATTCTATGATGCTTAGAAACTTTTTATCTGATCTTATGGGTTCGCATTGGGCCCCTCTACAATAACCTATCTTGGTTTTCACTATCTTGAAGGCCTTTTGCTATGGTGGTAAATTTTTGATTGGAAAAAAAGTTGTCAAATACAAGTAGTTGAAAGTAGCAAAGTGGTGCAATTTTCATTCTACAACTCATATCACCAAACATACTATTCCAACGCCTCTAGATGGGTACATTTATGTTAGGCATTGTTCTCTTTGACACTTAAACACACGAAATCGCTTAGAGCTATGTTGAACTGGCTGAATCATTTAAAAATCCAAAGTGCAAAATGACTCCAAACTTCAACATGTTATTTGGACATCGTGATTCCTAGCAACTTCTTGTCTAAGCCTATGAGATCGCGTTGGGCCCCTCTATAATAACTTGTTTCAATTTTCACTATGTGGAGGTATTTTCCCGTGGTGGCAAATTTTCTCTTGGGGAAAATTTTGTCAAATACAAGTTGTTAAAAGTTGCACTTGTTCTATAACTCATGTGACCAAACGAACTGTTATGATACATCTGGGTGGATATGTCTATGCTAAACATTGTCCTCTTTCACATTCAAACACACATCATCACTTCGAGCTACATTCAATTGACAGAATCCCTTAAGAGTCCAAAGTGCAAAATGACTGCAAACTTCAGTATATTGTTACTCAGACACTGTAACGCTTAAAAGCTTCTTGTTTGAGCCTATGAGATTGCGTTGGGCCCCTCTACAATAAATTCTCTTAGTTTTCACTATCTGAGAGGCCTTTTTCCTGTGGTGACAAATTTTTTCTTTGGGAAAGAGTTGTTAAATACAGGTAGTTGAAAGTTGCAAAGTGGTGCAACTTTTGTTCTGCAACTCGTGTAACCAAACGAATTGTTTCGATGTGTCTGAGTGGGTACATTTACATTAGGAATTGTCCTCTTTTTCACCCAAACATGCAGAATTGCTTTGAGCTACATTCAACTGGCTAAATCCTTTAAGAGTCTAAAGTGCAAAATGATTGCAAACTTTAGCATGTTGTTACTTAGATACCGTGATGCTTAAAAACTTCTCGTATAAGCCTATGGGATCACATTGGGACCCTCTACAAAAATCTCTCTTGATTTTCACTATCTTGGAGGCCTTTTTCTGTCGTGGAAGATTTTCACTTGGGAAAAAATTTGTCAAATGCAAGTAGTTAAAAGTTGTAAAGTGGTGCAATTTTCATTCTGTAACTCATATGATCAAATGAACAATTCTGATGTGTTTGGGTGGGTATGTTTATGCTAGAAATGATCTTTTTCACACCCAAACATGTGGAATCACTCCAAGCTACATTCAACTGACATAATCCCTTAAGAGTCTAAAGTGCAAAATGACTACAAACTTCAACATATTATTATTCAGATACTGTGATGCTTAGAAAATTCTTTTATGAGCCTATGGGTTCATGTTGGACCCCTCTATAATAACCTCTCGCATTTTTTTCTATCTTAGAGGCCTTTTCCTGTGGTGACAAATTTTTGCTTGGGGAAAAAGTTGTCAAATGCAAGTAATTGAAAGTTGCAAAGTGGTGCAACTTTTATTCTCAAACTCGTATAACCAAACAAACAGTTCTGACACGTCTAGGTGCGTATGTTTACACTAGAAATGGTCCTCTTTTTCACCCAAACACGTAGAATCACTTTGAACTATATTCAACCAGCAAAATCCCTTAAGAGTCCAAAGTGCAAAATGACTGCAAACTTCAACATGTTGTTACTAAGACACCGTGATGCTGAGAAAATTCTCGTTTGAGCCTATGAGACCACGTTGGGCCCCTCTACAATAATCTCCCTCAATTTTTGATATCTCAGAGGCCTTTTCCTATGGTGGCAATTTTTTTTTTGGGGAAAATGTTGTTAAATGCAAGCAGTTGAAAGTTGCAAAGTAGTGCAACTTTCATTTTGCAACTCGTGTGACCAAATGAACTATCACAATGCATCTGGGTGGGTATGTTTATGCTAAGAATGGTTCTCTTTCACACCCAAACACACTGAATTTCTTCGAGCTACGTTCAACCTACTGAATCCCTTAAGAATCTGAACTGTAGTTGTTGTCACCGAATAGTGCACTCTTGTTGAGATGCAAAAATTTAGCCTACTAGTGAAATATTCGATCTGAATATTCAATATCCATAATGTATGGTTTGATGTTATATGTTGATTTTTGCGTGAAGAAAAACTATGAGACCATAGCTTGTTGCTTACTATTATGCTTATTTTTGCGTGAAGAAAAACCATGAGACCATAGACAAGGCAATGAACTATTTGAAAAAAATGGCTCAAAAAGAAATGTGGTCTCATGGTGATGGAATAGCATGACAAATGCCAAGATTTTTTTTTTGTTATGGATGGTCATGGCATTCCATCACCATGAGAACACATTTCTTTGAGATAATTTTTCAACCAAATCACTATCTTATCTATGCTATTGCTTAGTATTATGCTTTGATAGATTTTTTCCAAGCATCCATAGCTTGTTCAAAATCACCCATTGTAGGCTTTTAGCCATAACAAGGCAATGAACTATTTGATAAAATTATTTGGTAGACATGTATGAAAAATGTGGTAGCATAGACAAGGTAGTGAACTTTTGAAAAAAGGCCTCAAAGACGTGGTCTCATGGTGTGATGGAATGCCATGACAAGTGAATTGCTATTGATTGTCATGGCATTCCATCACCATGAGGCCACATTTCTTTGAGACATTTTTCAACCAGTTCACTACCTTGTCTATGCTACTACTTACTATTATGCTTTAATAGATTTTTTCCAAGCATCCAGTGCTTGTCTGAAAGAACTTGTTGTAGGCCCTTAGCCATAGTAGCAAGACGATGAATTGTTTGATAAAATGCTTTGGTAGATGTGTATGAAAAATATGGTAGCATAGACAAGGTAGTAAACTATTTGAAAAAATGCCTCAAAGAAATGTGGTCTCATGGTGATGGAATGCCATGACAATCTAGGGAATTTGCTTGTCATGGCATTCCATCACCATGAGACCACATTTCTTTGAGACATTTTTTCAAATAGTTCACTTCCTTGTCTATGCTAGTGCTTACTATTACACTTTGATAGATTTTTACAATGAATTGATTGATAAAATGCTTTAGTAGAAATGTATGAAAAATGTCATAGCATAGAAAAGGTAGTGAACTATTTGAAAAAAATGCCTCAAAGAAATGTGGTCCCATGGTGATGGAATGCCATGACAAGCACATTGAGACCACATTCCTTTGAGGCATTTTTTTCAAACAATTCACTACCATGTCTATGCTATTCCTTATTATTATGCTTTGATATATTTTTTCCAAGCATCCATAGCTTGTTTGGAAGCACCTATTTTAGGATTTTAGCCGTAACAACAAGGTGATGAACTGTTTAATTAAATTCTTTGGTAAACATGTACAGAAAATGTGGTAGCATAGACAAGGTAGTGAATTGTTTAAAAAAATGCCTCAAAGAAACGTGGTCTCATGGTGATGGAATTCCATGAAAATCCATAGCAATTTGCTTGTGATGGAATTCCATCACCATGAGACCACATTTCTTTGAAGCATTTTTTTCAAGCAATTCATTTCCTTGTTTATGCTATTGCTTGCTATTATGCTTTGCTATATTTTTTCCAAGCATCCATAGCTTGTTCAAAAGCACATGTTTTAGTGTTTTAGCCATAGCAGCAAGGTAATGAACTATTTGATATAATGCTTTGATAGAAATGTATGAAAAATGTGGTAGCATAGAAAAGGCAATGAACTCTTTGAAAAAATGCCTCAAAAAAATGAGGTCTCATGGTGATGGAATGCCATGACAATCAAAAACAATTTGATTGTCATGGCATTCCATCACCATGAGACCACATTTATTTGAAGCATATTTTCAAATAGTTCATTTCCATGTCTATGGCTTGTCATGGAATTCCATCACCACATTTATTTGATGCATTTTTTCAAACAATTCACTGCCTTGTCTATGCTATTACTTACTATTATGCTTTTGATATATTTTTTCCAAGCATCCATAGCTTGTTCGAAAGCACTTGTTTTAGGATTTTAGCCATAGCAACAAGGTAGTGAACTGTTTAACAAGATGATTTGGTAGACATGTATGAAAAATGTGGTAACATAGACAAGGCAGTGAACTATTTGAGAAAATACCTCAAAGAAATCTAGTCTCAGAATTCCATGATAAGAAAATGCAATTGGTAGCTGCTCCTAGTTATTAGTTATGTAATGTGAAATAATTGCATAATTGCTTAGGTTGAATTTTTAAAAACTATATTGTAATTGAAATTTTGTCATCTATCAACATCTAGTTATTAGTTATGCAATGTGAAGTAATGCTTTGAGTTTGAAAGATGTGTAATGCAATGTAATCAATGATATGAATATAAACTACAAAAAAATATTTTTTAGAATTCATTAGTTAAAATCTTTATTTTATTTGCTCTAAATATCTCTATGCTATGAAAATACTTTTCAATTTAAAAAAAAATAGTTTTTATCTCTTGTTCTACAATTTTTTATGTTTCTTTTAAATATGATTTTTTCTAGATTTTTCCTGATTTTTTCAACAACTCTTATGCTTTTGGTTTGTTGATTTTTTCCCCAAAATATTTTTTCTGCTATGCATTGGAAGCATGAAGCATACACATGAATACACAAAATATATGTGAAGTATAAATGTGAATTTAAGTGAAACATACATGTGAATAAGTGAGGCACAAGTAATTGAAGCATTGCAAAGGATACAAACCATAGGAATGAAGCTTATTTACACAATAAGCTTTAGATGGGGCTTATTGAGCAATCGACAATAATTAATTAAGCATTATATTTAAACAAAATCCATCCCTACAACATTGAAGCATAGAATTTACACAATACGCATGATAACATCATTGAAGAATGGCAGTAGCAAAATAATATTTTCTTTAATCAAAAAGTTGTAAGGCTATACAATAATATATATTGATAAAAGTATATACAATATATCCAAAAAAGCCATACATGCTTAGTAAAAAAGAGCCATATTTATATAAAATGTCACGTATATATTGATAGTACAAAACATATGTTCCAAAATGCCACAGAGGCATACAATAAACGACCCTAATACATAGTCATTTCCCTCTAGGGGAAGGAAAAAGATCCCGTGTTTCCTTCAAAATTTGGCTGGATGGAGTGCTTGTTGGTTCTCTTGTCTTTCAAACACGCTCACTAGTCCTCTCTTCACTCTAGACCTTCAACTAATAGAATAAAAAGTAAAGATGTTAATACATAGAAATTGAATTGTGGAATGACATATAACAAAATATAATCACTTACCGTATACATATAGTCATCATGCATAGTTACAACATTACCACGTCCATGATCTGGAGTGACAACCACCTATAGCAACCATCAAGATAGAAATTAAACTACATAAAAGTATCATGAAAATTTTCTATAATAGACCATAAAAGAGAAAATATAAGGTCAAATCGACTAATATGTTGCATACCTCTCTCAATGGATTAGAACTGGCTATTGCTACAACAACTCCATGGTCCATCATCCCACCAACATCACTAGGGCTATTTGATGTCAACAATTGCAAATGAAACAACATATCTAATACTAATATAAAGAAGTTCAAGTAGTCCCTTTATAACTGTCATAAATGAAAGAGTAAATGGTTGGCCTCAGTTGAGATTATAGTATAGTGCTTATAGATCACAGAATGGTCAAAGTACTAAGTCCATTGGGATAGTCCAAAATATTGCAAATGCCAAAGTTCAGTGCTCATTGAGATTTGTATTGCATATGTTGATGAACTAATGTTAATGAGGGCATGATGTCAACATAGTGATAATGCCACAATGAAGTTCACATGAATGAAGTGAGGATTACTATGTTACTAGTAGCTTTCAAAGGGATAGTGGAACATACGATGAATTAGGACGTGTCTAGGGTTTTACTATAACACATGAAGTTGGTTGTTTAGGTGTGCAGTAGTAATGGAGAAGACAACTTTGGCCAAAACTGAGTGGAAATAATTTTTCTAATGGTGTATAGGATAAAATTTGGATGGAGGTGCTATAGCATAGACATGATAAAGAGACAAGACCAACAAGGGATAATGGAACATATGGTGAAATAATAAAGGTGCAATGGGATGGGAGTCGAATGTGATAATGGAATATGGGATGGACTAGAATAGATCAATGGGATGGGATAGGATGGGATAACAAAATATAGTGTGAACTTTTAGAGGTTAATGGGATGGAATTAGGAGGGAATAAAGGAACATAGGGTGAATCAGGGAAAGACAGTGGGACAAGACCAAGAGGGGATAATGGAACATAAGGTGAAATAAGAGAGGGTAATGGAATGTGAATAGAAGGGGTTAAAGGAATATAGGACAAACTATTATATATTGATGGGATGGGCTAGGATGGGATAAAAAAATATAGGGTGGACAATTATAGGTTAATGGGATGTGATTAGTAGGGAATAATGCAACATAGGGTGAATTAGGAGGTGTATAGGGTTTGACTATAGTACACGAAGTACAAACTTGGCCTGTGTGTAGCAATAATAAAGAAGAGTTATCTAGGATGAAATGTGGATAAAAATGGTATAACATAGAATGGATAAAGGAACATAGGGGATCATGGAACATCGAGGGTGAAATAATAATGGGTACAATAAGATGGGAGTAGAAGGGCATAATGACACATAGAATGGACTAGAAGATATTAGTGGGATGGGCTAGGAGGGGACCATGGAAAATAGGGTGAACTATTAAATTTTAATGGGATGGGATTAGGAAGAAATAAAGGAACAAAAAGTAAATTAGGAGAAGATAATTTGACACAATCAAGGAATACAAATGCAATGTTTGTGTCTCTCATCAATTTTTTAGATTTGTATATGAAAAATTATGAAAACTAGCTAACATTGTTTTACAACACCATTAATGAATAAAGGCTACCTAAGTGTAAGTTGTTTGAGGAAATGAATTGCAAGGTGTGGAGGTTGTAGGTCCACCAGGAAACTATTTGAAATCCAAAGCATGTTATGAGACAAACATTCAAATATAACATTGAACTATTCAAATACAATAATAATATCTTTAATACTAGTTGCATACCCGTGGACTCGACGTCGAGAAAAAATAAGGGTATGTAGGAATGGAGTATGTCTCATGAACACTCCGACCCTGAAATTTCATCATATTGAAATTCTACTAATTTAATTATTCTTAAATTTCAAAATACAATTTAATAAACAACATTAAATGAACTTGCTAAATTTTACCTGAGTGTCAATGCTAAATGTATCATTCAACAAATCATTTGTGAAATCCATTGCCTCAACAACTGATGTAGGCTATGTAGCTACATCCCAAGCACTCTGATAATCATATGTGCAAACAACACCACAAGTGCCACAATGGTGGGGTGGAGCTTGTGGCCTACACATCTCCTCCACATCAGGCTCTACTAGAGGCCTCACACACTGTAAAATGATCTAGGTGATCAAGACAATCGACTCCAGCATGTCCACCTCTACACTATCCTTACTAATGGAAGGAACAACGACATGCTCCACCATGGGTTTGACCAAGGGTCTTGGTGCCAACTATGGATTACGTCCTGCAACAAGTCTATCATGTGTGGAGTTCCCACCTCTACCTTGAAAGTCTAAGATGTCAAAATAATTTGGCATCTTATTGAGGAAAAACTCATAATAGAGTTTCCTGAAAAAGTATTGTGGTACCTCATGGTTATTGCATGGAGGTTGGTCAAATACCATCCACCACCACTCCCGAAATTTATTTTTAATTAACTCATGGTGGCAGCAATGGATGGGGAACCTTCTACATGCATGAGACAAATGTGTGTTGGTTCTCGGGTCTGTAAATAGGGCACACAAGTTGGATTTTATATTTTTTTATTTTTTCACATCTACAAATGAAAAACCACTAGTATAAAATTGTCTCATCTCATGCCTCTTATTTGACCAAAAATTTATTTTCTCACCCATTTCTCCTACATGAGATACAACTGACTTCAATGATTCGACAATCCCTCTCCTATAAGGGTGGGTTTCAACATGCTTGGTTAATCTTCCAATTAATTGTTCAATGTCTCTTTTATTGTTTTCAATTTGGTTTAGAATATTTTATTGTGTTCCTTGAGGATGCATATGAATTGATGGAGGGGTTTTAGGTTGTTCTTGTATAGGAGGCTCTTTGTGAGGGGGTGATTGTGAATTCTCAATGTTTCGAGGTGGAGATTCATTCCCTGAGAATTAGAGCAAAATTTTATTATAAAAACCAATTTCAATCTGCATTCTAAATCAAATTCAAAATAAATAAAATAAAAATACACACCTCTTCGAAATATTTGACCTCTTTAATGTGTTGGTGACATTCTCGTGAAGAATTGCCAGTTAAGAGTACAAAAAATGGATGAGATTTGGTGAGCACGAGTTGCAGAGCTCAAATCCCCAAGCCAAGCCACAGGTTGAAATGAAATGCAGGTTTGAAATGTGTTTTTTGGATTTTAATATACTTTTACATTCAACACACACCAAATTTGGTGCACACCAAATATGGCGAGTGCCAAATTTGGCACACAACAAATGCTCAATTTCAACCTTTTTTTTGTGAATTTTTGCAATTTGGCATCAGAATTGTGTCACAAATTGGTGCACTTACCCTCATAGCTTATGAATCTAGGAAGTTGAAGCCCTATGAAAAAAATTATGTAGCACATGATTTGGAGTTAGAGATAGTTTTCCATGCATTGTAGATGTGGAGATAGTATCTGATGGGAAATCCTTTTGAACTGAAGACTGATCATGACAGTCAGAAATATCTATTTACCCAACCCAATCTAAATGCATAATAAAGGAGGTGGTTGGAGATGATATTAGACTATGAATTCAACATCAAATACATCAAGGGAAAAGAGAATTGAGTTGCAGATGCGCTAAGTCACAGGAGGCATGTCACCTCAATGGTACCAATTCAAACTAACTTTAAGGGCCAAGTGTTGTAGGAATCCAAAGGTGACAAATTTTATGAACAAGTCAAGTATGTAATCATGGATAATCCACAAGATGTAAGATACAAAGGATTTAACTTTGAACCTAATGGATTACTAAGGTTTAATAGGAGATTTTATGTACCTAATTCAAAGGAGTTAAGGAAGCTAGTGTGGAAAGAAGTTCAAAATGCGCCATATTCTGGACATCCTGGTGTGACTAAGATGTTGGCTGACGTAAAGCCATTATATTTCTAGAAGGGAATAAAGGGGGATGCTACAAGTTTTGTTGCAAGATGCTTATAGTTTCAAAGGGTAAAGGTAGAACATCATCACCATGTAGGTCTCTTGTATCCTCATGATGTTCCCAAGAGTAAGTGGGAAGTCATTAGCATGAAATTTATGCAAGGTTTACCTATGTCAAGAAATAAGCACAATGCCATTTTAGTAATAGTGGATAAGCTTACCAAGGTGACACATTTTATTCTAGGGAATTTAACTGATGGAGCTCCTATCATAGCTCAGAAATTTAGACAAGAGGTGTTTAGGTTGCATGGGATTCTTGAGAAGATCATTTCAGATTGGGATGCTCGTGTGACATCTAGGTTTTAGAAAACCTTGTTCTCCTCACTTAAGACTCAGTTGAACATAAATTCAACATATCATCCAAAGACAAATAGACAAAATGAAAGGTTCAACCAAGTGCTTGAAGATCTATTAAGGATGTATTACATGGATCAACAATATAATTTGGAAGAATACCTACCATTGGTTGAGTTTACATGCAACAATTCCTATCATTTTGTAATCAAGATGACTCCATTCGAAGCATCATATGGCAGAAAATGTCAAACTCCTATAAGATAGGATAAGATAGAGGATAGGATAAGCCTTGGGCTAGAGATGTTATCAAAAATGGAGGATTGGGTTGGAATTATTAAGCAGAGGCTAGCATAAGACAATGATAGGAAGAAAAGCTATGCAGATTCTAAACGGGTACCCAGAAAATTTGCAATAGGGGAAAAAGTGTTGTTGAGAGTAAAACCTCATAAGAGTTCCATCAAGTTTGGAAATTCATCCAAAATAACTCCACACTATGTAGGTCCTTTCGAGGTTCTTGAGGAAGTAAACCTAGTTTATCGAATTGCATTGCCACCAGCTCTTGCTAGGATGCACAATGTGTCTTATGTCTCATACCTTAGAAGTATATACTAGGGGATAACAATGTTATTGATTGGAATGATTTACAGGTACAAGACCCCGAAGTGATAACAATCAATCCTCTCAAGGTGCTTGAAACATGTAAGCTTCACTTACATAACAAAGAGGTTCTACAACACACACTCTAATGTGACTAGTATGTAGAAGATTCAGCCACTTGGGAAGACTATGTTGAGATCAAGCAGAGGTTTCCTCATGACTTACATGCTTTTGAGAATTCTTGAAACAATTCTATTGTGTTTATGTTTATAGTTTATGTATATGTTTGCTACTTAAAATCATTAGGGATGATGATTCAGAAGGGGGGATATGCTACACCCCTTTGTGTTACTACTTATTTACTTTAACCTGGTTGGGTGAAAATGCTTGAAATGAATGTATTTTGGAAATATGATGAATAAATATTTGATTCAATTTGATGTTATATACTGATTTTAATTGTGAAACATATGATGCAAATGAATGCATTGTTTTTGTCTAACTACTATTGTAATGTACTAAGCTGGATGCAAGAACATATTCAAGCCTCTGAAAAGAGAGGGGAAGTATCACTCAGGAGAAGAAATTGGTCTGATAACCCTTAATAAGCCTAACTGAGCTTTCAAACACACTCATTTCTATTTTGGTTGAGTCAAGTCAATAGCTTGGGAATAGTAAGTTACCTTTAGTTTTGTTTGTGCTTGAATAAAATAGGTTATGGTTTTATATGGGAACATTCTTGGTTTGGGTTAGAAGTGGTTGAGTCTCCTTATAATGTGTGAGTTCTTCTTTATGTGTTTATATTTAATCAACAAGATATATACATAAAATTTATATATATATATATGTGTCAATGATAAACTCATACACATCAGTAAAAACGTGCATGAGTATACATAGATGTATGTATCTATGCATGCTCACTGATGGATTACCCATATGCATGAGAATATTGATTGGATGAAGATGACATATATATACATATATAGATGTTTACACTTTATGTATATATGCTGATCAATTGGTTTGGAAATATGCGTGTTTTAATATTGAGGTAATGATATATATGTATATTACTATATATACAATATATGTATATAAATATATTAATGTATGTATATGTAATTACATTAACCAAAATGTACATACATATATATTAATATATATACATATGTATATATATTGTAGACGAGGAGGACCAATTGCTCCAAGACCCCAGGTCATGAGAGGGTCCAAAGAAATAGGTTGCCCTAATCTACCTCAAGCTTTGATAAGTGATTGAAAATGGTTAAGCAGTGAAGGTCAAAAAGGAAGAGCAATTTGGTTGCTACTGTCCTTCTACTAACTTGAATGTTTCAGGGAGTTAAACGAATTAATTTTGGGGGTCAATATGCGACTCAGACAACTCACTACCTGAGGATGGTAGTATACATAGACTCCACCGCAACATGATGGCATCTCAGTAGGGCGCTAACATTCATACAAATAGAGAGTGTGAGGAAAAGACAAAAAACACTAGGGAATAAGCTAACAGATTGACCAAGAGGTTTTATGTAGTGATGAAACATAAAGGAAATATAGGAATGAAGTACAATAAGAAAACTTTAACTAGTCTATCTTCAAATTGACAAAGAAGCATAAGGGAGCAATAGCGAACTTTGTGCAACTTGATTCTTTGAGTAGCTCCAACCGAGAAGTACCTCCACACAGAAGAATGAAAAAATTGTTAGGGATGTGTTTAGAGGACTACCTTAGTCAGTCCCCTGCTTTGGTGTTTCCACCTCCACAAACAGCCAGATAGCAATGATTATATAGAAAGATTATAAATAAAGTATAGAAATGAAAGTACCAAGCAATACTCAAACAATAATATGTTGTAATACAAATATGATAATGCAAAGTGAGTGAAAATGGTGGATATCACCTTCCCAACCATGTGATCTCAAGGAAAATGGAGGAAGGACCGAGCATGCAAGCTCTCCAAAGCCAATGTTGTCACAACAATAGAGATGTGGAGCCAAAAAAAAAAACAACTTGAAGGAGCTAAAAGTGAGTGAATTTGATCAATAAGTTGAAAAAATGTGAACAAGTTCAATGGGATGAAGAGTTAGACAATTTGAAGGAAAAAGGAGGAAAAATCCCATTTGAAGTCAATCAAAAGAGCAACAAATGTTACACTTTACATCCAATGGAGGAGTGTAACACCTCTATGGATTCCAAGGGTATGAATCCTATCAGAAAGGAAGCATGTTGCATTAGTGTCCCCAATAGAAATTCCCCCACTGACACACAAATGAGCTACCAAGTGGACAGGGAAAGGTGGTGGGTGTAGGGATTGATTCATTGGATTTAATTCTTTGAGGTAGGGGGTAATGTAAATGTGGAATTTTACTAGGAGTGAACATTCACACCATTAAAATTTCCCCCCACTTTAGCAAGTATACACATCAGTGAATGCACGGTAAAGTAAAGAAAAAGTTGAAAAACATATACTTGAACCATCAAGGAAGAAAATAGTAATATGACATGTTCGGACGTGTACAGGAGATGGCTCCATAGGTACTCGATCTTACAAAAGGTTTAAAAAAAGCACTGCATGTGATCAGTCTTGCTGAATGTGAACAAAGGGCTCTACAGGTGCTTGGTCCTACAGAATTGGCTCCATGGTGCTCGGTCTTATAGAAGATGAACAAAGGTTCTATAGGTGCTCAGTCTTACAAAATGAAAGCACTTCATAGGTGCTTATTCATGTAAAATAGGTGCCACAGGTGCTCGGTCTTGAGGGAGGCCAAATGTGAAAGGCTCTACAAAGTTTGATTGGCCCTTATAGGTGCTTGGTCCTACAAGGAAAGATTGACAAGGTGCTCAGTCCTACAAGCTTGATTGTAAAAGCAACTTCATAGGTGATTGGTCCTATAAAGCAACATGTTAATCCAAAAGTAAAACATGATAGGGAAGCAAAATTTGTGCAGATAGATAGACAGTCATATCACAAAACAAGCAATTGAAGGAGAAGCATTCAAAGGGTTCCCTTAGGAACCCTTCAAAAGAAAACGGGTTTGCTCAAGGGATGCTTTGTTTGAAAAGAAAAACATTTTTCACAAAGGATTATAGCATAAAGGAATCCTTTTGAAAGATTCTCTTTTGTCAAGGAATCCAAAAAAAAGAAGGGTCTTCACAAAGGCAAGCTTTCCAATTCTTTTTTTATGAATTCGGTTTTGAAAAAAAATCTTGCTGAGGGGATCCTTATTGAAGGATACAATTTTTGAAAAATGCAAATATTTTCAGCAAGGGATTCGTTGGCCACTGATTACACCTTATTGAAAATAGGAGAAGTAGGATCCCCTCCTTAGGATGGTGTGTACAAGTCAAAGGAGCACGTGACATCCTAAGGAGAGAGAGGAGAAAAGAAAGTGATGTTGTGGCCCATGATACATGACAAGATGTAAGCATGAAAATGTGTGAGGGACAACACATAGGCACCACAACATCACAAAGCAAGCAAAGAAGAGAGAAAGATAAATAAATAAAGATAAGCAAAGATGAAGAAATCAAGAGACAAGGGGATTTGGGAATCCAGGTTAGATCTACTCATATATATAAATAGGTAACAACAGTGTAGGAGCGAATGATCAACAATCTTAGGAATTCCCAGATTTGAAGAAAAGTGCATGAAGACAAAATAAAAATAAAAATGTTGGGTCAACATGGAAGGAATGCCTAAATTCCCCCAACACTTTGCATCATCCCCAATTGTCGAAAATCAATTTACAACATATAAAAGAATGATGCAACATATAGAGGAAGTTTACGACACAATTTCACTCTTATATCCAAACACCTACAAGGGTGACAAGGGTCCTCCAAGAACACATAAAGGAAAGCATGGGGGAATCATAACACACACACAAATCTAATCTATAGATAAAGTAGAGGTACTCTCCTAATCCTCATCAGCCAGGAGGTCATCATTCTCCAAATCTAGATCATTATAAGGGGAGAGCAGAATAGCCTACAAGGGTGGGATAGCAAGGATAACACCCTCTAACTCTCCTACAAAAGAGCTAAGAAGAAGACTCCTCAAGGTCTCCTCCACTCAACTCCTATGAGGTAAAATTCATCAATCTTGCAAAGCGCTAACATATTTGGGACATCATCTACTGAGTTAAACATGCACTTAATAGGAGTGCCATGTGTTAACTGAGCGGGAGATGAAGGAGGCACACGAGATCTACCATCAATCTTGTCAAAAGAGATGGTGACAAACTTAGGATTCGTCGGGGCTACCTCTATCACCAGGATGATGAAAGCCAAAGTAGAACCTTGTCCCAAAGAAGGTGATCCCTTCTTCCAACCTCCCTTGGAATCGAGGTCTTCCTCCAAATTATGCTTCATTGGAGGATGGAAAATCCCCACAGAGAAAGCGAAGGTGAGGAGGAAGAGGAGAAGACTACATCAGACACCACTATTGTGTTCGACATGACCACATGGAAGAATGGAGGGATGTCCAAAAGGGACATTAGAAGAGGAGGCTCCACCAAGGGAGCGATGAACACATACACCATTTTGGGGTGAGGGTCATCAACATTCATGTGAGGAGTCAGAAGTAAGATTGAGGTGACAGGAACTGAAGCAAAAAAATAGAAGAGGGAGGCATAGTAGGAGATGTCGAATCAGGAGCTGTTGATCCTCTTCTGGCTTTTTCAAGGCAACTTGCTCAATAGCCAGATCCTTCCTCCAACACTTATGCTCATGTGAAATCTAGTTTCATCAGCCCCAAGAACTAGAACTCATTATTTGAGAAGGAACAAGAGGATCCTATTCCACCATAGAAGTGTCCTCCACAATCATTTCCAGTGGAAGGGAAACCTTCTAGATAGGAGTAGAAGTAGGAAGCACATGAGTGAAGATTGAAATAGGTGGAGGAGAAAACTCAGGAACCTTGGTGGTGGGCCTCTTCCTATTCATTTCCCAAGGGGCAGGAGTAGTAGGAGGTCGTGGAGGCCAAGACATAGGAGCAACTCTATGTGGACCCTTCCCCTTACCATAGATAATGGGCCTCGACACCATGGGTAAGACGGGAAGTTCAAATACTTTATGCTTGGCCTTCAACCAATTGGGCACCATTGGACTCTACATGCAAGGCATGGGAGAAGAGGCCAAAGGTGCAACAACAGGGTGAGAGGCAGAAGAAGAGGAAGGATCCTGGGTGTGAGTAGACTTCCCCTTCCCCTTTTGAGAGGAAGAGGAGGAGGTAGCCTATTGTTGCTCGATCATAGAGCCTTTAACCAAAATGGCATAAGGGGAGATAGATTAGGTCACATTTGGTGCTATGCCCCCATTTTTGTATTTAACATAGGTGTGATACAACATGTCCATCCTTAGAGGAAGTGGACTAGCAGGGGTAGGCTAGATGTGATCTAACAAGTAGCCCCTATGTGACACCAGAGCTTTATATCCAGTGTCATGTACAATGTACATAGAGCCCTCATGAAAAAAATTCAAACACTTATGAATCACTGAAGAGACTGCATTCATGGAAACTAGCCATGGGATGCCTAATTTCACTTTGAACAAGTCTGACTCTAGGATGATATCGAAAGGAGCATTTATAGTCCTAGGTCCTGTCAAGACTGAGAGAGTGATAGAACCAAGAAGAGCAAGTGAGAGTCCATCATGTGTTCGTATGGTGCTTTTCATCTTCTCGTATTCCTCCTTATGAAGAAAATCTAGAAGCAACGTCTCCTCCTTGATCACATTTACATAACTCATGGGGTCCACTAGGACCCTAGTCACAACATTTCTATTGAGTTGAGTGGGAATATGTAGAGGAGAAGTAATCTCATTTATGGGCACATCTTACAATGTAAAGGTTAAATTTGAGTTGGTCATAGAATGAGCAGGGGAAATGCAAATAAATGAGACCATATTAACATACTTTGAAAGCACTTCCTCGCAAGGATCAAAAGGTTCAACAATCAAGTTTACAGAGTGTGACATAAGCAGGTTCGTGTAAATCTACAACTCACTATTAGCTTTCACCATAGACTTATTTTCATTCTTCTTTTTCCCATCAAGGTATATAGTACCATTGTCAATGTGATCCTGTATCTCATGATGTAGGTGCATAGATCACTTGGTATCATGTTTATGGATCTGATGGTACTAGAAGAATGTATTCTCTTCATACCAATCAAGGTAAGGCTTAGTAAGGGGTTGAGGATCTAGTAGGGTTATTATTTTATCCTTTAATAACTTCCTCAAACTAGAGGAGTATGATTTAGACAATTTTGTAAACTATTTTTTATATTTGAGGCCTTTGTCAATAGATGTGACAAATGCCTTCACAATAGACATTCCTTTACTAGAAATCAACACAATAAACCTTCCCTCAAGGCGAGAGTGTGAGGAGGATCCTCTGAATTGAGTGACTGTCTACTGGTACTCTCGCAGTGCTACACATAGATGCATGAAAGAAGGGTACTTCATCAAAGAAAAATTCTCTTGCTATGACCTCTGCAGGTTGCCGATGAAAACCTTCTATACATCCAAGTTGGGTAGAGGGTAAGAAATTTGTGAGAATAGCATTTGATATCAAGCAATGAACTTAATTTTCTTCTCGTTCTCTCCCTGCTTACATTGGAAGAAGTCTGAAAATGCGATCTTCAACCTGATGTTCACCTAGAATTGCTAGAGAAACTGGTTCACAAGCTTGTCAAATGAGAATATGGAGTTGTTGAGAAAGGAATATTACCATTCAAGGGATGTATCCTTGAGATATGTAGTAAATAATTTTTCCATCAAAGCATCATGGTGAAGGAAGTATGTACACATCGAATGAAGGCTAACACATGTGTTTGAGGGTCTCCCTTACCACTGTGCTTCTCAAATTTAGGAATATCCATCCCTTGGGGGATAGGAGTATTCAAAATTGCAATAGATAAAGGACTATACTAGAAGCAAGGTTGGAAAATAAGTTGGGAGGAGGCTTGGGAAAAACTCACCAATTGATTATGCATTTGGCCCATATTCTGTAGCAAAGTATTCAGAACAGGGTTAGACGATGAAATAGGACCAATGGAACTGCCACTAGAACCATTGTTAGAGCCACCAAAGCCATTTCCCCCATTCTACCAAGGCTTTCATTGCTAGAGCCAATATGGCCCCAAAGTTACCACCATTAGAATTAGAAGGAATAACATTGAAACCAAGAGGGATTTTATTTAATTTTATAGTCAAAGGTTCCCCTAGCATGGGGGTGGTGTTGACAGAAGGGCTTCATTCGACCATGTATACTGACATCATGGACATCGAAACTCCTACTTATCTTCTAGAGGTTTTAGGTCCAAAACCCCAGGCAACACTTGATCTAGAGCTATATGAGGGGACATATGCTTCCACTTGTCAGTGAGGCCTTAGAGGAGTTTCAGGCCCGTCCAATTTTTTTCTAGCATATATCTCATTTCATTGACAAGCCTAGCAACCCTAGTTGTATTTTTTTCTTTTCCCAAATGATTCGCGAGATCCAATAACCTCCTATCTAAAGCAAGGAGGTGATCTATAGGAATAACAAGAGAAACATCATTCTTTAGAGGTTGGGATATAGGAGAAATGGGAGGAGTAGGAGCATGCGTGACCTCCTCAAGGAATCTCTCCTCTATCTCCAAAACCATTTCCCAAGAAGTGAGATCAATAGTGACCTTTGAGAAATCCATCTCTAGATGTCATACACTTCTAAAAATGTACCTGAAGGTTGTAGATTGGGTTGTAAAGCTCATAAAGCTTCACGATGCATAAGTATGCAACCTACACAAGGCATGAGAGGAAGAATATTGACACAAATAAACAAACACTATGATGTTCACATGGAGTTCACCAAAATATAGAGGGGTAACGGCTGCTCTAAGACCCCAATTCATGGGAGGGTCCAAAGAATAGGCTTCACTGATCTACCTCAAGCTTTGTTAAGTGATTGAAAATGGTTAAGCAATTAAGGTTGAAAAGGAAGAGCAATTTGGTTGCTACTTTCCTTCTACTAACTTGAATGTTTCAGGGAGTCAATTGAGTCGATTCTTGGGGTTCAATCTGTGACTTAGATATCTCACTACTTGAGGATGGTAGTGCAAGACACAAAATTTAGCATGACATATTGGTGTCTCAGTAGGGCACTTGCATCTGTACGAATAGAGAGTGTGAGGAACAAACAAAAACACTAGGGAATAAGCTAACCAATTTACCAAGAGGTTTTATGTGGTAACAAAACGTAAAGGAAATACATGAACAAAGTACAATAAGAAGAATAATTTAACTAGTCCATCTTCAAATTGACAAAGAAGGGTAAGGGAGCAATACTGAACTTCATGTAACTTTATTTTTTGAATAGCTCCAACCGAGAAGTACCTACATACAAAAGAATAGAAAAATGTTGGGGCTACATTTAGAGGACTACCTTAGTTAGTCCCATATTTTGGTGTTTCCACCTCCATGAACAGATAGATAGCAATGGTTGTATAGAAACATGATAAAGAGAGTATAAAAATTAAAGTACCAAGAAATACTCAAACAAAAATATGCTACAATGAAAATACGATAATGCAAAGGGAGTGAAAATGGTGGATATCACCTTCCCAACCATGTGCTCTCAAGGAAAATGGAGGAAGGAGTGAACATGCAAGCTATCCAAAGCCAATGTTGTTGTAACAACAAGGAGGAGGAACCAACAAAATAAGATCTTGCAACTACAATGGAGTTGGTGATGCAACTTGAGGGAGTTGAAAGTGAGTGAATTTGATCAAGAAGTTGAAGAAGAAGTGTGAAGAAGTTGAATGGTATGAAGAGTTAGACAATTTGAAGGAAAAAGGAAGCAAAAATCCTATTTGAAGTTGGTCAAAATAGCAACAAACGTTACAATTCACTTCCAATGGAGGAGTGTAATGCCTCTGTAGATTCTAGAGGCAAGAATCCTATCAAGACAGAAGTGCATCGAGTGGATGTCTGCATGCTGTGTGGATGTCCACACGTGGTGCTAGAATTCCTGATAGAAATTCCCCCACTGACACACAAATGAGCTACCAAGTGGACAAGGGAAGGTGGCGAGTGCAAGGATTGCATCATCAAATTTAATTCTATGAGTTAGGTAGTAATGTAAATGTGAAATTTTCCTAGGGGTGCAAATTCATGCCATTACACACACACACACATATATAAATATGCATGTATTAATGTTATGTAGAATATGTAAATAAACATATATGTTTTCAATATCAAATAGAAAATTATATATATATATATATATAATTTTGATAGGATTGGGAAAATTTTATAAAGCACACAGTATATAACACAATGCATATATCATACAAGGTGCAACAAATAAAGGATAGTGCATATGACAATAACTTTGTATAAAGATTAAATTGTTGTGTAGATCATATATAAACGACACTTAGTTAAATCACCCAAGGTTAAAGAAAATCAGATTTATGAATTGCAAAGACTTAGTCAACACTATCAATGCTATGATAAATATAAACATGTGAACCATGTTTTGACTTGGTCTTAAAAAACAAGCACCAAAATAGGGGTGCATGAAAATATGTGGAACCAAAATATGAATATAGCTTACATGTAAAAGTCTGTTCTGAGTTTGTTCTCCAACATATGAGGAAAAGATGGAAAGAAAGAATAAGTCAAGAGTAATGCTAGTTGTTCGGTAAGTCGACTTGTAGAGTTTTTAACCTTGCTTTTTCTGAGTGACTAATCTACTATCCATTGAAGGAGGTGGCTGGTTGTGCATTTTTTATGAGTCATTATTTATGAATCCATCATATTTCTTTCTCCTTACTAAGTCTATCTTTCTGATTGAGAAGTGGCATGTTTGAGAGCTTGTTTCTAGCCAAAAGTTACTCACATTTGTGTATAAATAGAGGTTCTTTCTCCCTCAATTGGGATGCATTATGTACTCTTGTTGCTTAATTTCTGAGTTATTATTTTTCTTTTTTGAGTTTGAGAGTTTATGAGATATTTTTGAGAGAGCTTTTGGAGAGAGAGATAGTTGGGAATTTTGTGTTGATTTTGGAGAAGGATAAGCTAGGAATGTAGTTTGATCTTTGGGAGCTTTGCATATATAGGAATGCTGAATTCAACTCTTTTATGCTTTTTTCATTTTGGAAAAGATTCTATGTTCTTTGTTAGCCTTGTCCAAAAAAAAAGTTTAGTTGTATATTATGGAAAGGTTATTCTCTTCTTTATGTGAAAGTGAAAATCTCTTGATGTACCTAGTCTAGGGATCTCTTATTTAAGTGTATGTAAATACTCCATATTAAGGAATGGGTGTTTATATTAGTATTGAGTACTATATTAAGATAAAGCTTATCTATTTGATGTTTAACTTAGTTGAGTCATAGAATTACTTTGATTTACTGAGTAGAAGTTTCATAGTGTATTTAAGAGGTTATAGGTTATTCCTGGGGTTAAGGTTACTCCATGGCATAAGAGGATAGCCTATGCATAGGTTATGAATGGTCAATACAAATAAATTTAGGAATGTGGGTGAAGCATATGACGTCCTATCTAAATTATGGGTGCCGAATACTTTGGCCAAAGTAGTGTAAGTTGCCACTATTTACACTGTTAGTTCATTGTGATTTGGGTTTACATACTAGGTAGGGAATATCACATGTGTAGGTTGTAGCCACTGTGTGATAGATCTAGATATGTAGGACACAACACCAAGTTGATAAAGAACTTGGTAATTATTATTATGAGGTTACCAAACCAATCTCTTCATCAAAGGGAGAGCCATCTTACTAGTTAGGCAGATGTGTAGGGTACTGTACTGAGTTTGTGGTTGGAAGAGAAGTGCTTGAGTGATGCTTCTCCTCATTAGTAGGCAACCAAGATTTGATGGAGGAGACCTGGATCATTCATATATCTATTGGCAGTAAGATCATAGGAGCCATGTATGTATTAATGTGTCCATTTCTATGGAAATTTGTAAAAGTGAAATGTTATCATGAAGTTATATAGTATGAAATCAATGCAAAGGAAAGTTTTAATACTTTGTTATAATATAATGGGAAAGTTTGGAATGATGATGTTTATTTCAAATGTGCATGTTATCTTTATATTTGAAAAGAAAATTTTGTTGCTTAAATGTTGGCAACATAGTTTATTACTTGAGGTTAAAACATATAATTTTTTTTTTGTAGAACATTGGGCATGTTATAGAAAGAAAGGTGATAACATCACCCCAACCTATTTCATGACTATTACACAAAAAATATTGGTAGGCCAAATAGTGCAACATGCAATAGAAAGTAAAAAATAAACATTTTAACCTCTTCCAAATAGATAATGTAAAAACCTAAAAATAATTGTCAAATATCACACACAAAATACTTCCTCGGTAGTTTTGAGAGATCTTGAAAATTTTGAGACATAATATTTATAAATGAGTATTGAGGTTTATATCTTCACTGTCCATCTCATTAGAGTTGAATAGTTATTTTGCAAAAAATCCTTTAAATAAAAATTATCCATTTGAATGAATGGCTCCAAAATTCATCATTTCTTTGGCACATACTCTCCTTCCAATTTCCTAGGATTGTTGCAATATTTTTCCAAATCACCAAAGATGGGAGAGTGTGACAAGTAATGATGACTTCTTAAGATGAAAAGGCCACTAGTGACACTCAAATGAATTTTTCCTTATTCACCTTGCTAGATATTTTCCCATGAGAGAAAATAGTATATTTCCTTGTGGTTGGAGGTTTTGAAATTAGACCTTGAGTTTTCAAGGGTTAGCCACCAAATCCAACATAAGGATTGAGTGGAGCACTACCTTTAGACACCTAAAAATTTCCTAACCCAACGACACCTCATTTTAGCTTATCCCATCTCATTAATTAATTAAATAATATTTAATTAATTAATTAATTACCATCAATTTTATCCCCACTTTATCCTATAATTAATTAAATAAATATTTATTATTTATTTAATTAATTTAACCTCCTTATCCTAAAATTAATTAAATAAATTTATTATTTATTTAATTGATTTATACATTATCCTTATTCCCCACCTTTAATTAAATAAATTTTATATTTATTTAAGTCTAGCCTATCCCCAAATCTTCCATCTAAATTAATTAATTAATTAATTATAGCTAATTAATGTACATTCCCTTTTCTTCCATTATTTAATTCCACTTATCCCTATTCATCCATTTAATCCTATCCATTGATTTCATTCACATCGATCACAATCTAAACTTGTCACCAAATGACAAGTGTCCTTTGGCCTTTATCCCAAAAGTCAAACTAACTTTTCATCTTAGCCCCTTCAAATTTAATATCCACCTTTTAATCCTCGCCATCCATATAAGGATGTTTCCTAAACCTAGCTCCTTGTCCCTCATGTGACACTTGTCACATGACTAGAACTTCAATCTAAACCCTAATTTCTCATTCAATCCTAGCCTTCATCATGAATGCATCCAAACCCTTCATTTCTTCCATCTCATTTTTATAAATTAGAGGCCTCTCATCCCATTTGCATCAACATCTTCTAGGTTAATGTTATGATATTAGAATTTATATTGATTCATGAGCAACCACATCCAAATATTGAACAACTCAACATAATCCATCAATATTTTGACTTGATTTGCATGCATTTTGGTTTGATTTAAGCTATTTTTTATGTATATTTCTATTCTATCCATTTTACATGTATACACATTGGTGAATCGACCCCCTTAATAAGTTTTGGCTCAAGATTTGAGAAATTTTGAGGAATTTTGGAGTTTGACCCACTTCACTTGATCTAACTTGCTTTTTTGCAGGTTTTGTTAGCTTTTGTTGTAGGTTTTATGCCATTTTTGACAAACCCTAGCTTTCAAATATTTCACCATATCTTTCAAATGACACAAAATTTTTCTTATGGATTTTAGCTAAAAGTTTAGGATCATCTAAGGAAGATACAACAAAAAAATTAAGGTCATATCATTATTTTTAGGTGATTTATGATGATTTTATGATTTTTCATAAATTTGCATTTCATATGTGCAAATCAATGAATTTTTAGAATTTTTGCATTTTTGGAAAGCTCTTAAAATTTTTAGTGGGGTCTATTCTTTACAGATTTATTTTTAACTAAAAATAGTGATAAAAATTTGAATCTTTGTTAATTAGGGTTTTTCCATAATTCTACATTTTGGGTGCAAATTAGAGAATTTTCAAAAATTCAGCATTTTTGGAAAGCTCTTGAAATTTTAGTAGGGGCCTGTTCTTTTTATTTTTATTTTTGTGCCAAAAACACTTCTAAAAGTCAGATTTATTTTGACTAAGTGAAAAAAATTCAATTACAATCTAGTAATGAGCATATTTTATATACATCTATTTTGTTGCATCATAAGTTATTTTATCTTTGTAAGAGTTTTATTGTCATTATGATCTGAGTTTTTTATAGGTTTTAATCAACCATCTAATATTAGTGATCAATTATATTGTTAGGGTTTTCTTTGTTATTGGTTTTGTTAAGGTGTAAAAAAAAAACTCTTCAAAGGAAAACTGGATCAAGTGGACATAAATTTGGAGCTAAAGAAAATCTAGGTGCACACTTTTCAACTCATATCTTTATCTTAATCTTTTACAACATCACATTTCCAATTTGGATCTAAAAGAACAAGTGTCTTCTCAAAATCACACTTCCAATTTGGCTTAAAAAGAACAAGTGTTTGCATTGCTTGGTGATCTTTTTGTGCTTGAGGTGTGTATGCTCTTCCCTCACATTTCTATATGATCTTGGGAATTAAAAGAACTCTTCAACGCTCTCATTTCACATCACACACTTCACTTTTAAAGTTAATGAATATTGCTTGTGTGATCAAATACATGTGTATGCTCTCTTAGCATTATCATATGATATTTGAAATCAAAGAACTTATTTGCATCACTTTTATGTAACCTTCTTAGGGGCCTCTCTAGATAAATGATCAATCTAGGGAAACCTCAACTCATCATTTCAAAGGAGTATAAATAGAGGTGAATCAAAGCACATGCCTCTTAAGTGAATCTAATTTCAATCTTGGCTAAGCCTCAAAGAACTATATACCTTTGGGAAGTAAAGGTGGAGTGTGGGTTGACCTATCCTCCTAGCGCATTATTCTCCTTTCAAATTCATAGATTTAGGCCTCACGTACCTTCAAGGTATATAGAGGAAATCCCTAGATCCTTGTGCATCCTATTTTAAGACCATTGACCAATCTACTTGCTTGAATAATTGCTAGGTTGTTCTTGTGTTTGGAAGTGTATTTTTATCATAATCATTTTCATTACATCTTGCATCAAATCTTGTCTTATGTGTGTGAATGTGTATTTGAGATCTAAATGAAGAAAACTCAAAAAAAAAAAAACCTCAAAACATTAGAAAATACTTCAAAAATAAACAAATCTAGGTGTCCTCCAAGTCAATATATCCACATAATCTCCAAGTCAAAATTTCCATCCTCATTACCCATCTTAGTCGTCCTATCCTAGTCATCCAATCCAAACCAATCATCCCATTGAGCAGTCATCATAACCATCCATCATCTCATCTTGATCATCTTAATCACCTCATATTAGCCACTTCTTCCTATCCTAATCACCATTCCTTATCCTAATCATCCAATCCTAATCATCATAACCATCCCTCATCTCATCCTAATCATCTCAATCACCTCATCCTAACTAATCCTTTCCATCCTAAATATTCCTCCTCATAGTAATCATATTATTCTATCATAAGCATCCCTTCTCATCTTAATCCCTCTTAATTATTTTAATCACTTCCATAATCATTCTAACCTTTCACAATCATCCTAATTATCCCTTCTAATTATATTCATCCTTCATCTTATCTTAATCATTTATTTCCATCTCAATCATTACATCCCTAATCATCATAGTTATCTCCTTTCATCCATTTCCATCCTAATCAACCCCTTCCATCATTATCATCATTCCTCATCCTAATTATCCTCCTAATCATTCTAATCATCCATTTCATCCTAATCATCCCCCTTCATCCTAATCATTTCATCCTAATCCCCCTTCATTCTAATAATCTATTCTAATTCTAATAATTCCTTTCCATCTTAACCATATCTCATTTCATCCTAATCATTCTTATCCATCATAATCATTCCTTTTCATCTTAATCATCCCATCCTAATCATTCATAACCATTATAATCCTAACCACCCCATCCTAATCATTCATAATCATCCTAATTATCTCTCTAATATTTCTAATCATCCATCTTATCCTAATCATGCCAAATCATCTAATCCACATCATATCAAGTATCTCAATCATCCATGTTCATTCTTAATCCATCATTTAGGACCCTAAGCTTAATTAATTTGTCTAATCCAATTGAGGTCATAATAATTATCATAACCACCCTTCATAAACCACATCAAAATCCTTCTTTCCTAATCCATTATCATCCTTAATATCCATCATCACCCTTAATCCACATCCTTCATTATCATTATCCTTCATCATCATCTTAATCTAATTAAGTGAAGACTCTTTATCACAAGACCCTTGATATGATTGTTAGACTGACATCAACAAATATATTTTTCTAGCTATCACACTATATGGGTCTAAAATTTATCCATTCCCTAAGTAATATTTTAATATAGAAACCTCAAAGGAAGTTTATAGTACACACCAATCATGTAATACTAATCAGATCAATTTGCTTTAGCATGAGTTACCAATGAACAGTGACTAGTTTATTATAAAAACTATGGATATTGAGTCAATCAAAACTATGACTAAAGAATTTATATTTTTAAATAAAGAATTATGTGGCTTTAATAATAATTGAATCAATGTAACCATGCAACATAATGAAAAACAAAAACACTTAATGAGGATTCTACTATGAGAATTTAAATAATGATATTGAGTGGATAACACGTTTATAACAGGGAAAATAAATCTAAGCATATTGGGGTGATGATAATTGTGTATTAACATATGAGTGTACTATATGGATATAGAAATATATTTTTACAATAAGTGGTTTCAAGATATTCAAGAACATAGATTGAAATATCAACCTCTTATTAACTTGAATATACTGAATATCAAGGGTAAGAAAATTTCATGCTATTCTCAAGATGATAACAACTTTTATAAGCATATTGGAACATAAAACTATAGAATCATTATTCCTCTTAACCCTCAATATCCTTTTGTGAGATCTTAATTACAATTTAGGGTGCTCTACACAATTAGAGATATCTTACTCTGAATATCATTAATTTCCTTATTCAAGAGAGTCTCTATTCAAATATTCAAATTACTATATAGTTAGATAATACTAGAATACACAAATATGTTCCCTTTTACCCTTAGGTTAATTATTATTTGGTTATCTTTCAATATTAAAAGACAATTAAATGGTGTACTTAAGCAACTAGCTCGATAATTTAAAATGCATAAGTAATAAGGATAAAATTGGTAAAATGGAATTGTACATATAGCAATCCCCTCTTGCCACCATTACACTCAAATATTGTTTACTATTCACCCATTTTAATACCTTTTATAATTTTCTCTAGACTCTGAATCAGGGTGTACTGCTAGATTCAACACTCAATCCATTGCTTCCTAAGAGCTACGAAATTAATCTCTTTATATATTACTTTAACATTGGTATTCATCTACACACAAATATTAATGTTATAATTTTCTATTATTACTGCCCAAGCATCAACTTGGTCCTATACACATCCCATGGTGGTACAAGAACTTTGTGATGAAAATATATATATGCCGCATGAATTCATTATGTGTTTTATCTCCCGAGAGTCATCCAAAATTAGTGTAGCAAGAGGTTGAGACTTTCCTTTGCTTGGAAAATGTCATAATTGAAATTCCAAAAAGATATCAGATGATAGAGTGCAAGTTGGTCAATACTCTCATGGTTCCAAATCTCAAGTTAAGATTAATTAGTGTTTCAGATCTCATTGTCCCTTGCACCTATAGTTGATCATTTCACATATGTACTTGGTAAATGCTTGTTGAAAATAAAGGTGGAATTGTAGCTTAAAACTTGTAAAACTATGAGACTGTAGATTTAATTAAGTGTTCTTTGTCACAATTCTTTGTGTATGATTACCTGTTTAGATCAATTTTACCAATTGTAGAAAGAGATAGAAGATTGTAGAAGAATGAGACAAGAAGATAGAATTGACATAACATATACATGGAGAAACCCTTTTAGGAAAAAATCCACCAGAATCAATAGTGCTTGTATTTTTTAACCTTAGAAGAAGATTACAATAATACTATATCAATCCTTGATTGATATGCTTCCTTTCCTTCAACAATCCTTCTTCACAACTTGCAATAAACTCTCATGGAACTCTCATACACTTTCTGCAGCACAAGCTATCCATGCATTCGATGTGACCAAGCATGAATCCAAACATCCCATGCCATGCTTCAAACCCTCACACATGCACAAGCTCAACCTACTAACCTGATCCAAACTCTGATGCACTTGTTGTAATTAATATACAATAATTGTGCATGTTAACTCATAAGAGTTGTACAATGTAAGAGCATAAATCTCCTCACAAAAATATATGCGTAATTTTTGCAAGTAGAGTTCCGCAATGTAATCCGAGTTCAAACCAAAGTCTTCCTCTATTTAGGTGCCCCAAATTGAACACTTAATGAACATTGTTCAAGAAAATATCTTCCAAGCTCCACCTCAAAGTTGGCACCCAAGAATGGGCCCACTTGACTGAGCCTTGTAAATATCTTCTCATGCAAAAGGTGTTAACTGAAAGATGCCAACTTGGGCACCCAAGATGGGTCCAAGTAAATCTTAGTTAACTAAAACATATCTCTCCATCAATTCATGCAAGCATTATGCATGATTGATCATCCCCACTTAAATGAATGTATCCACCTGTTATCTATCATGCAACTGAAGTCAACTAAAGGGTCAGTGTAGGATCATGGGGGTCCAAACTAGGCCTCTAAGTGGCGATGAAAATTCAGAAAATCAGAGTTAGGAAACTTAAAATTTTAATAGGTTATTAACATAATTTGAAAAATATGTAAGAACAAATTTGTAGTAAATTTAATGTAGTTTCTAGGCTACTAGTCCTTTTTTGGAAAAAAAATAAATTTGTTTTGAGAAAATTTGAAATTTCAATGCAGTGGTACTAAATTTTTAGCAAAAAGATAAGAAGTAGGTGTATGTCTGACCACCCTAAGTGCAAGAGAAACATAATGTTTTATTTTTCTAAATTTTTCAATATAAGTAGAGGACACATGCCCAAATGTCCTAGATTTTTTTTTGTAATTTTTTTCCATGTAAATAATTAGTTATGATTTTTTTATTAGAACTTTTTAGAATTATTAAAACGTCTGTGTTTGACCACCATAACTTGGTCAAAAAATTATGAAACTCATTTTTTTTTATCCTATACTATGCGAAGCATAGAATATGGTGCATATTGTAGATTCAAAAAATGTTAAGTAGTTTAAAAGTTATAGAATTTTTTCAATCAACCTATCAATTAGGACTTTAGATGTAATATAGGTAGAAAATCAATAATAATTATTTATTGAATTCAAAATAAGGAAAAAGTTATATTGGTGGAAAGTTGACAATTTTTTCTATAAACCCTTTTCGTTTGATGAAATTCGGGTTAAAAAAAGTCGTCAGCCACAAGGGTGAACTTCATAAAACTAAACAAATTTTCAAAAAAATATTTTTTGGGTTGACTTTCCAAGTCAGGCAATCCCAAACCAAATCACGAGCCAATAGCCGTTTTGGCTTGGTGATACCAAACCAAAACAAATATTCGTTACTAGACAAATATCAATTATTAGACGAATATTTGTTATTAAATGGATATCTGTTAGTTATATTTTTGTTATATTATTTATAACACATAATATTATATAATATGTATTATGTATTTATAATACATATATTTATAATACATAAATATATAATATTATGTATTATTATATTATATATTATATTGTATACTATATAGTACATATATTTTGTATAGTATATAATATATTATTATAATATATAATATAATATAATATTATATTATTATAACATATAATATTATGTTATATTATATTATATATTAATATATATAATATATATAATATATATATTATATTATTATATTATACTATATAGTACATATAATTTGTATAGTATACTATATATTATATATAGTATACATATTAATTATTATATATAGTATATAGTATAAATATGGAATATTATATATTATATTAATAAATTATGTAATACATATTATATAGATTATATAATATATTTAATACATAGTATATACTATATATTTGTTGATGTGTGACCAATTCACAAGAAAGAGAGAGAGGGAGTGGGAGGGACTTGAGAGAGAGGGAGAGATAAAGACCTAAGTGGGAGTGAGAGACCTAAGGGGGATGGGGAGAGAGAGAGGGAGAGAGGGGGAGAGAGAGAGATTTGAGAGGAAGAATGTTTTCCCATGTTGGGACTCTATAGAATAAGAAGTGATACAACCATCAAACAAAATCATTACAACTCAATTCAACATTCATGCCATTAAAAATTTCAAGTTTAATAACATATAATTAGATCATTCATGTAAAATACCATAAAATCATCATGAATAAGAACCACTATCTTCCAATCATGATATATAAACAAGAACATTATGTACACCAAAGGGGTTTGATGCAAATTTCAAATAAAATCCTTAGAAGACATCAAGATACATGTTAATTAGATTGTTCATGTGAAATCTATACAATGATTATGACCAAGAAATAAGTCATTAGTCAACCATGATGAATGAATAAACACTATATATGCACACTATAAATGAACAAACATTTATAAATTAATAGATTATTTAATATTTATTACTAAATTTTTGTCTCATCATTATACTATTAAATATTCTTAAATTCAACACTAAAAATATCCATCCAACCAAATTCTTTATAAAATATCCTTCCAAGATCAATTTTATAATAAATATGATCATTGTCTTAATAATTTTTTGCAGCTCTCAGTTGCATCTATTCATTTCTTTGTGTTTTCCTCTTTAGATTAGGCTTGTCTCCTTTCCTCTAGCCATCGTTGATGCTTGTCTAAGTCCACTTCCATGTACCTAACCACATCAACAACAATTTGCATTTTTGATGCAAAACACCTCAATAATGGGTGAACACATTCTTCATTTTAAATAGCGTTAACTTGATCCTAAATGGTTCTACCATTCACATCGACTTGTTCTCAAAAGTGAGCACCATCGAGTGCAGGTGGTGGAGGTGGGGGGTTACGAGGTGGAGTGGTTGGAGCTGGAGGGCGTGGATCCATGATTTAGATATAAGTGAACCTACATTAATTTGTAATTTAAAAATGTAAGAAACATGTTTAAGATCCCTTTAAACCATTCAATATAAATGACTTAATTGAATACAAATGAAAAAATGTGTAAAGCTCATTTATGTCTAAGGCATGTAAATGGAAAACAAATAATTGTTAAAGTGATGTGAAATCTCATTTAAAAATAGATTAAACTTTTACCTCGCTGCAATGTGGAAGTGTTAAGCTCCAAATTGATTCAACAAAGGTGGAAGTGTTAAGTTCCAAATTGATTCAACGAAGGTCGAAGTGTTAAGCTCCAAATTGATAATACTAAGTGAATTTGTATACATGGTTAGTAATGGTTAAACAAAACTTGTCCCTACAACCATAGGGAAATGGGAAAATTTAATGGGCAATAATTGATGGGATATGCGGTAGGCTATCATTCGTATATGATACAATATGATAGCCTCCTGCATAGCCCATCAATTATTACCCATTCACTTCACCCATTTCCTTATGGTTGCACGGAAAAGTTTTGTCTGATCGATTCTAACAATGGATCTAGATTCACCAAGTATTGGAAATTTAGAGCACTTTCAACAAGGATCCTTTCTATTTTGAGAGCTGAGGAGAGTCAAAACAATTAATTTTTTTAAAAAAAAATTGTTTAGCAAAGAAATACTAAATTAAAAATAAGAAACAAAGCAAGAATTTAAGAAACATAAAAATAAGTGATAAAGAAGGAAAAATAGAAAAGAATGTAAAACAGTTTAAAAAAATGTAGAAAGGGGGTAATGAAAGTTCTATTTTATGTTTGTTTAGTATGCTAGGTTCAATTTGATACTTTTTTTTGGTTTACCATAAACTAGGGTTTCAATTTTTTTTTGTAATTTTAGATAAAAATGAAAAAATTCAATAAATCTACAAAGAATACAAAAAAAAACTTAAAGTTATCACTAATTAGCAAAAAAGATTGAAAAAATGCAAAAAATGTTGGATTCCAGTTGTGTTTATGGTTTGTCCTTGATGAAAAAATCTCCGATCCTTATGATTTACAATGGAACTTCTTTGATGTCTCTTGGCTATTACAGAAAGTTATGTGTTATGTTTCAATTTCAAGATGGTGATAAGAATTTTGGTTCAAGCTATGAATGCTATTTCCATGTCTGACAAAGCTTGTAAGTTGGTATTCTTTTTTAGGATGGTTCTCTTTGCATTTCATAGGCTTTCACATATTGGCATGAGTATGGCAGGGTCTCCCCGATCCACTTTGAAATGTCTAAGTTGCCTATCGGCAAGACATTTCTAATGTTATGTCGATTGAATTTAACATTCTGGTAGTTTTCAGCGTGACATTGTTTGTTGTCTCAGCGATAGTAGTTATATCGACATAAGTTAAATCTGTTGGTATGTGGTCTCAGCGATATTGGTTAGTCACACCGACCGCCATTGGAATTTTGGCAGGACTTCTCTTTGGATTTTGGCGACAGAAAAAGTGTTCTCTATCGGCATGAGCTTGGCCATCAGGCTGAGGTCATAGCGAAAAGGTTATGTCTCTTTGACTAATGCTTGTGGATGTCTTTCGGTAGGAGTGTTGTAATTGTCTTATGGTCTCTCCAAAGAGATATTGTCTTACCGACCGTGTTCAAAAAGGTCTTATCGGCAAAAATTTTTCTTCGGTATAATGTCATATTGAACCCTGTGGGTCTCGCCGATGGAAAATATTAAGGGCTCTCGGTGAAACATATTGTGTTCGATATAATATCTCTCCGACTGTGGAAAGTCATGGTGAAGGCGAATGAAAGGATTTTGGTGAAAGGTTGGTAAAGTCTTAGCGACTCAGAGTGAATAAAGTCTTTCGGTGAAACTTAATGTATTCTATGAAACATCTTCCCAACAGCATTAGGTTACAGCGACAGTGTCAAAACAAGATAGAAGGCTAATCAATAAGAAAACCAATTTGTCACAGCGACCAATGTGTATCATGTGGAGTATCGGTGAAACATGGAGCAGTCTATATAGTGTCTCCCCGACTATGTATAGTCTCGGCAACTTGGAAATGATAAAGGCCTTCGGCATAGGTGTTGAATTGTCACAGCGACAATGTGTATCGAATGTCTTTCAAAATGACAAAGTTTTTTCTCCAAGAGGTCTCCCCGAAAGTTGTCTGTTACAGCAATTGTGAATGAAACTAAAAGGGCATCTCGGTAAGACGTTTCCTCATGTCTTAGGGAAAGCATGTTTTACTAAGGAAGACCATCGACGTAGCATGTTGTATTCGATATGTCTTCTCTCTGACTCTGGTGGTTCTTGGAGAAAGCAACAACCATAAGGTTGTCTAGCAATGTTAGAGTTGCCTACAACATAACATGTCATCGATTGAATTAAAAATATTAGGGCAAACTTTTTGAGTTTATTCTCTTAAGCTAGGTATCAAACCCTAGCCTGGTCGCCATCATGAATGTTTACGTTTCTGTTGTTGCTGACTGTAACAGTTTCTACAAAGGTCTATGGAAGGTTTGTTTGATGCGCCTCTCTGGTTGGTTGCTCGACAGTGGTTGATGGAGCCATGGGAGTTACAGGTTTGTCTGAGAAACAATCTCACAAGTTTCAAAAGCTGGGTGAAATGGCTCTTGTTTTGGTTGGTTGTTCTGCCGTTACTTCTGAAGTCTGTTACTTTTCCAACATTTATAAATAGGAGCAGAAAACTAAGTTTTCTGTTTGGTTATTATTGTAATTATGAGATTATCATTCTTGGGCTGTATGAAAATGTATGATAAAACTTTGCAATAAAAATCTAAATAAAAATGCAGAGATTGTAAATTTCTTTTCTAATGAGGTATTTTAGGGATTCAGTTATTGAATCTTTAAGGATTTCTGTAGACAAGAAAATAGAGAGATATGTACTTAACTAAAAATAGAGAAATCCTCTGAATTATTACTATTGTTCAAAACATAATTTGAGGGGTTGGTACTCCTTGAGATAGATATCTCTAAATGAGGGGTTTATGCTCCTTGAGTGGGTGCTCAAAAATCAGCCTATAAGGCATTGTGAATAGTTGATTAAAAGATTAAGCCTGGAAGGCATTTAGGGAGTGGTTTTTATACCCCAGGAGGGTTTTCCACTCAGAAAAATATTGTGCCTCTTTGTTCTTCTGTGTTCTCTCTGGTTTACTATGCTATTGTTGTTTCAGTTCACTGTTGAGTCATTATTTTTCTCAATTCTGTTTATGAATGATTACATTCAACTCATGAATGCTTTAATCAGAATGATATTGAGATCCAATCTGAGCAGTGTGTTTAAACATTTTAAAATTCAGTCAAATAGTTAAGACACTGATTCACCCCCCCCTCTCAGTGTCATTTTAACTCCAATAATTGGTATTAGAGCGTAGGGTCCTTTGATAGGTTTTAAATTACCTTGGATTGATCTTGGTCTTGGAGTTTGTTTTTAAGGGCACATTCTCAAGAATGTGCTTTTGTAACCAGAGCTCCGTTATTTGATGGAACATATTATGTGTTCTGGAGAATAAGAATGGAAGCTTTTCTTGTTTCTTTTGATGTTGATGTTTGGACCATTGTTTTAGAATATTATAATGTACCTACCACTATTCCCACTGATGCTGCTGAGAAAAAGAAATATGAAACAAATGCCAGAGCTAAGCATTCCATCTTGTGTGGATTAACTAAAGATGTGTTCATTAAAGTCATGCATTGCAAATCTTCTCATGGAATCTGGGAAAAACTTGAAACTATATATCAAGGGAATGAGAAAGTCAAACTATCAAAAATCATTACTCTCAAACATCAGTTTGAGGAGTTGAAAATGAAGGATGATGAGAAAGTGGCTAAATATTTCCTAAGAGTTGATGAGGTTGTCAATGGAATGAAAGGTCTAGGTCAAGAGGTTAATGAATTTAATGTGGTCACAAAAGTGGTTAGGTCCTTACCATCTAAATTTGAATCTAAGGTTTCAGCCCTAGAAGAAAAGAAACACTTTGATAAGCTTACCTTAGACATCCTGCAAGGAATACTTATTGCCTATGAAATGAGAACTAGCAAAAACAATTCAACAGGAAAAGAAACTACCTTTAACTCTAAAAAGAAAGAAAAAGTTGATGTCAGTGAATCAGAGTTGTCTGATTCTAAAGAATCTCATTTTGTTAGAAGATTTAAAAAGGGATCAAGAAAATATAAGGGAAAACTTCCCTTTAAATATTTTAACTGTGGAAAAATAGGTCACTTTGCTGCAAAGTGTCCCTATGATGATCAAATCTATGACAACAAGACAACTAAAATACAGCCTAAGAAGAAGGCTTTCAAACCTAAATGAAACTTCAATTTTAAAAAGAAGAAAAGTCTGTTTAGTAAGGATGAATCTGATATTGAGTCTGAAGACTCATCAGCTGATGAAGTTGAAACTTTGTTCATGGCTGAATTTACTTTGCAAAATGATTCCAACACCTTTGACACTGAAGAAGGTGAAGTAGATCTTGAAAGTGAGCTGAAATGTGCTCTTCAAGAGGTCAGAAAACTTAAAAAACAAGTTCTTACTCAAGAACATAAACCAGATCAAGAATTGATCTCTCTGAAAACTTAGCTTGAAGAAGCTAAAAGAGTTGAAGTCTGCCTTAGAGAGACTGTAAGCTACAAAGATCATGAAATTCAAAAACTGGAACAAGAAGTAGTCCTTAGGAAGGAAATTGAAAAATATGAAAGCACTCTAAAACTGAATGAGATGCTCAACAAGCAAAAAGTGTATAAAGATAAAACTGGTGTTGGTTTTGAAAAGGGTGAATGCTCAACTGAAAAAGAAAAACAAAACCCCTCTTCTGAAGTAAAAAATTCAGGTTCAAATCTCTCAGAATCTGGTAAGGATCATGGTAAGTTTTTTAAAGGTAATAGACCTTCATACAATGTCAATTCTTTTTTCTATGGTTATTGCTTTTTCTGCAACAAATTTGGTCATAAGGTGAGCACTTGTAGGCTTATGAATTCTAGAATACCCAGGTTTGGTCTTAGACAACACCATGGTTTTCTTAGACAAATAAGATGTTTTAAATGCAATACTCTAGGAAATTCTGTCAAACAGTGCATAACTGATCTGCATTCTAAACAGCAGAAAATTAAAAAGGTTTGGAAACCTAAGACTATCAACAACATTGAACAAACTATGTTGGTTCAAACTGCTTTTCATTCAAAGAAAAAGGACTTATGGGTCCTGGACAATGGATGTTCTAACCATATGATTGGTGATAAGGACAAGATTATAAAACTTGAAGATTATGTAGGTGGATATGTTAAGTTTGGTGATAACTCTAGTATTCAAATTAAAGGTAGAGGTTCACTTCTTCTGAATGAAGACACTCCTATCTATAATGTGTACTATGTGGAAGGTCTCAAGCATAATCTTATAAGTGTTAGTCAAATCTGTGATAGTGGTTATCATGTTCTTTTTAATTCACAGGGATGCGGGATTAAGAACAAGCTTGGAAAGGCTGTTGCAGCTGGAAGGAGGACAAAATGAAATGTGTACAATCTCCTTGACTCATCTTGCAATGAAAATATTCAAGGTATGTGTCTAATGGGCCAAATTGAAGAGAGCTAGTTATGGCATAAAATATTAGGACACATAAACTTTGAAAATCTGGTTAGAATTAGTAAGAATCAGAATGTTAGAGGTTTACCAATTCTTAACAAGCCAGAAAATTCTGGGTGCAAAGAATGCTTAAGTGGTAAACAAACTAAAATTAGCTTCAAGACAAAAGAACATTCTTCTTCAAAACCTTTACAGCTTGTGCATACTGATTTATGTGGACCAACTAGAACAAGGTCTATTAATGGTGAAAAATACTTTGTGCTTTTTGTAGATGATTATACTAGAATGGTTTGGGCCACATTTCTTAAGCACAAATCAGAAGCCTTTGAAAGGTTCAAAATCTTTCGTAAAATGGTTGAAAAGGAATCTGATCTGAAATTCAAATGCCTTTAATTAGACAAAGGAGGTGAATTCACCTCTCAAGAGTTTATTGATTACTGTGAACAACATGGTATTAAAAGGCAGTATGCTGCAACTAAAACACCTCAACAAAATGGGGTAGTTGAACATAAGAATAGAACTGTAAAAGAAATGGCTAGAACCATGCTAGATGAAGCTAAATTGTCTGATATGTATTGGAAAGAAGTTGTTCATACAACTATATACATTTTGAATAGAGTGTAGCTTAGGGTGAAATCTAAACACACTCCTTATGAACTGTGGTTTGGAAAAACTGCTTTTGTCAAATACTTTAAAATTTTTGGAAGTAAGTGTTTTATCAAAAAGGATGATGATAATCTTGGAAGTTTTCAATCCAAAAGTGATGAGGGTATCCTTTTTGGATACTCAACTCACAACAAAGCTTATAAATGTCTCAACAAAAGGCTTAATAAGATTGTTGAAGTTGTTAATGTAAAATTTGATGAAAGACCACATTTGAATGCTGAATCTTTGCAAAATAATGAGGAAGAAGAACTTGAATTTGAAATAATTTATGAAGGAGCTGGAACAACAAAGTCTATTGCTGAATCAACAAGCCCTAAAAATGAAAATGAAAGTCCTGAAAAGGCTGCATCAAATGCTGCTTCGAAAACTCTAGCTATATACCACCCCAAAGATCAGATTATTGGGGATAAAAATGTAGGAGTTCAAACTAGAAGAAAGGCTGCAGAATCTAATGAAAAGGCACAAATTGCTTTCTGTCTAGTTACTTAGTTTGAGCCTAAATTTTTTAATGAAGCTCTCATAGACTCATGTTGGCTTAATGCTATGCAGGAAGAAATTGATCAGATTGAGAAAAATCAGACTTGGGAGTTAGTCCCAAGACCAGATGACAAGAAGGTCGTTGGAGGCAAATGGATATATAGAAACAAGGTTAATGAAAATGGTAATGTTATTCACAACAAAGCAAGATTTGTCTGCAAAGGCTATGCTTAACAAGAAGGTATTGATTTTGGTGAAACCTTTGCACCTGTTGCTAGACTAGAATCTATTAGAATATTCTTGGCTTATTATGTTTACAAAAACTTTACTATTTATCAAATGGATGTCAAAACTGCTTTTTTGAATGGCTATTTAGATGAAGAGGTCTATGTTGAATATCCTGAAGGATTTATATGCAAAGATAGTCCTAACCATGTTTACAGGTTGAAAAAGGCTCTCTATGGCTTAAAACAAGCACCTAGAGCTTGATACTCTAGGCTGGATAGTCATTTAATTTCTAATGGATTTATTAGAGGAGGTGTAGACAGTAATCTTTATGTTAAAACTGAAGGTTCTGATATTTTAGTTGTTGAAATTTACTTTGATGATACTATCTTTGGCTGCAATAATGTCACTATGAGTAAAAAGTTCTCTCAGTTAATGGAATATGAGTTTGAAATGTCAATGTTAGGAGAATTAAATTTATTTTTGGGTCTTCAAATCTCTTAATGTGAGACTAAAATATTTCTTTCTCAATCCAAATATGATAGAGAGATGCTTACAAAATTTAAAATTGATGAATGTCATCCTGTTAGCACTCCAATGGCTACTGGATGCAAACTTACTAAAATTGATGATTCTCCTGATTCAAATCAAACGGAATACAAATCAATGATCAGAAATCTCTTATATTTAACTGCCTCTAGACTTGACATTATGTAGGTGGTTTGCACTGTTGCACATTTTCTGGCATCACCTAAAGAATCTCATGTTACTGCTGTTAAACAGACCTTTAGATACATTCAGGGCACTCTTGATTATGGTCTTTGGTATCCTAGGAACAATGATTTATCTTTGATTGCTTATACTGATGTTGACTGGGCTGGTTGTTTAGATGATAGGAAAAGCACCAGTGGTGCTGCATTCTTTCTTGGTGATCGTTTAGTGGCATGGCACAACAAGAAACAAGTATCTGTTTCTCTTTCTACTGCTAAAGCAAAATACGTTGCTGCCACTTCATGCTGTACTCAAGTACTGTGGATGAGTCAGACTCTTTTAGATATGGGTATTAATGTTTCTAAACCTATTTCCATTCTTTGTGATAACACTAGTGCAATAAATATATCAAAAAATCCTGTCATGCACTCTCAAACTAAACATATTGCTATTTTCATTTTTTGCGAGAAAAGGTTTTGGCTAATGAATTCTGCTTACAGTTTGTTGGATCTCAAGATCAGGTGGCTGACATTTTCACTAAGCCCTTAGAAAAAGAGCTATTTGAAAGGCTGAGACTTCGATTGGGAGTTATTTCTCAATCATTACTTCACTGAATCTCCAAGCTACTACTTAGGGGGAGAAAGTTAAATATTTTCATTCTCTTACTGCTCTCCTATAATCTTGGTTGCTACTCTTCTATTTTTTTTCTGCAGCTGTTTCTCATGATATTTTGGTTGGCTTCTTAGTTGTGTTTCATGGAAATTGCACAATCTTCTCTTCTACTCTTTGTCATTGAGGAAAAATGGGGGAGAGTCATTTGTGTTTTTCCATCAAGGACAAAGGGGGAGTTTGTTGGATTCCAGTTGTGTTTATGGTTTGTCCTTGATGACAAAATCTTTGATCCTTATGATTTACAATGGCACTTCTTTGATGTCTCTTAGCTATTACAGAAAGTTATTTGTTATGTTTCAATTTCAAGATGGTGATAAGAATTCTAGTTCAAGCTATGAATGCTATTTCTGTGTCTGACAAAGCTTGTAAGTTGGTATTCTTTGTCAGGATGGTTCTCTTTGCATTTCACAAGCTTTCACATATCAGCATGAGTATGGAAGGGTCTCCCCGATCCACTTTGAAATTTCTAAGTTTCCTATCGGCAAGACATTTCTAATGTTATGTCGATTGAATTTAACATTCTAGCAGTTTTCGGTGTGACATTGTTCATTGTCTCAGTGACAATAGTTATATCGGCATAAGTTAAATCTGTCGGTATGTGGTCTCAGCGATATTGGTTAGTCACACCGACCACTATTGGAATTTTGACAGGACTTCTCTTTGGCTTTTGGCGATAGAAAAAGTGTTCTCTATCGGCATGAGCTTGTCTGTCATGCTGAGGTCATAGCGAAAAGGTTATGTCTCTCTGACTAATGCTTGTGGGTGTCTTTCGGCAGGAGTGTTGTAATCGGCATATGGTCTCTCCGAAGACATATTGTCTTACCGACCGTGTTCAAAAAGGTCTTATCAGCAAAAGTTTTTCTTTGGTATAATGTCATACCGAACCATGTGGGTCTCGCTGATGGAAAATATTAAGGGCTCTCAGTGAAACATATTGTGTTTGATATAATATCTCTCTGATTGTGGAAAGTCATGGCAAAGGCAAATGAAAGGCTTTCAGTGAAAGGTTGGTAAAGTCTTAGTGACTCAGAGTGAATAAAGTCTTTCGGTGAAACTTAATGTATTCTATGAAACATCTTCTCAACAACATTAGGTTATAGTGATAGTGTCAAAACAAGATAGAAGGCTCATCGATAAGAAAAACCATTTGTCATAATGACCAATGTGTATCATGTGGAGTATCGGTGAAACATGGAGCAGTCTATATAGTGTCTCCTCAACTATGTATAGTCTCAGCGACTTGGAAATGATAAAAGCCTTTGACATAGGTGTTGAATTGTCATGGCGACAATGTGTATCGAATGTCTTTCAGAATGACAAAGTTTGTTCTCCAAGAGGTCTCCCCGAAAGTTGTCTGTTACAACAATTGTGAATGAAACTACAAGGGCATCTTGGTAAGACGTTTCCTCATGTCTCAGGGAAAGAATGTTTTACTAAGGAAGACCATCGGCGTAGCATGTTGTATTCGATATGTCTTCTCTTTGACTCTGGTGGTTCTTGGCGAAAGCGACAACCATAAGGTTGTCTGGCAACGTTAGAGTTGCCTACGGCATAATGTGTCATCGATTGAATTGAAAAGATTAGGGCAAACTTTTTGAGTTTATTCTCTTAAGCTGGGTATCGAACCCTAGCCTGGTCACCATCATGAATTTTTATGTTTCTGTTGTTGCTGATTGTAACAGTTTCTACAAAGGTCTATGGAAGGTTTGTTCGATGCGCCTCTCTGGTTAGTTGCTCGATAGTGGTTGATGGAGCCATGGGAGTTATAGGTTTGTCTGAGAAATAATCTCACAAGTTTCAAAAGCTGGGTGAAACGGCTCTTGTTTTGGTTGGTTGTTCTGCCGTTACTTCTGAAGTCTATTACTTTTCTGGCATTTATAAATAGGAGCAGAAAACTATGTTTTCTATTTGACTGTTATTGTAATTATGAGATTATCATTCTTGGGCTGTATGAAAATGTATGATAAAACTCTGCAATAAAAATTTGAATAAAAATGCAGAGATTGTAAATTTCTTTTCTATGAGGTATTTTAGGGATTCAGTTATTGAATCTTTAAGGTATTCTATAGATGAGAAAACAGAGAGATATGTACTTAACTGAAAACAGAGAAATCCTCTGAATTATTACTATTGTTCAAAACATAATTTGAGGGGTTGGTACTCCTTGAGATATATATCTCTAAATGAGGGGTTGATGCTCCTTGAGTGGGTGCTCAAAAATTAGCCTATAAGGCATTGTGAATAGTTGATTAAAATATTAAGCCTAGAAGGCATTTAGGGAGTGGTTTTTATACCCCAGGAGGGTTTTCCACTCAAAAAAATATTTTGCCTCTTTGTTCTTCTGTGTTCTTTCTGGTTTACTATGCTATTGTTGTTTCAATTCACTGTTGAGTCATTATTTTTCTCAATTCTATTTATGAATGATTACATTCAACTCATGAATGCTTTAATCAGAATGATATTGAGATCAAATCTGAGCTGTGTGTTTAAATATTTTAAAATTCAGTCAAATAGTTAAGACACTGATTCACCCCCCCCTCTCAGTGTCATTTTAACTCCAACAAAAACAACATACCTAGAGGTCGTTGCTCAACTGCTGTATCACCAAAATGAGGCAGGGTTCGTGAAAATGAGGAAGAATTGACGTTATAAAGTCCTTAAAGAAACAAATATCTACTTTGTAAAACTATATTATATTCCCATGTGGCTTAAATTAAATGGAGTAAAACATAAATATCTATTTATTATATAATAAATTTATTGTATACAAAGATACAATAATATATTTCACATATAAGTTTTATATTATATATTATATCATATATTATGTTATATAAATTATATAATATATAATATATATTATATATTATATAATATCTATTATATATTATATATTATATAATATATATAATATATAATATATATTATGTAATATATACTAAATATATTATATATTATATTTAGTACATTGTCTCCATTTGAAAACAAGGCAGGCTTTTTCCTAAACAAAACAAATGGATATCCATTATGTAACAACATATTGATTTTTCACGAGGCATAAAAA
>VDFB02270651.1:671644856-672011325 GCA_007258455.2 Sequoia sempervirens
TTAGTCAGAGAGGGAGAGTTGGAGAAAGTGGGTATAGGGTTTAGGGAGAGAGGGAGAGTGGGAGAGAGGGAGAGAGAGGGAGAGAATGGGTTTAGGGTTTAGGGAGAGAAGGAGAGTGGGGGAGAGGGGGAGAGTGGGGGAGAGTGAGAGATTGGGAGAGAGTGGGTATAGGGTTTAGGGTTTAGGGAGAGAGTGAGAGTGGGAGAGAGTTGGATAGGGTTTATAAAGTTGGTATAGGGTTATAGAGTGGGAGAGATGGAGGGAGAGGGAGGGAGATGGAGAGATGGAGGGAGATGGAGAGTGGGAGAGAGGGAGGGAGAGGGAGGGGGAGAGAGAGTGGGAGAGAGGGAGTGAGGGAGAGAGGGAGAGAGAGGGAGAGTGGGAGAGTGGGAGATAGAAATTAAGGTTTAAAAGTTTGGGGAGAGAGGAGAGTGGGGGGAGAGAGAGGGAGAGAGTAGGTATGGGATTTAGGGTTTATGGTTTAGGGAGAGAGGGAGAGTGGGAGAGAGGGAGATAGAGTGGGTTTAAGGTTTAGGGTTTAGGGAGAGAGGGAGAGTGGGGAAGAGGGAGAGAGTGGGTATAGGGTTTAGGGAGAGTGGGAGAGAGTGGGATAGGGTTTATAGAGTGAGATACTATATATTATATATTTATTATATTAAATATATTAATATAATATTAATATATATAATATATAATACTATATATATTAATATTATATTAATATATATTATATATATTAACATATATAATGATATTTTAATATATATATATATATATTAATATAAAATATATATTAATACATAATAAATATTAATATATATTAAATATATATCATATATCAAAAGAAATAATAATTCTTAAAGTTCAAATAATGGAGATCTGTTTATTACGAATATCCATTCTGTGTATTAGTAGGTTATACACTTGGATGAGCATCAATATATATTAATATTAATATAGTATTAATATATCATATATATTAATATATCATATATATTAATATATCATATATATTAATATATAACATATATTAATATATAATATATATTAAATATTAAAATATAATATGTAAAATATAAAATATAATATATTATATATTAAAATATAATATATATTAGTTATTAGTTATATATATATATATTAGCAAAAGTGGCAAGCCACGATAATTATATTATATTAAATAATAGTTATTACAAAAACCTGGTTTAGACGAGCATACCGACAGGAAAGAACCAGGAAGAAAACCTCTGGTTATAGCTCGAGAAAGTACTTAATTTCCTATCAAGATCCTACGACTGACTAACTCAACCCTAGTATAAACCTCTTTGCATTTATAGATGATAAACCCACTTTACAATGTGAAAATACAGACCCTATTGCATTTCCAAAATACCGACCCTTCCTAGTTACATTGAATAAATCCCTTTACATGCCCATTACATTTCCACAAAAAAGACCCTTTACATTTCCAGAATATAAACCCCTTTACATGACATTCAATGCTTAATAGAAAACAACATTATGCTCATAACAACCATAAAACCTTGATTACATATTCGACCTGCAGAAGCTGAATGGAGGATGAACCAAAAAAAATGATTAGAAGGAAGTTGATTTGTTCCCTGCCCTTCAAGGTCCATTAATCAAAATTTCATCATATACTTGTTTCTTCTTATGATCATAATCCTGTGAAGGAAGTATTGCATTGATATCAGGAACATAATGATAACAATATTTTCCCTTGGAAGCTTATGGAAGAATTGATAATTGAAAATCATGCACACATGTATGATTCTTCAAGAAGGAAATTGCTTGAAACTTCCTCTTTATTTTATATTTTATATATATATATATTTGATCAGTAATAGTGTTAATTTTATTAATTATAATGAAAAATTATATAGCAATTCTCATTATAGCTTCATTTTAAAAACCCCCTTTCCAACACCTCTAAGCTCCTCTACATGAACCCCTAGTCCTACCACCTATCCACACTATAATCAAATCGATGGGTTACAAACAATGAATCACTGCATCAAACAAAGAAGCTCCACAAACAACCCTAAAAAATAAGCCTAAAACCATCAACCCCTAAAAGAAACCTATTAACAGGTTAGAAGTTTGAAGCACTATTTAGTCTTCTCTTAGTCTAAGATCGGAGGACCATTGCAAAAGTTTCCTTCTTTAATTTCTTTAATTTCTTCCCCTTAACAATTTGCCAACCATCGTCCACCCTTGTAGCCTCCTTCTTCCATTCCAATGGTTTGTCATTGGGACTATTTGAAACTCCATTCAAACTGCCAATTGCTTGTTGACTTTGTCCATTAGCTTTCCATTTCCTAGCTTCTTTCTCTTGTGATCTCATCACACCTTTTTTCTCTCGACACTCTAGTGTTATTTCCCAATTTTTGAAATTCAAATCCTTTTCACATCTGTTGAAGACAACATTATCACTGTTAACAACTGGACTCCCTTCTTGTGTCTAGACATCACTAGTCTATTATTGATCCTCCCTGGTAACATCAATCACCAACACCTTCCCTTCCTGACCCAGAGCCCCAAGTACCTGACCCTCATCTTCCCTGCCTTTCAACTGAGAGCTCACTTACTTTTCCTCCTTTTTCTCCACTATATAGTGTTGGAGAGAAACATCTTTCCACCAAGAAGTAGATTTATTTATTCTGTGTTTGGCACATTGAGCAGCCAAGTTCCTAGTTTCATAACAAATTTTGTACCTAAAGGGTACCCCTTCATAGTCCAGGGGCTGCACCCAACAACCTTTCAAGGTTTTTATCTGGATCTCTTCCAAAAGCTCCTTAGACACGTCCATTTCCACCAAAATTTGAGCAAAAGTCAAATGCAGAAGATTTGAAGATCCCTCATCCACCATTAAAAAAATTTCTAAAGAGTTCCCTACAGCCTCGAAGTAAGGGTCAAACCAAAATTTTAATGGAAGGTTAGGAAGTCTCACCTAGAGAGGAACCCTCTCAAACACTTCCATAGATAGGTTAAAATCCGGATGCCATGGCTTTAACATCAATTCATATTTTTCTTCTCAATCCCAGTGATAGTCACAAAGGATCTTATTTCTATCTTGCTCCTTTTCAAAAACAACAATGAAGAAACCTTCAACCATGGGATAGATTTGAACATACACTTCCAACACATGCTTCCAATGGTTAGAAATCCACTGGTGGAGATCAATCAAGCTTGGAAAAAATACCTTGAATCTCCCAATCAGGCCCAACCCATTTTTTTTTCATTAAAAGTCACTTCTTGATCAAGCTCACCATCTAGCTCCACTGTGATTATTCTAGAAGGAGGTAAAATATAAACCCCTCCTCCCCTTCCCGTCAAAATTTTTGTTGATTGCTTCAATGTCTGAGAGGGTCCATTTTGGTTTCCCCCAATCTCAGATGCCTTGGAACCCTTAAAAAATCCATCTCCCCCTATGACGACAACACTAGGTTGCCCACTCCTTTGGCCTCGTTGTGCAGGTAGGTCACCACCATCCAATCGACAATTGCCACTGCTATGGCATGATTTCTTCACAACATTCTTTGTTTGGTTGCCCCAACCAATATTCTCTTTGTTACAAACTTCATTGTGCCGAAAGCCACCAATGTTTCCCTAAGAAGCCTTTCCTAAAGGGCTCAATCTAGGAAAAACCCTAGTCGCGGAGACAAAAAATAGCAATCGATTGTTAGTGTCCATCCATTCCCACTTATAATATATTATATATTGATATATAATATATATTAGATAACATATAACATTGTAATAACACTAGAGGTGACATATATCCATCTATAATGGATATCCATTATAGATAGATATCCATTTTTTCATTGAGGATTTTTTAGACTTGTAGGCATGTGAATTGGTTTACATAACGGATATCTGTTTTGTAAGTTATATAAAAAACAAAAAGGGACTGTTTGAGTATTTCAATGGTCCCTACATTCTTTTTGTTGTGAAATTCTCATGCTTTTTGTCTGCATCAGATGAAATTCAGCTTTTCAAAGATTCTCTAACACCTTTTTAGAATTCCAATCATTTGTGTGTGTTTTTTTGTTTGTGCAATGGGGGGCAGCAGTCAGCGTAAGAGAAAAGGTAAAAGAAAACTTACAATAGATCAAATTGAAGCATATAGATGAAAAGATAGAGAAAGTCATAGGAAAATAATACAAAGTATGCAAAATATTTAAATTGAAGCTTCTTTTGAACCATTAAATGTTAATTCAAGTGAAGATGAAATAGAAATTACAAATATTGAACATCATATTCAAATTGAAAATGAAAACATTGAAATTGAAATTGAAAATGTGAACAACATTGAGAATGAAAATGTTGTTCAAAATGAAATTGTTATTGAAAATTTTGATAACATTGAAAATGTTGATAATGAACCTTATGCAACACCTAATTACAAAAGAACCCCTAAATGGATGTGTAGACATCCAAATTTGACCACTCCCATATGGTCAAACCCGTCTACTTCATCAATTTATTTCATCAATATTAATTAAGTTACTTATTTAATTAATATTTCCCCTTTCCCTAAGGTTCTTAAAGTATTTAATTTTACAATTAAATACTTTACTTCCCATCCTTCCTCTAAATTAAATAAATAAATAAATTTATTTAATTTGGTCACTTAGCCTTTTGGAATTTAAATCAATTTTAAATTCCTCTTTTTCTCTCTCCTTGTCACATCCTCTATAACTTTCTTCTAATCTATATTAGTTTGATTAATCCATGATTAGGATGTGCACACCTTTAATTAGGATTAATGTCACATCCTCCACATCTTCCAACTTGCTTCTAATCTTCTATTAATTTTCTTAATCAATTGTTTGCACAACCTTAATCTAACCCCCTTGCCACATTTAGCATACCTTTTTGGTCAACCTTCACAATTTCCACATTTAGCCTAGACCCTCTTCTCCATGTGAATTGAAAATTCACATTTATCCCTCCAAGACTCTCCTCTTCCCCATGCAAGTTGTTAGGAGTTCTAGAACTCCTCACTTGTCACATCACTCACATGAGGACAAGTACTTTCCTTTTTGAGAACCTTGTTTTATCCCCAAGGTACTCCCGATCATGTGAATTTAAAATTCACATTTATTTCTCCAACCACTTCTCTCTTCCCCATGGAGATTTTTGAGGAATACTAAAATTCCTCATATGTCATTTTCCTCCCATATGGGAACATGAAAATCCTTTTTAAGAAAATTTTCTCCCAATCCTAAGGTACTTGCAAGTACCTCCACCTCACATGTCCCTTTTCCAACTCATTTTTCCTTGTGACACTTCATCCTCCACATGGCAAGATGTGAGGGCTTGTGAGTCCTCAACTCACCACAACCCTTCATCTTTCCCATGTTGGAAAAATCTCAACCATTCAATTCTCTAGAGAGATCTCCCTTAAAATGGAATATTTTCTTTCAATTCTCTCATTAGGCATACATCACATTCAAACATTCAAGCTCTAGCTCTCACACTTGCATTTTGCACTCACAAACCTCCATTGTTTCATGCTTTTAGGATTTCATCTTTTGTATTTACACTCATCTATCAAAATACCCAAATAGCTCATTGCATTCTTCATCTCATTTAGAGCATGTTGCATCCATTTTCATCACATTTTTCCATCAAGGAGCATACAAAACATCAACTATCAAAGGGTCAACCAATGAGCAACTCATACAAGGTATAAATCTTTCTTTTATCTTTATTTTGTTTGAGTTTAATGTAGCCCAATCTTGAGGTGTTTAAGTGTTCTTTCCTTCGTTTGCATTCTATTTTACATAATTTAGGATAGGTAAAAAATATTGATCACATTTTTGGCACGCTCGATGGGACCCACAGATGGTTCTTTTTGCTTTCACATTTGTTGTTTTTTGATATTTTGTAGGTTCAAGTTACACAGAGGTGACCCTGCCCTAAACAGGGATGAACCTGCCCTAAGACAGGTGATCTCGACTTGAACAGAGGTGACCCTGCCTTGCAGTGTCACCCACTTGGGAGACAATAGAAAAAATTACTCATTGTTTCCTGCACAGAGGTGAACCTACCCTGAATAGGGGCGAACCTACCTTGAAAAAAGGTGAACCTTCCCTAACAGGGGTGGACCTGACCCAAACAGAGACATTTGCAAGGTAAAATAGAGGTATAAAAGTCATTTCTAAATGTTATTTTCTATTCTTTTGGTTGATACTGACCCCCTAACTTGTCTTGTTGGTGATTGTGCAAGATTTTACTAATATTTTGTGTAGTTATCTCAAGCTTGTTGAAAATTAGAGGATAAAATACTAACACTTTTCTTGTAGAACGATAAATTTCAATGTTGTTTGTTTAGTTTGTTTATCATTTTTGTTTATTAATTTATACACATAGTTTTAAGTAGGGGAGTCAAAGATATTGTGTGCTATGTTTGTAAAGTAAGCTATTGATGTGTCCAACCCCCTTGCGCCATTTGGTGATCTTGGGTGATGATAAATCGTAGCTTACTTTGTCCTTTGTGTTGCCTAAGGGGCACTATATCGCTTGAAGCTTTCCCTTGCACTTCGTGTGAGCTTGGGGAGTAGCCGAAAATGGTTAGTGTTCTTTTTTTAGCGGGACTTGCTTTGGGATTTCATCACCCCAAGGGATAATCCCAACCATGCATACTAGTGGGGTATACGAAGGGGGGAGAGCCAAAGCTACACCCCAATCCAATCATGTCGTATCTAGCGGAGCATCAAAGCTAGGGTGATACCTAGATAGATATGAAGAGTTGGTCCAAGTGTTTAGTATCTTGTTGGGGTTCCTGACTCACACTTGTGATGGGCTAGTGTTCACAGTTGTGCATTATGAACTGAGTGTATATTGAGGACTCCCTAGTTGCCTTGTTCAGCCTAGTTAGAGGACTGTGTTGGCCATACCCTTCATACTAATCTTAGGATTGTGCTATTTGAACTATCTTTTTTGTGCAAAACCAGTGAATTTCTATTGAGTTAAGTTTTCTTTACCTTCTGCTTGTTGTTTTTTGTGTTTTCAGTCATTTTCCATAGCCATTTTCACATAGGTCAAGTTCAGGTTTGTTGACAAAAGTGAACCTTCCCTGAACAAGGGCGAACCTCCCTGAACAGGGGTGACCCTACCTTCTGTCTTAGTCATCTCTCAACCTGTGTCTATCAAAATTGTCTATCTTTTCACCAAACAGGCGAACCTACCATGAATAGGGGCGAACCTGCCTTAAGTTGGGTGAACCTGCCCCAAGTCAAGTGAATTTTCACCTTGAACAACCAATTTTTCCATTTTTTTAATCATTCTAAGTACCTATTTACCAGTTTCGAGCATCTGTATCCCAATTTCAAGCATTCGTTTCCCCATTCTAAATGTTCATTGGCCCGTTCTGAGCATTCATTTCCCTATTCTGAACATCTGTTTACCCGTTCTGAGTACACGTTTATCTGTTTTGACCATCTGTTTACTCGTTCTGAGTACCCGTTTCCTCATTTAAAGTACCCATTAACCCATTCTGAGCATTCATTTCCCCATTCTGAATGTTTGTTTGCCTGCTCTAAGCATCTATTTCTCATTTTGAGCCTCTGTTTCCCATTCTGAGCCTCTATTTCCCATTCTGAGCCTTCGTTTCCCTATTCCAAGTATTTGTTTGCCTATTCTGATAGTTTTTTTGATCCTCTTTTTTGATTTAGACAATTTTGAAAATTAACTTGGGTGACCCTAACCTCAACTTGGATGGCCTTGACCTGAAATTAGGCAAACCTGACCTCTAGTTGGGAAAACCTAACCTCCAGATAGGTGAACCTGACCTCTAGATAGGAAAACCTGACCTCCAGATAGGTGAACCTAACCTCCAGTTGGGCGAACTTGACCTCTAGATAGGCAAACCTAACCTCTAGATAGGCGAACCTAGCTTCTAGATAGGTGAACCTGGCTTCTAGTTAGGAAAACTTGACCTCCAGTTGGGTGACCTTGCCCCCTAGTTGGGTGATCCTGCACTTTGGTTAGATGAGTTTGATCTTTATCTAGTCATTCTACATTTTTTGTTCGCCTGGAATTTGCATCTGCATTCCTCAAAGATCGTTTGTTCATCATCCAAATCATATATGTACATCATAAAGCATCTCTAGGTTGCATATCCGTCATGATTTTCACAATCCAAATCCTCTGAACTTCATTTGAGGTCATTATCCAAATTGATCCAGGTGTTTGAAATCGATCGTCATCCTACAACATCTACTTAGGATCGCCACCCATCCTGAGTCAGTCATCATCATCCAACCCTATCAACCCACTTCCATCTCAAGTTGGATTTAGTTCCACAATCATCTACCTATCCTTAATTTGATCAATCAACACCTTAAGTCACCTAGGGTGATCTTTGAACCTAGTTTAGAATCTCTTTCATCATCCAATCTTATCCAATCATCCAAACTTATCAATCGTTTCATCAATTGATCTTATCCAATATAATCCAATATAATCCAATCTAATCCAATCTAATCCTTATCCAATCATCCAATATATCAATCCAATATAATCTCATCCTTATCAAATCATCCAATTAGCTAACCCACTATCCAACCAAATCAATCCTTCAATCATCATTTAGGAATTGCATCCTAGAGTTTAACCGCATCTTAGTCACATAGTAATTTTGCATTTTCATGCCTATTTAGAATTGATCACAAGCTAAGAAACAAATGGAAAAACAACAAGGTCATGCTTCCTAGCTGAACATCCCACAAGATCCTAACAACGTTACAAATACCACACAAGATCCCAACAATGGTGCAAATATCCCTCAAGATCCCCATAACGGTTCATCACCACAATCCAATACTGACATACAAAACACCTTACCGCTCAGAGATGAAAACATGGTCAATTAGCCCGAAGTTACTGTTGATGAATACCTAAGCAATCCTGCTAATGTTTAGATAATGAATTGCCTCCTCAATGAGTGTGGGGATAATATTTTCGCTACTCTGACCATGAAAGGAGTCAAAACACCACTCGACTTTAATATGTCACAATATATCGGTGCCCAGACTCTTCTTGCACCTCAAGATCCGCAAACCTCACAAAATGTTCTAGGAAATTCATATGTTCCCGAAGGTCCACCTATAGAGAATTGGTATCATCCTAAGTTCAGAAATGTTGTGATACACCAAGTCACCACTTATCCTCGCCTCCCATCCGCTACCTCTACGACACCACCTGATCCTAATGATCGCTATCCTATGGAATGCCACAAAATATTCCACCTGCTCCACCACTTCCACCTCAACATCCTAGTTAACCACCCATCAATACTGTGGGCACTCCACTTCTTGCATTGGTGCCACCTCCAAGACCTGTACCTATTGGTAATATACTACCACCACCTTAGGGTAATATCCATGTGTTTTAGTAGCCTCCCGTTAATCTGGATTGATCCACCGTGATGCAAGTACCACCACAACACACTGCTATCCCTTCACAAACACCGTCAAAACATTTTTTTGCTACTATTTCATCTCAACCACCCCATCAACAACTGCCACAGTGGAACATCACAATCCTAGAATAGAATGTCACCGTTCCACAACAAATTTTTTCAATTCCTCAACAACACACTATCATTCCTACACAACCCCCACATCAAGTCACACAAATTGCATCATAGCTGTCACAACCACCCTATAATGCTTCTGCAATAGTCCTACAATAGCAACATATCCTATCTCACCCACTTTATCAACAACCCCCACAACAACAACAACCACCCAAATACAACAAAATCTTCTCATGCAATATCTTTACCACCCATCTAGTATGTACACCGCTTATGCTACTGTGTCCAATCCTAATCAAAACATTCATGTGACCTCTCAGAACCCCCCACACACTCAATCGCCTCCTTACACTAGTCCTTTGCAATCATACACAAACCCATATCAACAACAATTTAATCCACAACAACTTGCATACATCACACAACAACCCAATGTTGCGTAGAATTACCAGTCCAATCCATACTATACTCAACAAAAACCTTCATACCAATAAGGTGCTTCATCCACATCCTATACACAACAACAACCACCTTATCAAAAGGGTGCTTAATCCACCTCTTACTATCAACAACCACCACCATACTGGTAAGGGGCTTCCACATCATCGTACTATCAAGCTACTACACAGTACCAACAAGGCACTCCATCTACTTCATACTATCAACAACATCCACCATACCAACAAGCGGCTTCCAACACTTACCATCAAAATCCATCATCCTCCTATCCACCTTACATCAATCCTTAGTCTACTTACGCTAATCAGTACCAACAAATACCTCCATATACACCTCAACCCGCTTATGATCTTACTGCTTTAGCACCATCCTCATCATATCAACAGTATCCTCCATATAATTAGCCTAGTTCATCCAATTTGACTGGAACACAAGGCCTATCAATCAAGATCTGGAAGAAATTAAAGTTGTGTTAAAGGACATACAAATTGGGATAGGAAAACAATCGTTCAAGTTTGAGGACATTTGTCCCTACCCGTTTGATCCTTTTGTTTCATTGGTTTCCTTCCCAAAGCATTTTGAAATGCCAAAATTTGATAAATATAAAGGAACCAAAGACCCAAAGTGTCACCTTTCTTAGTTCTACGCCCATTTTCAAGAAGTCATTCATAATGACAATTAACTCATGAGATTATTCCTTAGGATCATATAGGGAATAACTCTTGATTGGTTTATGGCTCTTAAGAAAGGATATATCAAGTCCTTTGCACAACTTTTAGAAGAGTTTTTCTCCCACTTTTCCTTTCAATCTGGAGAAGGATATTGATACCTTAGATCTCTTGAAGGAAAAGCAATAGGAGGGAGAAACCTTTGCGAGCTATCTTCAAAGATGGCGAGTGCTAGCCCGTCGCATGAAATCCCTGCTAAGGGAAAAGTACATGGTCACCTTGTTCATTGAAAAATCCCATCCAGACATGGGCCACAACTTCAGATTTCATTGTGTCATGGCCTTTCCTGAAATCGTGGAGAAAGGTCCTATTCTTGAGAGAGCCCTCATTGCCAAAGGGCTAGTCAAAATATTTAATTTTGATAGAGAAAAATCATCTAGAGATAAGCCCCATTATTGGAACAAGAATAAAAATGTTGTCAATGATGGTGTCACTGGCACTAAACATGTCCAAGTGGCCAATGCTTCCCAGAAGCAACAATATCCTCCTCCTCAACAGCCAATACCTAATGCCATATCAGTGTTTCAAGGGGCACCTTGTCCATCCCAACAATCCAATCAAAACAATCAAGGGGGTAATAAGCATCAATTCACTCCATTAGGAGAACCCCTAAGTGCAGTGTTTAATAGGCTTCTACAAGCTAATTACCTGATCACATATCCTATGACCAAGCCACTCGATGAATCCAAGCCCAAACCTGATTGGTTCAAAGAAAATGAATATTGTGAGTTCCACAATATTAAAGGGCATACATTGAACAAGTGTCAAGGTCTGAAAACATACATCTAGGATCTTATTGATCAGGGTGATATACATGTGGATGCCAACATGACACCCTCATCTAATGCTCAATTACAGATATATCAAAATGCTTTCTTGAAGCATAATCAAGGTCTTAGCACGTCAAATTCAAATATAGGGTCTAGCAATAGTAATGATCAGAATAACAGTACCAACAACATCAGTTACAAAAATGTGCCATTTAATTACCAAGGTATCGTCATGCATAGTGAACAAGTGGAACCACATATATCTATGATAGATGTAAAAGGAAAAGATCCACAATGTGTTGTCACCACTCATCAAACCCACATCACAGTGCTTGGAGCCTATGCATCCACCCAACCCCAACCTTTGAGTTCTCATTACAACATTCTTGACCATCTAGGAAATACTTCGGCACAAATATCCATTCTAGACATGCTTAAATCTTCTTCGCACACCAAGAAATCCTAAATAAGGCCTTACAGAACACCCAAGTTCCTAATGACATAGACCTTGCACAATTTCAAGCATTGGTAGGGCACCTCTTCGCCACCTATCAACTAGGTTTTATCTAAAATGACATGCCCTACATTGACTCTAATCATAACCATCCCCTCCATCTAGAGATCCTAGTAAACTTTCACAAAGTAAAAAGGGTCTTAGTAGATAATGGTTCTACCTTAAACCTTTGTACATTGAAACTCATAAAACAATTAGGATACACCCATGTTGATTTAAATAATCAGGTCATCTCAATCAAAGTGTATGATAATGCAGAGTGTGATTCTGAAGGAATAATATGTCTTCCAATCTAGGTTGGTCTAGTTGTGCAATACACTACTTATCATGTCCTTGATCTAGAACTCCCCTATAACCTCCTCCTCAACCACCCATGGATTCATACCATGCAAGCCATTCCATCCACATACCATCAATGTCTAAAATTACCATTCAATGGGGTAGAAGTTACCATACACAGATCCCCAACCATTTGAATATTTTTGTGCATTAGAAGCTTCTTTTCTTCATTCTCATTATTGTCATGGAGTGGAAATGGGACCATTGTAGACATCATCATCCCAATCATCTACCACCACATTGGCCACCACTTCATCCAGTCCATCATCCGCATTTGATTCCACCCTTACTAAGGTCCAGATCATTGACAAGGGATGTGGTGAATATGAGATGTGCACAACTTTGAACGTGGTAACTATGCCACCCTCACTACACATGTATGGCCAACCTTCACAATCTGCACCAAAACTAGAAGACAAGACTATCACTTTGAGCTCTAAGAATGTGGGAACTAGTACTTACCATTCTCCTGGGTTAAGAAAAGATGCTCTAGAAGATGACATAAGCCAATGGGTCTACTATGAGGAACTTGATCCCTCCCCTCCTTTGAAAGAATATTTCCAGGAGAACTATCTTTGGCCCTCTAAGTTTTCAAAGAAGTACAATTATCAGGGGGGAGGCCTTGGTGCTAAAGAGTGAGGAAGGAAACACCATATTGAGGCCACAATAAGACCAATATACTTAGGCTTGGGTCATGACACAAAACAAAAGGGACCTATAGCATCATCTAGTGCCTCTAACAATGTCAGTGAGAGCAACAGTCTCCTTGAGGACATACCAGACGAGGAATCCATCATACTTGCAAATGATGATGTAGATCACATTAACCTCTTTTCCATGTTTGACTGCTTATACATTTGTACCATTAGCTTATCCCTTAAACATCCTAAACTCATAGACTGGGACCTACATGGTAGCGCACCTATCAACACCTTTCCCTCAATGGATCAGTACGTACATCTCATGGGATTGGGGGAAGATGAACACCCTAACCGCAAAAGTAAAAAGAAACAAAATAAAAAAGGGTCACCTAGCAAAAACCTCCTAGATGTGCTTCTTGACCTAGAAAAAATAAAAACAAAGGGTGTATCTAATAGCAAAAACCTTGATGAGGCGCTAGAAGATTAGGATGTTCATCTTCCCCTTGTAGGAACTCAACTCTCTGAACAATCACCCATCCTGATAGAAGAAACTCAAGAAATAAATTTGGGAACTGAAGAGGATCCCAAAATCACTTATGTATCCAAGGAACTGTCAAAGGAAGAACATTCTAACATCACCAAGCTTCTCAAAGAAGGCATCATCAATTTTGCATGGACATATTCAGACATGCCAGGCCTTGATCCTGCCTTAGTAGTACATCACCTAGATGTACGTCTTGATGCAAAACCTGTCAAGAAAAAGCTTAAGAAAAAGCACCCCCAAGTGGCTCTACTGGTTAAGAAATAATTGGAGAAGCTATTGGACGCTGGATTTATAAGGCCCATTGATTATTCAAAATGGATCTCAAACATAGTGCTAGTAGCCGAACCAAATAGTGTTATTAGAGTATGTAAAAACTTTTGTGACCTCAACCAGGCTTGCCCCAATGATGATTTTCCTTTTCCAAACATTGACATGTTGGTTGACCTCACTACGAGACATGAGATGATTTCCCTTATGGATGGATTCTCTGGATACAATCAGCTCAGAATTGCACCTGAAGATCGACATAAAATAGATTTCACCACACCATGGGGCATGTTCTGCTATAATGTCATACCTTTCAGCCTTAAAAATGTGGGGGCAACCTACTAGTGAGCTATGACCGTTATCTTCCATGATCTCATTCACATAATAATGGAAGATTATGTTGATGACCTACTAGGGAAATCAAGAACAAGGGAAGAACATCCTCTAGTACTCAAGAAGATCTTTGAGCATCTAGAGTAGTATAAGCTAAGGCTAAAATCCTAAGAAATGTGTTTTTGGGGTCACATCAGACAAACTACTGGGCTTCATTGTTTCTCGAAGAGGTATAGAAGTAAATCCAACGAAAGTCAAGGAAATTATGGATATGCCTCCACTACACAGTCTCAAACAATTAAGAAGCCTACAAGGTAAATTACAATCCATCTGGTGGTTCATCGCTCAATTAGCCAACAAGTGTTAGTCATTCACTCATCTCCTAAAGAAGGATACCGCATTTAAGTGGAACCAACAGTGTCAAATCAGCTTCAACAAAATCAAAGAATATTTGGCTCACCCACCAATCCTTATGCTGCCAATTCCTAGTAAGCCACTCGTGTTGTATATTTTTGCTACTTCAGTGGCACTGGGGGCATTGCTGGTACAACACGATGAGTCATCAAAGGAAAGAGAAAACTATTACATTAGTCGAACCCTAGTGGGTTATGAGCTCAACTATTCCCCAATGAAAAAGATTGCCTAGCCGTGGTTTTTAGTTCACAAAAACTTTGACATTACATGCTTAGTCATCCAGTAAAGCTCATCTCCAAGGTCGATCCACTCAAATAAATGTTATCTAGGACAATTCTAACTGGTTGCATGGCTAAGTGGGTCATGCTTATGAGTGAATTTGATATAGAATATGTGGATTAGCAAGCTATTAAAGGACAAGTGATATCTGATTAGTTGGCAGATGCTCCCGTAGTAGATGCCTACCCCCTAACAACAAAATTTCCTAATGAAGGAGTCTTCATAGTAACAAAAGTGGCCACATGGACACTGTACTTTAATGGGTCGTACACACACAATGGATTAGGGGTAGGGATCTTACTCATAACCCCCCAAGGAGATTATATATTGAAGTCATTCCGACTAGCCTTTCCATGCACAAATAACATAGTTGAATATGAAACTCTTCTTACTAGCCTCAAAATAGCAATCCAGTGGCATATCACCCACCTAAGAGTCTTGGGTGATTCTGAATTAATCATCAAATAGGTCAATGATGAGTTTCTCACAGAAGATGATAAACTACTACCCTATAAATGCACGGTAGACAAATTCAAGAAGTATTTCACTTCCATCCAATTTGATTAGATTCCAATAGTCTAGAACAATGCACCAGATGCCATGGCTACCATTGGTTCCTTAATTGACATGCCCAAAGACAAAATAGAGTGTGAGTTCCTCGTTGAACAAATTTTAATCTCAACCTACGATATCCTAGAAAGTGAGATCATGTGTGACATTGTAGGTTCCATGTCCCCTTGGTACCACAATATGTACACTTATCTTCATGACAATATCCTACCTCTCGATCTCACTCGCAATCAAAGAAAATATTTCATCCACCGAACATCCTATTGTATAATCGTAGGCGATACACTTTATTGACGTGGGTATGATGAAACCCTCCTCCAATGTCTAAACGAGACTAAAGTCCATACTACGTTAACAAAAGTACATAGTGGTGTATGTGGGGCCCACTTAAATGGAATGGCCCTAGTTAAGAGAATTCTTTGAGCAGGATATTATTGGCCTACATTAGAACATGATTCTTGCGAGTTCTTCAAGAAGTGCTTACCCTATCAACAACATGCCGATCTGATACATGCTCCAGCATAGGATCTGTAGCCTCTTGTAGCACCATGGCCCTTCTCTCAATGGGGTTTCGACCTAATTGACAAGATCTATCCCCCATCCTCCAATGATCATACCTTCATCATTACAGCAACTGAGTACTTCACCAAGTGGGTGGAAGCAATGCCACTCTCACAAATCATAGGTACTCAAATTTCCAATTTTATCCTCTTCCATATTCTCTATAGTTATGGAATACCATCCACCATCATTTCTGACAATGAAAATCCTTTCAAAAACCAAGTCATGAAACAACTTTGTGACACCTTTCATATCCAACTTCGTTGGTCTATGCTTTATTACGCCCTGGGTAATGGTCAGGCGGAAGCCACCAACATAACCCTCATTAGAATACTCAAAAAGGTAGTCAATAGTACTGGATGAGATTGGCACCTTCACATCCATCCCACCCTTTGGGCATATCGCACTTCCATTCACACCCCTACTAGTGTCACTTCGTATTCTCTCGTCTATGGTGCTAAAGCTATCTTTCCAATTGAGGTAGAAATCACATCACTAAGAATATCCTTGAAGAATATTATCAACGATGAAGACGCTCAAGTTGCTAGACTCAGACAATTAGAACTCCTATATGAAAGATGGATCAAAGCATATGACCACCTTCAAGCCTATCCAAATCATTTGAAAAGAAGATACAACAAGAAGGTCTATCCTCGCTAGTTCAACATTGGTGATCTAGTCCTCAAGGAGAATCAACGCACTCAACAAGACTGAGAGAAGAAGGGAAAATTTGAAGCAAATTTGCTTGGTCTTTATTTCATCATCGCCAAGTATGGATAAGGGGCCTACAGACTTGCTACACCTGAAGGAGAGCCCCTAGAGGAGCCCATTAAAATCATGTACCTGAAAAGGTTCTACACTTAAGTCCATTGGGGTAACCTATCCTACAAAATAAAAAAAAATACAAAAAAAGTAAAAAAATTGTTAAAAATATCAAAAAAATAAAAAATAAGAAAAAATCCAAAAATAGTAAAGAGAAATAATTCATCCTATGGTGAAAACTACCCTTGGTGGCACCTTGGATAAGTACGTTTGGTGAAAACCTAGTCACAAGCACCATTCGTAAAGGGCTTAATCATTATCTACCTTGTGTCCTAGTTACTCTATGCTTCCATCTATTCTGATCTCATATCTTATCATCCCATTGATCCTACCGTCCCATCTGCATCTTTCATCCATCCGCTTGGTATATTTTAGTTGAGCATTGGATGAACCTCATCCGCTATCTATCATCCTGAGATTTTTATCCTAATCTAAGCTTGTGACATTAGTATTTTCATCTTGTCAGTCCTTCATGTCCATCTAGCTTCCTTCATCATGTCGGTCTTCATTTGGATCCCATTGTGTCACATGAGTCTTTTTGGTTTTTTTTGAATTGCATTGCCCCTATGCTTTCATGTATGCAAGGATGATCATTTGATCTGTCCCCGAGGCATTTTGTCCATCCTATTTTTGGTCATCCATGGTGGTCTCCATCGTCCCCTTTCCACTCTTATCCCTGGTTCATCTTTCATCCTTTTTGAACTACGTTACCCCTGCACTTTCATGTAGGCAAGGTTGATCTTTTGATCCACCCCCGAGGCTTTTCTTTGATGTCATTTTTCATTGCTCATCTCCATTTATCCTCTTTCTTCTTTTATCCATGGTATTTTCTTCTTCACATAGGCAAGGCTAATATTTGATTGGCCCCCGAGCCCCTAGGCCCTTAGGGTGTGTCAGTCTTTTGTTTCGTGTCTTGTGTCCTATCATCAAGAATTTCCTTATCTAGATGGTTCTTCGCAAATGAGATCCACTTGTATCATGAGATTCGGTCAGTTTCAGAATCTCTCACGTCATGATTGATGTTTTAGTTTATTATCCATCTTTGGTCTTAACAGGATGCATCCTTCCTAATAAACCTCATCAACCCCATCCATCCTCTTGATCCTATGGAAAATGACGTTTTGGAATTGATTGCGATCTTTTGATACTTTTAGCTTTTATTTATCATTTGAACTCCCTATCACAACTTGTTTAGGCTGCCATGATCCATCATATTATGGTGTGTTTTGATCTGTTAACATAGGGAAATAACTTGATCTTTATGTTGTGTTGTTGTCTTCCTGGTTGTCCCATGTAGTACCCACCAAGATCCCCGAGGTCTTATGTTATGTTGGGGCATCCTTCTATTCTTTTGGTTATCCCAATACCTGGCCTAACTAAGGTATTCATGACTTTGGGGCATTGGGATAGACTTCTTGTCTGTTGTGTTTGTTTTATGTATTATAATATAATTTTCCTTGGTTTACATACCATGGTACTCGGTGTCTTATGCTATAGAAAAAATAAGTGCTCCAAAAATGGAAACTTACATTAGGATTGCATTTCATGATCAACTCTATTGCATTACATTCATACTTGACCTATGACATGATTTTGGTTGTGTAAACATTCATAGTCCATCTCCCATTCTTTTTAGGATACCTATGGTTCTTGACAGGTGCAATTTCACACCCATCTTCCCTTACTTTTATAATTATTATAGGGAAAGTACTTGCTAGTAAACCAACACCATGCCTACCATCTATCCCCATTACCATGCAAGTCCTTATTGACATTCATGTTCATAATTCATTTCATTTTATGTTAGGCCATCACACTCACATGTCACACACCCTTATTTTGTATAAGCTAAAGCAAGCATGATCACAAATAAAGTTCATCTACAATCCACATTGCATTTCATTCATCCCTTAGTGTTTGTAAGAAATTTAATTGCATCTCATCCCACATTATAGGTTCATTACATTTCATCTCATATGCATTACCATCTCATATTTCTTTTAAGTTATTTATATTAATCATATTTGGTTATTCTAAACATCTAAATCCCTTTCATTATCTATTCATTTCCATATTAGGCTATATCATTAGGACATTGCATACATTTCCACCTGCATCATAAGTTGTTAGAACCATATCCATAGCATATAGAGTCATAAATCATCCATCACATCCTGCAACATATAGAGTCATATCTCATCCATGTAAGCATTAACATACATCATCATAAGTATATGCATACATCATATCATAATGATCATCCATAATAAAATCATAAACACATACATATGCATAAATAAAATCATCCATCACATAAGCATCACATAGTGTCAATAAGGGCAGTCACATATCATATATAAATATCAAAATATGAATATCCATCACATATTCCATAATAATGTCTATCATATAACCAAAATACATATCCATCACATATATTATCAAATAAAGTACAAATACAAGGCTATGGATCAACTTTGATCTCTACTACTCTGTATTGTACATCCATCATGCACCTATCAAAAATTGGTATTCTATCACCTGTCATCTCCCCTCTCTACTAAGAGTTTCCCACATTTGATCTCTGGGGTGAGTCTGGCACTCCCCCTCTGCATGGAGGAGTCTCTCTTGAGATTTTGTATCCTTGGGTGCATGTCCCTCCTTACTGGGATGGGGCTGGAATCTATGGCCTTGATGTAGGGAGGTACCCGTCACTCCTCTAGCACTGATGTATAGTAGGTTGTCATATAATAGCTGGCCTCTTGCATAGAATCATCTCGCTCCACCGCTTGATATCTAACTGTGTCTCACTCTGCCTTGTATCTATCCCTGGATCCACATATGGATCTCCGCTGTTGCACCCATGCATCCTGTTCCAACCTCAACTAATCTATCTCTACCCCCATTCATGACACTTGCTCTATGGCCCTATCCCTCTCAGCCTCCATAGCTTGTATCTATGCCTGCAATCTCTGCACCTCTGCCCCTGTCTCACCACCCTCACCCTGCACTGCCTATTCCTGAGCCTATACTACATCTCTCTATCTCCGTTGTCTATGCCCAAACCACCATCGCATCCCTCTCCCTCTACAAGGTCTATATCTATATTTGTGCTTCATCCCTCTCACCCCGTAGGGTCTGAACCTATGTCTATGTTGCATCCCTCTCTGTCTGCAAGGTCTATACCTAGACCCTTAGAGCATCCTCTCTTGCCTACATCAGCCCCATGTCCCCCACTATTTGATAAGCTATCTTGAATCTATCACGAAGCTCATCTCGCTCCTGTCTTAGCTCATTCCTCTCTCTTAGTAGCCCCTCCACCTATATCCTCAAATCATCAAAGTCATTCTTTGCCTTTGCCATGGTTCCTGCCAATACCTACTCTGTCAATCCTTGAGGCTCTCACTGTCCCCTTGACTGCAGTATAGTCATCACTGCCTCTATCCTATCTCACACCTATCTTGCACCCATCACCTCCTCATGCTCTCTAGATACCTCTCCCTCTAGTTGATTCACCTCTACTCGTAGTTGTCTCACCTCGGCTAGCAGACTATCCCTCTCTACCCATAGCTCCTCCTCATGCTGTCACATTACATCGACTACATCTCTAAAAACCATCTCGCTCTTTTCTTGCATGCTAGCCACATCTACTCATAGCATGATCACCTCTGCCTCTAGTATGTATCTCTTATCCTTTGCATCTCTCAGTCTCTCCTCGATGATCTATAATCTCGCCATGGCACCTCTCAACAGTATAGCCAGATCCTCTGCTATAGGTGGTACCATGGCCAATGGAGGAATATTATGAACATCCATATCCATCGCTTCTTCCTCTAACTCATCTCTCTCATCCATCATCTCCACATTTGCCTCATCTATCCTATCCTCTACCTTGATCTCCACTTGGGCTCTCATCTGTGGCATCCTCCACCTCCTCACCCTCTCCTGCTGCTCCGTAGCCCCAACCGCCATCTTTCCTCTCTCTTGCTGCCCTACTGATCCAACTGCCTCTTGCCCTCTCCCATCCTTGCCTCATATCTCCCCTCCTCTGCCTTGATCCTCACTCTAGATTTCCTCTGCTGTCTCCTCCTCCTCATCCTCTCCTACTACCCTCTGGCCCCAGCTTTGTCCTATCCTCTATCATGTTGTCCTGTGCCCCCGCATCCCCCTGTTGCCCTAATGCTCCAGCTGCCTCCTATCCTCTCCTCTGCTATCTCCTCTTACCTCTCCTCTAGCCTACCAATTGAAGCTCATCCTCTGGCCCAAACCCTAGTGCTCCCACAATGGGCTCCTCTAGAGTAATTCGTGGAGGCTAGTGACAGGTATGCCATGTGACATATCAAATTGTCACTCCTGCCTCTACTTCCCCCCTAGTCCTACCTAGGTAGGGTATCAGCTTTAATGTCTCCCAGTGCTCTCTCACAAACCTTGGTGAAATTAACTCTCCCTAGGGTTGCTCTCGCATAATCCATCAAAACCTCTCTAGTCCGCGCAGAATGTCCTATGTAATCTCGAACTGTCGGGTCACTCTATCTAGCCTATATGCCTCCATTTTTTGTGGCTCCCTCCTGACTATGTAGCATCTGGTGCAGAAGTAGCCTCTCATCCTTGCCTCATCTCTCCTCCATCTTGAAAAATACTGTGTCATGTATGGCCTCCACACTATATCCTCCTCCTGAAGGTCATCTAGTGTTCTCCTCCATCTGTCCAGATTCTTGAAGCCCTCATAGTGCCACACCCAACCGTACTTTTCCCCGTACCAATAATCTACTGATGTTGTATCATCCTCCACCCCTGCTCTCACAACTCTTGGCCTAGCCACACTAATGTGCTCCCAGGACCATACCTATAGTACCATCACCTATGTCACGCTAAGTGCCTCTTGATAGAACACGATGTTCATGTAGAACTGTGCTAGTACACATGTACCCCATGTGAACTGCCCCTCTCCCCTTGACGATGTGTCGTATCACCTTCATGTAGCTCAGGCTACAAAAGTACCCAATTTGGTCTAGAAACAACAATCCACTAATCAATCTGCATAGGTATAGTGGTAGCGGTGGCACCCCCAATGCTAGGCATCAGTCCATGTCCAACCTCTACCTTTGCATAGGTAGGTCATCTTCACTTAATTTTCTATTCGCTTAATTACTCTGGATTGTTGGAAGATTTAAATTTTTTGGAAATCATTTGAAATTTTTATGTCACCATGTTTACACTCATTTTTGGTGCCCTTTTCCATTGATGTCAAAGGGGTAGAGTGTTGGAATGGAGAGTGTTGGAGATAGTGGAGATAGAATATTTGTTCACATGTTGCCATCAATGACAAAGGGGGAGATTGTTGGAAATATGAGTAAATTTATCTATTTTTTGTCATTTATGTCACCATGTTAGTAGTATGCTGGAAGTTGGGTCCGATACTCTTATACCAGTGCTTATCCTCTCCAGTGGTTGGTCCGGTATTTTTGGTTACCTATCCGATATTCTAGTCTTCACTTTTCCAAAGTTGACAGTTTTTGGTTGCGGTTTTGGGAAACTACTAATGGATGTTAAAGGCATGCATGATCAGGTTATTTCGTGTTCTCATGCCCATACAATGAAGTGACATTATTTTGATTAGTTGCATTGAAGACTATTCCTGGCCGACTTGTTAAGATAATTTTGATTTGATATGAAAACTTATGTGCGATCTATTTCTTGGTCTGAGTTGAAATGATAAAATGTACTAACAGTTAAAGCATTTTGAAAATATTTTGTGAACTATTGGAGTCAACAATTGATATCTTTTATAAATAAATTGCATCTAATTTGGTTGACCTAATTAGTGCTTGCAATGTAGATCGGGTATATATAAGTATATGGAAAATAGTTTGATAAGATTGTGTGTGGAGTGAAATAGACATAGGTGTGTGAATGTATGTGTGTGTGAGTATATGTGTAGAAGTGCAATGAGTTTGTAGAAAGGTGACAAAAGAACTAGTGAAGAAGTAATGAATGTGAAGGTTTAATCAGAAAGGTAGCAGTTGTGAGCATATCCGAAACTATATCAGCACATAATAGGTGCATCTTTCTAGTTCATTTTTGGGCTATGAAGCCTTACTCTATTTTGTATTATCTTTCTGTAGGTAGTGAGCCTCTTTGTTGGATAGTGAGTCATTTTTGTAGGTAGTGAGCCTTTGTACTTGGACAGTGAGTCCTTTTGGAAGTGAGCCTCTTTTAAAATACTATATAGTGTGAGTTAACCATCATCATGGTTTTTCCCTTATTGGTTTTTCCACATAAAATTCTAGTGTTCATTGTGTTGATTTACTTTATGTTATTTGTGTTTCATGCTCATACTTAATAATATAATAGTGTGGTTGAAGATTTTATAGGTGATAAAGTTTTAAGTTTGAATTTGTGTGACAACTGATTCATCCCCACCTCTCAGTTGTCCTGCGCCTGTTTAACAACAACTTCACTACTTCACTCTTTAACAATCTTCACCCACAGGTCCTGGTGGATACTTTGCACTCTCAAGATCTTCTAGCTCTGATACCATTTAATGTAGTCAACAATTAAGAATACATTGGATTTTCAATTGTTGCAGCAAGTTGACTTCTCTATTTTTAAAATTACATAAATGGAGAACACAAGAAATATGAAATATGAAATATTATTCATTCTTGAACTATTTGCAATAATAATTTCTTACAAAATCTTCCACATTCTATAGCTATATCATTCCAACACCCACACATAGGAAAACATATACAAACTTCATATTCTTTGAGAAATACCTACATACAAACAAAATTGCTCTCTATGAGCAACAAGCAACAACACACTTTCTTTGACATCAAATCCTCTCCTCTCCAAACAATGCTAATTTTCATAGCTTCTATGCATCCATTTTCCTATTCAAAAGCTTCTTTTTGTATTTCAACAAGAAAACCCATCACTTTTATCCATCACTGATCCCTGATTATCATGAATATTTAAAAAGAAAACATGGGTTTTGTCCACCTAGTTCTCATATTTCTGGATCATTTTGAAATTCTTGATTTTGATTCTGTATGAGAAAGTTATGTCATTTTTACTAAAAATGGTCCTCTTAGGTACAACTCTGGTAATCTCTCTCTCCCAATAAAACCTTATGAATTCCCCTGACTCTTTTCTTGGCATGAGTTTTTCTCTTCTTAGAATATGCATTCAATAGCCATTCAAAAATTATCTTCTCACCTCTCAACCCACTCTCTCCACTTCCTCCATTCCTTGCATCTCCTTTTTTCAACAAATACAAATTCAAATTTTTGAATAGAGTTATAATTTACAATAAAATCCCACTCACAGGATGGGTGTGGGATTTTTCCTTTTGAAAAATTACAATTTTCAAACATTTTTAAATCAACTAACAACTGAATCAATTAATCAATTTATTTTATTTTACAATCCCAACATCAAACCTTACTATGCCAGAGGAGTTGAAGACTTAATTAAAAATTGTGCTTGCAAGAAAAAAACCAAAACAAAACTCAAAAATTAAAATTAATATATTTTTTCATGTGTAGGATTGTCCATGCACCTAGATGCTCTTGCATCAAATAAGTCTAGAGGATGTTGGATTAGTGCTTGTGTGATGATCTTGTCCATTTATGGTGTATTTCTTTTGTGTGCGGTAGTTTGCAGAGGTCTGATGGGTCGCTTGTGTACCATAAATGCTTATCAAAATCCATATACCTTTTTGGACATTAATTCTTGTTCCCCTTGTAGTCATGCATCAAAAAATTCTTCATTTCCAATACTGTCATTGTCACTTTCTAATTCAATTTATCCAAAGCTATTTGGATCTTCCTCTTCCTTTACGATAGGGTAAACCCACAATGCTAGTTTACAATTCCGTTGAGGAAGAAAAATTGCAAAATTGATCTAAAGAAAAAAAAATAGAGTTTTAAGGGGTTCACTCAAAGTGGGGGTTTGCATGAACCCAAAACGGGGTTCACTTGAACCCCCCCTGCCTTCAAGTGAACCCCTTTGTGATTTCATCCATTTTTAACATGCTTTTTTAAGGAAAACAAAGGGAAAAATGCAAAATAAGGGGGGTTCGAGTGAACCCCCTTTGCTCGAAGGGGTCAAGGGGGATTCGCTTGAACCCCCCTTTCTTCCATTCCCCCTCTCCTCTAGCATTTTTCTACAATTTTTTTCCTTTCTGAGCTCAGGTTGAGGATGAAAATAGAGGAAACTTCACAGACCCAATTGGATGATGGTAGTCCTCGAAACAAGCTATCCATCAAATATAATTTTAATATATTTTGGCTTCATTATGTATTTTTTAGTTTAATTAAACATAGGTTTTTCACCAAAAATCAAGCTCTTTGTTATGCACATGTGGAAAAACAGTAGATTATCAAAAAAAATTCTAAAAAATATGTTCGGGCTAGGTATTGATGTCCTTGATCTAATAAAAAATAAATAAAATTGATACATACAAAAAAAGTTATGTTGTATACATTCCACCTATGTATAAATTATAATTGGTTTGACTTCAAAATTTAATTAAGGAAAAAATATTCAATAAAACACTATGAAACCAAATGAACATGCTAGATATTGTAGCTACAAAGCTAAATTCAAAAAATTAGAATTTTATCATTCATAGAAAAAAGTTATATTGTTTATGGTGAACATCACTCTTTAAAAATGGTGTTTACTATTACAAACTAATTTTTGAAGGAGATGAAAAAAGAAATGCAATTTGATTCCAAAATTTTAAAAAATATATATTTAGAATCTACAGATAAAATGTCAAAAGTCACTAGTTTGCATCATCTTTAAATTCCTCATGCTTTAGTAGCTATAGGTGCTTGAAAGTGAAGATTTAGTTAAAAAAATTTAGTTCAATGTCAAGTTTGGCCAAAAAATGTAAAATAGTATTGTGGGATCACTCAGAAGGTAGTCTTGATATCGAGTAGAGATTTTTGGGATCTTCACCTTCTTTGTCTTGTTCAACTTCCTCTACATGTCTTTTATTTTCTCTTTCTCTTAGCAGAATGTGGACTATCCTATTATTATCTACCATAGAGATCTCTTCCTTTCTAGAGTCTACTATCCCATTAGAATTGACAAACCATGTCAATCCTAGCAATGCTCTAAAAGTGTTAAATGGTTCCTTCATTTCACCAACCTAAAAATCAGTAATTTGTTTGATTCATTTTATGTTTAATACCACATTTTTTCATGTCCCTAAGTATCCATGCTAGAGCCATTTTCCAAACTGATGTTCAGTGGTGTTTTTAATAGCTTGCGTCTACCTAGCCTCTCCCAAGTGGTTGCCAAAATAATATTTAGGTCTTCACCTAGGTCTAAAATTACATATTTTACTTTATTGTTATTAAAGTGTGTAGTGATTAAATGAGGACCACTCTTCCAATTCTGGTCTTTTGTAATTTGATGAACTTGTTGTTTATGTTTGTTTCAATATTTTCCCAGTTGTTTTAATTTTTAGGAGGTCATTTTTATGGGCCAAAGAGGCTAAATTCTTCAACAACATCATTTATTCTTTTGAAAATCATGTTTTCATCCTTTTATTTTTGTATAATTTTCTTTTTTGCCATGTCTACTACCTTATCATGTTGGTTTTTACTTGGTTGGAAGGAATCATGTTCCTCTTCTTCTGAATCTAAGTCTTCATTGACTTTCTTAGTCTCCTTTTGTCTATTTCTTCTAGTTTTAGTTCCTTGTTTAAATAGTCAACACTATAACTTTATTTAATCTTTGTTCCATATTTCTTCTTTTTCCTAATTTTCATTTGTTGTTCTTCTCTAGAATAGTCTTTATTTGATATATCTGATTACCAATTATCTATTGTTTGAAAATTTTTAACTCCTTGCAATACTCTTCTGATTACCATAGCTCTTTTGTGGTCTTTCAAATCATCACTTTTGGGATGTTTTGTATTCTAATAGTCTTTTTGTGCTTCATCACACTTCATGAGAATCATCTCCATAAAAGGGACACTTTCGTTTCTTTTCTGCCCAACAATTTTTAGTGTAATGACTAATCTTTCCGAATTTATAACATGCAACATCACTTCTATGGCGGTTGTTTCTACCAAATCCTCTTTCTCCTTGGAATTTTGACATGTTATCTCCCATGTAATCTTGTGGTTGGTTATTTTGTAATACACATGTATCTCTATTATCTCTCCATGGTGGTTATCTGTAACTTGCATAATATAGAGTCCACAAGGCCTTTAACATATTCCATTTTCATTTCTATGCATGTGTCATAATTATAATTCATAGGGGATCTTGGATTAGGATGATTCATTGTGTTCTAGATTTGAAATTGGTTTGTAGGATAATCCTTAGTGAGGTGACTATCCCACTCTTGGAAAGTTCCATAATACAGTGTATTTGTTTTAGCTAATATTGTCTTTAATTATATATGTAGTAGATTGTAGTGCTTTCCCCTTGGGTTTAGGGGAAACATTTTGGATATGACCTTCCCTTGAGTAGTATGTGCACCAAATTTATTTTCCTTCCTTTATTTCTCCTCTTGCTAAAATTGTATTTTGTATAGTTAGCTTCTGTACTGCTAACTATAATTTCTCAAGATTATCCTTTATGTCATATTTTTGATGTCGGTGCCATGTTTGGGCTTCTATGTGGTATGACATTGTGATCAAGTCTATGCAAGTATTGAATATTTTTCCATCCAAGTCTATTCTTATTGTTATGAATTGCATAACCACCCCATTTTATTTTGGAACAAAATGGGTCCCCCTTGTTTTTGTTTTTTCCTTGGTGTTTTGTTTGGGTCTTGGGAGTTGCTCATTTTCCTCCTAAGTCCTGGTTTCTCTTGGTTTGGTAGAAGTAGAGTAGGAATAAAAAATGGACTTAGAAATTTTGTAAGTTTCCAAGTCTAGACTCAATCCTGGTTCTAGTTCTGCTCTTCTTCCTTGTTCTTTTTCGCTGTCTTTTGGTTGGTCTCGCATTCTAAGGGTTCGTTTCTCCCTTTAGTCATTTCTTGTTTTCCTTCTATTTTTTTTTTCCCGAGTGGAAGTAGAACTAGGGACGTAAGTAAACTTGGAACTTTGTAAAATTTCCAAATTCTGATCTCATCCCGATCCCACCCTTGCTTGCTTGCTTGTGTTGTTGTTTCCATTGGTATCTGGGCTAGGCCCGGTTTTTGTTTTAGTTTTGCTTCCCGTTGTTTCTTTGTCCTTCTCTTGGTTTTGTTCCTTGGTCGGGAGCGAAACCATAATTGGAACCGAACTTGGAACTTTGTAAAAGTTCCAGTGCTAGTTTTGGTCCTAATTCTGCCCTCGTCTTTCTTTGTTGTTTGTCCTTGCCACGAGACCAGAACTAGGTGCAGAGTTGGGTAAGATACTTGTCAAAGGTTTATTGTTTTGTTCTAGATCTAGGACTGTGTCTGCCCTACTTTTGATTTCCACATGAGTTGATTGTTTGTTTACATTTTTTTTCTCCACCCCTGATCTACCTCATTTATTGCATTAATTGCAGCCTCCTCACATGTGCGAGGTGATTTTAAAACCTTAATCGAGGTTAACTAGCTCATTATCTTTGTTATCTAAGTTGTTTTAGCAAACCCGAGTCGGAATAACTTCAAGAGGAGCATGATTTGATTACAAAGCCACGTTGGTGAGAAGATTTTATCAACTTTTAGCCTTTCCTTTTTGGCATTTCAAGGTAGGGTATTTTCATTTTTTGTGTTCTTGCTCGTCATGTTTTGTCACATTCACGAGGCCTTTTCCTATGAATTTTCATTTCTTCCTTTGTGTTTTTCTAGTTTCATTTTGTCTTTTTTAATTTTTTGTTTGTTTTTTTCTTTCTGTTTGTTTGTTTTCTGTTTTGCTGTCGCTTTCATGGCAGGTCCGTTCTGTTGTTCCCTAGTTTCTAATTAGGGTTCCATTTGATGGGGTCCTCTATGCTTTAAATATTTGAAAATATATTTAGAGACCCCTTTGAACTTACTTCTATGTCAGTTTAGTGATTTCCATGTTGGGTCTTTGAACCCCTAATTATCTGAGTTGACACGTCATGCAAACTAGGGTTTGCTCGACAACCTTTACAAATATCCAGCTTTGGAGTTGAATTTGGTCTTTATTTAGTTAAAAGGGTGAGGTTAAGCCCCTTTTAATATTCCCATATTATCCCATGTGACTTAGGTCCTTAAGCTCATGTGACCACCTCTTCAAGAAATTACTTCATTTTGAGTAGTAAACTGGTGAAAGCGGACTTGGGAATGAACTCGTCCCGTAAGTGTTTGCATTTAGGTTCATTCAAAAAATGATCCTGCTTCTGAGTACTATTAATTTTGGTCTTCACACTTTCCCTTTAGCCAAAGTGGAACCGGAGTGGAGGTCAAACTTGGAACTATAGATTGGTTCTGAGTTGGGTTTCCGTTTCGATCCCGGTTCTGGTATGGATCCTGATTCTAGTCCTGATACCGGTTCTGGTATCGATCTTGATTTTGGTCTTGATCCCTCTTTGTGTTAAAACAGTTTCTTGTTCCTTATCCTTATGTGACTCCACTTCTGATGAATATGAAATTTGACTAAGTATGAAAGTTTTATTGAGGAAGTGAAGGGTGGTATTGGATGATACTTTGATTTTATGCTTTTTTTCATCTAATACAGGATTTTATTGCAGAAATAAGAGATGTCAGGAGTGTCTGAAGAGGCTTCTCAAAGGAGCCAACCTGCAAAAACTACAAGGCAAGGAGCCAAGTTGAAGAAGATCAAGGTGGAACAACTCCCATATACTTTGAGGTACAAACATAAAATTCCTACCATCACAGCTAGCAAGGTGGAGTCAGATTGGGCTAACATTACAAATACAAACTAGGGCCTCTTCAACTATGGAGAGTTGTATGAAGAGACATTTAGTGAAGATATCTCAGGAAGGATGGAGAGGATTGTTCAATTTGGTTTGGAACATGTTTCCCTCTTCCCTTTATCTATCCAATGCCCAAAATTAATATTCATAGTAGCTGGAGCTTACAATCCTGCCACCAGACAATGTGTGAACCTACAGGGAAACATTATCATTGACCTTACACCACAAATGATAAGGTTTATGTTCAATGTATCTAATCCATAGAACCCCAGGAAACTCAATGAGGTTGAAGCCCTAGAGCTCTATAGAAAATAGGAGACTAACAAGACTCAAATAAATAAGCACAAGCACTGGATGAGGGTTGAAAAGAAGTCCCTGGCTAAGCTTCCTGATTAGCCTGAAAGGGCATATTTCTACAAAGAGATTGCTAATATAATAATGATGCTATCTAAGGTGTTTGGAAAAAGAGATGCCTCCTAGTTCAAGGAATGGATGTTTCATTTTATTCAAACCATCCTAGATGTCAGGCATCAGTTTGACTGGCCTATGTCTGTATCAAAATGCATTGATAACTAGATGCTTACAGTGAGAGAAACAAAGACTTTCTTCATGACCTCTTATGTGATCTATGCAACAACCATAAGGGGCATATTTCCTAGATTGAATGCAGTGGGAATATTGGAAGAAGCCCAAGGATAGAGAAAGGTGTGGGATCACTATGATCTAATCACCTTAACAAATTATGAATCACACTATAAAAGGGTTAATGATGCATCTATATATGTTATCATTAACTGACTCACAGGAGATGCAGGCTACAGATTGAGTAGGGATGCTATGGCCTTTATTGCAGAGTGGGGACATTGGTATATCCAATACCCTAGATTTACTTATTTTAGGCTAGATTGTTTTGATGGCCACCCTCATCTACTCCCTAGATGTTGCAGCAATAGGATTGTCTTAATGGAGTTCATCTATCAAGCTATATCAGTCAATCTTAAATTTTCTAATAAACACAAGACTAGCTGCCATAAATTCACCATGAAGTTGGGTGAATATAATTGTGCACACAATGTGGCAGCTAAGGTAATCTATGATGAATTAATTCACTTGAAGTTGGGTTTGCACACCTCATGGAATAATTTTGATTATAAACACACGATGCAAGCCTTGCTTCCCACTAATTTTTATAAACACTTTAATTTGCTGGAGGATTTTAGGATGGAATTGCAAGATGATTATGATTTGAAGAGAAGAAACTATGAAAGATTTTCTATCCCACTCATGGTTGAGTATGGGATAAAGGAGGACATCCTTGAGACATTGTCAAATTATGGGGTAACTTTTGATCCCCAATATGATGCTAAAAATGTAGGCACCAAGGACCTTGATCTAGTGGATTAGAATGTAGAAGAGTCCATTGACATTAAGTAGATTGCAAGGCCGGTATTGGATAGGAGTATCCAATGGGTTGTTATGAGAATTAAGGAGCCAAAGGCTCAGAACACCAAGAAGATAAAGGTTGTAGGCACTACTAAAGGCTACAAGAGAACAAAGAGAAGAATGGCTCCTAAAGAGCCCTTAGAGTTTTTCCCTCCCAATGCTGGAGAGGAGCTTGAAATCCCTACTCAGGATCTTCCTAAAGCACATGGAGAAGAGGCCACAATAGAACCCGGTGCCTCAACATTTGTTGCAGAAGAAGCATCAAATCAACCTCTTATCACAGAGCAACCAAGTGAAGAAATTCCTATGGGAACCCTCCAAAAAGAAGTTGAATCCTTGAAAGAGGAGCTTGAGATTGAGATTCATGACATTGATATAGATTCTGATGTTACCCCATCTAATAGGGGGACCCATGTGGTTGCATCTATTGATGAAATTGAGGATGCAGAGACTGAACACATTTTGACAGAAGAAGACCAATGGAAGTTGTTTGAGGATGCAAAAAGAGAAGTAGATGCCCAGGCACAAGCTAAGGAACTAGCTAAATAGAAGGAGATTGATTCTAAAGCAGAATCTGATGCATTGATGAAACAACATGAATTGGAAGCTCAAGCAAAGGTTGATGAATTGGCGAAGCAACAATAACAAAGAGAGCAAGAGCTCAAAACAAAATATGGAAGAGATGTTGTAAAAGATCCATGATCTTGAGGAAAATGCTAGACATAGGAGAGAAAGAGAAGCCCTTAAGGGTAAATTCAAAGCTATTGAGGAAGCCCATCGAAAGAAAGAAGAGAAAGAATTCCTAGAGAGAGAAAAGGAGGCTAAAGAAATTGCTCTGCATGAACAAAAGTCTAAAGAGGCATGGGACTTGGTCAAGGAACTTGAAAAATAGAGAGACCAAATGTATGAGGAGAAGAAATTAGAAGAAGAACGTATGAAAAAGGAGATGGAAGCTAAGAGGTTGTAGGAGCAAAAAGATAAAGAGGAAGCTCATAGACTTGCACAAGAAGAGGCACAAAGAGAACAAAATGTGCAAGAGGTTGATTCTCAACCTAGGAAAACTATATTGCAACCTTTATCTTTTGCCACTGTCACCTCTTCTTCAACACAAGTGGTCACTACTCCTGCTGCTCCAACTTGGCTAAAACTTGATCTTGAGAAAAAGTAGGTAGTTCAACCTCAGCCTCTTAATTGGGATGAGATGACTAAAGAGATAGAGAAGGAAAGACCCAAAAAGAAGGCCAAAATTATTCATTCTACCAAGCTCACAGATGTAGGAGAAATTGTTGCTGAATGTGCAATTCCAGTGGTGGATATGAATAGAGAAGACATTTAGATAACTGATTACCAATTGGGTACTGTCAATTGGGGAGAACTACAAGGAACCAATAGATGAATTTGATTGATATTGTAGCTTCCTCCACCAAATACAAGATGATCAAAGATAAGCAAAAAAGGGATGAACTTAAGGCCCAATTGGATCAATTTCATAGATTCCTGAAAGATGTCTCCACCCCAGTGTCTCAACAAGATGCTGCTCCTGAAACCCCAATCTTGCTAATCAAAAAGGAAGTTGATGACTTAGTGCGGATGAGGAGTAAGGTGGGGATGCTTGATCGATGGATTGAAAAGCTCAATCAAGAGGTTGGTGAAGTGTCGGTTGATAGTTTCAAAGTTCATGAAGGAGCACTTGAGTTGGTAGAGGAAATGAATCAACATGCTAAAGTCTCGAAGAAGCAAGATGAAGAATATAGAGAACATGTCAAGAAATTGAAGGACATCAACAAAGTTCCTAAGTCAACTCTCCTGGAGCAGTTAATTCTTGAAGATGATAATGTTGATTTCATTGAGAAGACCTTGAACATAATCTGGTTCAGATCCATGTTCATCTATGAGCATAAGAATGAAGTTCAAGAAGCTTGCAAAGACTTGAATGAACAAATTGATGAATTGGAGGTAGTGGTTACTATTCTAGTCAATCTAGACATCCCGATCAAAGAAGGTCTTCCTTTGGATAAGTTGAAGGAGAAGTGGAGTAGAAAATTTGAGGAAGTAATGCAAAAAGAAGATGACGGAGAAGACTTGTTGTTGGATAGGCTCATGGACATCAAGGAGGAGGTAAAAGTTGCTAGGAGGGAATTAATCAAATTGAAGGATATGCGGGAATTTTCCTTAAAGGATTTAAAAAGAATCAAGTTTGAGGAAAATTTGGTAGATGGGCCTTATATGGACATCCTTCAACAAATATTTTCCAGTTATGATGCCTATCTCCTTGATCAAGCAATGTAGGAGTGAGCTGGCAACAAAATATTCTCCCCTGACATACCACATCGTCTTCACTCCTATTTTGCAAGGTTTTTGAAATAAGTTGGAATCAAGTTCTCATCCACCAGTTCTATTTTTCTCCTTGGGTGTTAGATTTTGTACAACAAAGAAATCAACTTTGGGACTAAAGATCAGTCGTTCTAGTTCTTTCATGTAGTTTTGTTTCCTTAATTTGTGGATCTGAGTTTTTGAATGAGAGAGACTTATGCATGGCTCACATATATGTACTTTTAGGCTCCATTTTGTAAATGTTAGTTGATTGAAAAAAGATTTAGCCACCTGATATGATAGTAGATAGGAATCATAGTCTTAGGATTTCATAAGTTTTAGCAAGATACTTTGAAAGTTCTGTTGAACTTTGATACTTTTTACAACTTTATACAGTCTACATGTTATTGTTAAGTTTAGACCTTTGTGATAATATTAATGAATCATAATCAATCCATATTCTAGTGAGTTGTTCTGCCTAAATGTTTTCTATTTGACGAAAATCAATAGGGGAAACCAAATTCAAGATTATCTATGAGTGAAATTACTGTTATGTCTATTTGATCTAAATTTCAGTAGTGAGTGAGTGATCTGTTTCAAATCTTGATGTAATGTTTTAGTGAATGGTTGTGATTGTTGAATTAGCACTATGAATGTATACAGTGGTGTAGATTATTCTATGGATTACATCATGTTATGGTATTGGTTGGATAAAGAAACACTCATTGTTAATGTGCATGTCTAGATATTAAAGAAGTTTTGTTCATATTTTACTATTTGGAAACACTGATCTATCTTTTTATATTTATTTATACACCCCCAATGTAGGATAATTGATCTAATGCATCTTGAATTCCTTATTACCAATAAAGGCCCCTTGAATAGTTTAGTTACATTGGCCATTGAGTAACATCAGCACAGTTGAGAACCAACTACCAAGACCTTGGGAGTTAGAATACTTTATGTTATCTTTCTTTTTTAGGAGAAATAGAATAGAGATGTTCTATTTAATGTTGTTGTGTTGTTTTGACCATCAACATATGTAGCACTAGAAGGAGGGCCTGAGGAAGAAACTGGCTCGAATTGGGTCATTCTCACCAGATAGGTACGAAAGAGTTTTGAGATCTTCTCAGAAACCTAAACTATTGGTTGAACTCCAAAACCCTATTAGGTATAGGCCCCAAGCTCGTATATTCTTGATTCCACCACTATCACCACCACTTACTCCACCTGGGTTTCCACCAAATCCACCCACACCACCTCACTAGCCAAACTAACCCATTCCACAACTGACTCAACTACTCCCACCACCACCATGGCTTTCTTGAATAACCCCTCTCCACTAGAGATTATCCCTATGGGTATACATTATCTTCCCAAGAATTCGAAGATATTTTATCCTAAATACATACATGGAGATGTTGGAAAAACAAGGATAGATAGATAAGAGGGGGGTGAATCATCTGTCACAAAATATTTAAAATTTTCAAACTTTACTTAACTTAATCTTAGATCTAATGAATGAATAATAAACCATAAACAATCAACACATTAGAAACATAGAGAACTCCAAGATTTTTTATGTGGAAACCCTGTTAGGGGAAAAACCACAATGGATGTTAGTCCATAATATTATACCCTGTTAAAAGTATAATGAAAAATAATGGGAATGCGCATGCATTCAGGCACACTACCTAGAGCTCACTGATCAAATATAAGAGGACTCAATTCCCAAGAATACAAAAAAATTTGGATTAGATCCATAGGGTATGAACTAAGAAAATAGCTTCTACACAAGCCTGATTACAGTTCGAGTTAAGCACAAAAACCTTCTTCACACTTTGCTCAAACTTCTTCTCACTTTGCTATGTAATCGAATGATTAGAACACTATTCACAAATCTACACTCTTTTTGGCATACATTCACTCTTATGCACACTAACTTCACTCAAACAATTAATCTTATATAACTGCAACATGAAATTACGTCAACAACCTTGTCGGCCAAGAAAAATATAAAACATATTTACAATGTCGGCCCAAATTTACAAATAAATTTTCAATGTGGATCAAACATTGTTGGCTAATATTATGATGAGACCCAAAAAAATATCCTCGAGTGTGCCAATCATTCAATTTTAAACTTCAAGGATTCACAACATGTTACAACCATCATGTCGGCCAAGGACATGAAAATCCAAACATACCAAGAAAAAATCTTTGACAATGAGCACACCGATCAACATGGACATACAACAAGGATAGAGAATGATTTAGAACCATCCAAAACAACAAGAACTAATAGAGAATCATCTGCAACAACAAAAATTACTAGAATCACATAAACTTCAATCATCAACACTGCTAGAACCCACAAAAATACTATTAGAACACAACTATTCATAGCACGATCAAATTTTCACGCAAACCTCTAAAACTTCTAGTAGATGAACTAGATACTCTTAGCATTAAACTATTTAGTCCACAACAAATGATATTCAACATACATAGCAAGACACCTTCATGACCTTCACTATTCCACTAGCAACCTGCAACTCTTCCTTTAACAATTTTCTCAATTTCCTCGACATATACAATGTTCAATACAATAATGCTAATAGTGTTGACATTAATGAAAACCAAATATCAACAAAATAACCACAACATCCAACAATCTCCCCCTTTGGCATTGATGGCAACACATGATGTGAAAAACACCATCAACACAACTCTCAATTATCACTTACTCCCCCTTATATTCTGACTCTTCTTCCTTAACCTCTTCTACATGGTCTTCTCCCCACAAGGATCCTTTTCCTAGATAAGCAAATTTTTTTCACATGACTCTTCTCCCCCTTTGACATCAATGGCAAAGATAAGTGTTATCTTCCCACATACAAGCTCTGAACCACATATCTACACATCTGACTACTCCCCCTGAGTAGCAACCACAAAAACATCAATTTGGATTAGGAAATATCTATGAAGCACATAGATTGATACAAATAAATACATCTCTAGTTCATATTAGGAGGGGTAATCACCCCTATCATCCCTCTAAGATACTTAAAAGTATCCTTTAGAAATGACTTAGTGGAAATTTCTACAATCTATTCTTTGGTAGGCACATACTCCACTCTAACTTCTTTCTCATTCACTTTCTCCCAGAAGAAGTGAAACTTGATTGATATATGCTTGGTCTTAGAGTGTAGTACCAAATTCTTTGATATGTTAATTGAACTTGAGTTGTCATGGTATAAGACAATAGGTTCATCATATACTACTTTGATATCTTTCAGCATATGTTTCATCCACATCACTTGAGTACAATTATTTGCAGCAACAATATACTCTACCTCAGTAGTAGATAGAGAAATGGAATTCTTCTTTTTTATCAACCAAGACACTAGCTTCTTCCCTAGGAAGAAGGAACCACCACTAATACTCTTCCTGTGATCTACATCTCCTACCCAATCCACATCAGTGTATGCATTCAAAGTAAGATCATCATCCTTAGGATACCAAATCCCAAAATCTATTGTTCCTTTCAAATACCTAAAGATTCTCTTTATTGTAGTCACATAAGATTCCTTTGGATCCACCTGAAATCTAGCAACCATACATACAACATTCATAATGTCTGGTCTTTTCTGAGTTAGGTAGAACAATCCATTAATTATTCACTTGTATCTTGTTTGATTTGCCTTAGGAGAATCATCATTTTGTGTTAACTTGCATCTGGTTACCATGGGAGTACCAATAGGCTTTGAGTCTTCCATGCCAAATTTCTTCAATATCTATCTCACATATTTAGATTGAGATATGGAGATTCCCTTATCTAACTGAGTAACTTGCAATCCTAGAAATAACTTCATCTCTCCAATCACACTCATCTCAAATTCATTCTTCATTTGATCAACAAACTTCATACATAGATTATCATCTCCTCCAAAAATAATGTCATCAACAAAGACTTCAATAATTAACTCTTTTTCATGATCTAATTTCAAATACAAGTTGTTGTCAACAGTACCTTTATTGAATCCAAGCTTTAATAAGTATTTTTCCAGTCTAGCATACCGGGCTCTAGGGGATTGCTTGAGTCCACATAGGGATTTCTTTAATTGGAAAACCATGTCTTATTAGTCAGTTGAAATCCATCCGACTATTCAATATATACTTCTTCTAGCTCACCATTCAAAAAAGCTGACTTCACATCCATTTGATAGACTTTATAGTTCTTATATGCAGCATAAGCAAGAAATAATCTAAAGGCTTCATTTCTAGCAATAGGGGCAAAGGTTTCTTCAAAATCAATACCTTCCATTTGTGAATACTCTTTACATACCAGTCTTGCTTTATTCTAGACCACTTCACCTTGCTCATTCGGCTTATTTCGAGAGACCCATTTAGCACCAATCACATTTATATATTTAGGTCTAGGAACAAGTATCCATGTATCATTCTTTTCAGTCTGCATCAGTTCTTCTTTCATAGCTTCCATCTAGTGTTCATCATTGCAAGCTTCATTGATATCTTTAGGCTCGATCTTGGAAATCAGGCAATACTCTTCTGCAATATTTCTTCTATTTTGCACACCTTTATTCTTGTCTCCTATAATTTTATTTTTAGAATGATTTAGCTTTACATACCTCAGAGTTTTAGGAATCTCTCAAACTTCTGGTTCTTTTGTTCCTTCTTCTACACTTGCACTTGTCTCTACTTCCTAACTACCTTGATTTACCAGAACAAATGGAAGTTGTTTTACTAGAACATATGACACAATTTGAAGTTAATTTTGTGTCTAAACATTCTTCCCTTTGTTTGTGCTATCTTCCTGGTCATCTGAATCATATCCACAATATCTAAATGATTTAGTAGAATCCTCATCAACTCTGAGATTTGCACTCTTAACCATTTTACTTAATCTTCTATTATAGCACCGGTAGGCTTTTCTTTTAGTAGAGTAACCTAGAAATTTTCCTTCATCACTTCTTGCATCAAACTTTCCTATATCTTCATCTCTCTTGATATAACACCTGCTTCCAAAGATCTTGAAATATCTAACATTAGGATTATAACCAAACCATAGTTCAAAAGGAGTCTTACCAGAATTACTATTGACATTTACTCGGTTCAAAATGTACACAATAGGGCTTACAACTTCACTCCAATAGATGTGAAGAACATTTCTAGCAGCATCCAAAATTGTTCTATTCTTCCTTTATGCAATTCCATTCTGTTGAGGGGTTTGGGGAGTAGATATCTGTCTTCTGCTTCCATGCTATTCACAAAAAGAATTGAACTCCCTAGAGGTGAACTCACCACCTCTGTCTGACCTTAAGCATTTGATTTTCAAACCTTTCTCATATTTTTCCATGGCCTTAAAAATTTTGAACTTATATAATGCTTCACATTTTTCTCTTAAGAAAGTAACCTATATCATCCATGAATAATCATCAATAAGCAACATAAAGTACCTTTCTCCATGAAGAATTCTAACTTTGGAGGGACCATATAGATCAGTATGTACTAGCTCTAGTAATCCATTTGAATGATGTTGTTTACTTCGAAAAGAAGCTCTAGTCTATTTTCCCATCTAACATTCCTTGCAAATTATGTTAGCAAGCTTCACTAGCTTAGGTAGATCTCTTACTGCTTGAGTGGAACTTACTTTGACAATGTTATCAAAATTCACATGACACAACCTCCTATGCCATAACTAGCTTTCATCTACTTGAGAAATTAAACAACTTTCACTAGCAGCATTTAGGTGAAAAATATTACCTTCTATCTTTTTACCTAAAGCAATTACTTTTCAAGATCTTCCGAGTATCCTGCATCTTCCATCTTTAAACTAAAGATCATAACCCTTGTCTACCATTTTTCCAACACTCAACAAGTTGTACTTCAAGCCTTCAACATAAAGAACATCATCAGTGCTATGCTTACCATCAAGACAAATAGATCCTTTGCCATGAATCACACCAGCATTGTTATCTCCAAATCTTACAACCCCACCATCATACTTCTCAAGAATTACAAATTTTTTTTTGTCGCCAGTCATATGATGTGAGAAACCATTGTCAATAACCCACTCATCTTTTTCTTCAATTCGGGTTGCAAGAACTTTCTCAACTTTAGCAGATTCAGTAGCCACCAGACCATTTTCCTTAATAGCAAGGAACATCCATTCATCTTCATTTCCATTATCTTTATCAGACTCATCATCAGTCACTCCTTCTTCAGCATAGTAACATTTCTTTTGAAATCTAGATTTGTAAGGCTTAGATCTAGGAACTCTTCTAGGACACCTTGATGCAAAATGACCTATTTTACTGCAAGAAAAACATTTAATAGGAAACTTTCCTTTATACTTACCTTGTCCTCTACCTTCTTTCTTCACAATTAGTCCTTCTAGTTCTTCTACCTCTCTTTCTTCATCTTCAAGCTATTTCATTTCTTCCTCATACTTGAATGACTTTCTGGAACACTCTCCCGGATCATATCTTTTCTTGTTTCTTCTAGATATAGTAGTCTTAAATGCAATTTTAGTCTTAGGAATAGATTCACCAAATTTTCTCAACTCAAAGGCAACAAGTTTACCAATCAGTGTATATCTTGTCATGTTCATCAGTGATCTAGTTTCTTCAATAACATGAGCCTTTTCTTTGTAACAGGGAGAAAATGATCTAAGCACTTTAGCTACAATTTATTCCTCATCTAGGGTACCACCGACACATCTAATACCCACCACTATTTCATTTACTCTTTGCATAAAAGAAGAAATATTTTCATCCTCACCCATTTTCAAATTTTCAAATTTTCCTTTCAAACTCTATAGCTTAGCCATCTTCACATGTACATCTCCTTCATACAAATATTCTACCTTTGTCCACATCTCATGAGCTATCTTTAGACCTATCACATTTGTCATTTCTGAATCTATTAGAGCACTCAACAAAGTGTCCATAGCCTTGAAATTATTCTCAACCTCTTTAATCTCATTAGCAATGGAGGGACCATTCTGAGGAATAACATATGGATTCTTTGTAATCTTCTATAAGGGTTCACGATTACACCTCAAATGACATTCCATCCTAGCTTTCCACAATGACTAGTTTGTTCCATCGAATCTAGGGATCTCCTTCTTGTATGATACCATCTCGGATCACCTCAAGCTTTTAAACTTGTTTAGAGGAACCTATTATGATACCAATTGTTGGAAAAACAAGGACAAGTAACTGAGAGAGGGGGTAAATCAGTTGTCACAAAATATTTAAAATTTTCAAACTTAACTTAATCTTAGATCTGATGAATGAATAATAAACCATAAACAATCAGCACATCAGAAACACAAAGAACACCAAGATTTTTTATGTGGAAACCCTGTTAGGGGAAAAACCACGGTGGATGTTAGTCCACAATATTATATCCTGTTAAAAGTAGAATGAAAAATAATGGGAATGCACATGCATTCAGGCACACTACCTAGAGCTCACTGCTCAAATATAAGAGGGCTCATTTCCCAACAATACACAACAATTTGGATTAGATCCATAGGGTATGAACTAAGAAAATAGCTTCTACACAAGCCTTATTACAATTCTAGTTAAGAACATAAAACCTTCTTCACACTTCACTTAAACTTCTTCTCACTTTGCTCTGCAATCGAATGACTAGAACACTATTCACACATCTGCACTTTCTTTGGCATACATTCACTCTTACTCAAGCTAACTTTGCTCAAATTGTCGCTCTTATATATCTGCAACATGGAATTACATGAAAAACCTTGTCATCCAAGAAAAATATAAAACACATTGACAATGTTTGCCAAAATTTATAAATAAATTTTCAATGTGGATCAAACACCGTCAGTTAATATTATTATGAGACCTAAAACAATATCCTTGAGTGTGCCAATCATTCAATTTTAAACTTCAAGGATCTGCAACATGTTACAACCATCATGTCGGCCAAGAACATGAAAAGACAAGCATACTAAGAAAAAATCTTTGGCCATGAGCACACCGATCAATGCAGCTATACAACAAGGATAGATAATGATCTAGAAGCATCCAAAAACAACAAGAACTAATAGAGAATCATCCATAGCAACAAATATTACCAGAATCACATAAGATTCAATTAGGAACACTGACATAACCCACAAAAATACTATCAGAACAAAACTATTCATAGCATGATCAAATCTTCACGTAGACCTCTGAAACTTTTGGTAGATGATTTAGATACTCTCAGCAATAAACCCTTTGGTCCACAATAACTGATCTTCAATGTACAAAACAAGACACCTTCATGACCTTCATTGTTCCATTGGAAGCCTGTAACTCTTCCTTTAACAATTTTCTCAATATCCTCGACATATATAGCCTCCAATACAATAATGCTAATAGTGTTGACATCAATGACAACCAAAACATCCAATAGGAGAATCAAGGAGTGTTGAAGAGCACATACATGAATTTAAGGATTCCTATACTCATGCTCAAGTAGCCCATCATGATGTTGTTTGTAGGTTATTCCCCTACTCTTTGGGTGACATGGCATACAACTGGTATTTAAATTTTCCCCAGGGGTCTATTCTAAGTTGGACAAACTTGGAAAATGCCTTTATTAATCAGTTTCAAGTCTATGTAGACCCTACCATTTTGTATCACCAATTTGCAACCATAAGAAAAGAACCCCATTAACCATTTCCATTATTCAACACAAGATTGTAGAGAATGTACCAAAGGCTACAAGATCCTTATTTGGTTGCTTAGAATATTGCCATTTTGGCATATTTAAGAGCCGAAGATCCTTTGATTAGCTTATTTTTGTAGAGGACATATATTGCCGTTGAGATTAATTCTCTATCTAAAGTTTATCACCTAGCCATCAAATTGCAACAACATATATGTTTACAATCGAGGAGTTTAGGAGTTCTTCCTCCCATAGGATGCCAAATTCCCCAAGGATGTCTTATTCCCAATATGGACCCATGTCTAAGTTACAAACCTCACCTCCCCTACCATTCTTCACTAATAATGCTTAGGAATCCTCCCAACAATCACAAAATTACCATAATCAAGTTGGAGGATCAAATCTTGTTAATCAACCATCTTTTGTGAAAACTACAGAAAATGACTAAACTGTTCAATTAACTAATGAAATGGAAACTCTCAAGAAGAATCTATCTTAGATGTCTAATGATATGGCTCAACTTAGACACAAACCCTTTCAAAACCAAAACCAGAATTACTAGAATCAGGGAGGGTATTCTAATCAAGGTGGTTACTCCAACCATAACTCCAACCATAATTATAACACTAGTTAGAATTAGAGGAACTCCCAAAGCCAAAATTCCCCTAACCAAAATTACCAAAATTAGAATAGGGGATACAACCAAAGGTCTAACAAGGATAGAAAATAGAATACTGGGCCAAATAATGGGGGAATCTCCCTTAATTATCAGGCGGGTGATGAAAATCAACACACTACAAATGTGGCAGATCTTAATTTTATGATGAATTGGTGTAGGCTGCATGAAACTGCAACTCATTCTAAGGTAAATTGCCCAGAAATGGAGAAGATGGTCAAGATAACATAGACTAATGCTCCATTACAAGGTGCTCCCAAAAAGTCTAGTGGATCCACAGATACTGACATGGCTTATGAAATATTTGATGAAGAACTTCCATTCCCCAGCTAGGAAGAAAATGAAATAGTGGAAGACATATACGATGCCAAAGCCTTCCAAACCAAGGGAGGTCATTTCTTAAGAAATCAGAATAAGGGCCCATTTACTACATCTTCCCCTCCTAACAACATTGTCCCACCAAATCAGAACGTAGATAACAACCCACCACCACCAAAGGGGCCATTTGAATCTCAGAATAAAGGTAACCCACCTTCTTTTCCTAAGTATCAGGTAAAGAATGATTCAAAGTTTGATTTCATTGTAGAGTTGCAAAAGCAAAAGACTTCATTGTCATTCTTTGACATTATGAAGTGGTGCCCTACCCAAAGAGAAATTGTGATGAGGGCCCTAGAGGAGGAAAATTGGTCAAAAGGAAAAGGTAATGCAACTCCAACAAACGAGATGAATGCAACCCTTTACAAAGGTAAGACGGGCACCCCACCTTTCCTTTTAAGTTTAAGAATTTTTGGAAAGAATCTGCACAATTTTCTATTGGATTTTGGTGCATCGAGTAACATCATTCCATTCTCAATTTGTATGAAGTTAGGTTTGAGTCCACTTAAGACTAACAAAAAGGTCATTCAATTGGATAAAACTGAAGTGAATGTGGTAGGAGAGCTGAAAAATATTCATGTATAGGTTGGATCTGACCCAAGGATCCAAACTTACGTGGATATCCAAGTGGCTGATATCCCAGAAACATATGGTATGCTTCTAAGCAAATATCTAATGAAAAGCATTGGGGGATACCTTTCCTTAGACTTCTCACACATGTGGCTTCCCTGGAAAGGGATATCAACCCATATCAAAATTGAGAGTGAGCCTAGGCTCAAACATATGATTACTGAATATGATTCTCCCAACAAAGTAGCTTACTTCAAAGCTGAGATAGGAGTTTACAAGAGGGAGGAGATCATGACCTTCTCAATGCTCAACCCTGATGACACACTGCCTCTAGAATAGAATGACCCAATGACCACGGTCAACCAACAAGCTCTAATAAAAAAATTACAACAAGATAAGTTGGTATTGGGAGAGTAGGCTAATTTGTGGAGTTTATTGCTTCCTAATTGGTGTAGGATTCATTATCATAATCATTCTACATTGACATGTCAACCTTGTGTAGATATCTTAAACCATGTCTTCTAGGTTGAGAAAACTTGTGAATGCCAACCCCAAGCACTCACCAATAAGTTTTCATTTGAAGCTAAGGATGCTACCATCCTTACAACAACCAGTCTCACTCAAGAGGAAGATCCTTCCCAACTTGAGTGGACTCAGGTTCTCTGCTGTGAATTCCAAAGAGAGACCAAGGAATCTGAGTCTTTGTCTATTATAGCTGCTCCAGATACCCTTCCAATGCCTAAGACATTGATGAAAAATGTACTAAATTGTGATCTGATCCAAGAAAAGGTTCAAGAAGTAGTTCATGAATAGGTTTTGAATATAGGAGAATCTTCTCACATACCTAGTCTGTCATTACCTTTAAATCTTGATGGCCAACACCAGTCCGAGCCACCACACACTTCAAGTAAGCCATCACCTATAATCCTAGAGAAAAAATAAATCCCAGCTCCAGACAAACTATGGAGTCTTAAATTTGATGGCTCTAAGTCCAAATCAGGAAGTGGAGTAGGAATTGAATTAACCAACCCGAAAGGGAAGACATACTTTGCATCTTACAGGTTATAATTTGGCTACACAAATAATGTGGTAGAATATGAAGCACTTGCTCGAGGAATGATGCTTTCTCATTAGAAGAAGGTCATGGATCTAGTGCTTATGGGATATTCTAAAGTTATTGTTAAGCAAGTCCACAACCAATATACTTGTCACAATAAAAGATTGGCTGCATACAAAAACAAAGTTTGGAATCTGATTGAGGATTTCAACACTTTTGGAATCACTTTGATTCCTAGGGACAACAATTAGATTGCAGATGCCCTTGCTGTCACTGCTAGCACTTTGGAGCCTATGCAGGACTCCAAGTTGAAAAGATTTTCAGTTGAACTACTCTCGATCCTAGTTGTCCCAGATAATGTCCAAAATTTTCAAGTCTTTGATGATGACCAACATATGCTTGCCTTCTTGGCAAGTTCAGATGTCTTCAAAGGACAAATAATTGATGAATTAGAAAGAGATCAAGGAGATTGGACCCTGATAGTTGTGACACAGAAGGGATACCGAATTTGAAAAGCAATAGCATTCCCAAGGGGATGGTAGCTTTGGAAAGAATATTTGACTCTGATTCTTGGGCTCATGAAATGGTGCCTACAGAAAGTGATGGAGGGAAGTATGAATCTATCAATTTGGCTGATTGAGGTCCACAAAGGAATGTATATATAGGAAAAACCTACCTTGAGGAAATCAAAGATAAAATAATTAAGGTGTTGAAAGAGGACATTGCAACAATTTCTTGGAGTTATGAAAATTTAAAGACCTTTGACACTTCGGTGATCACACATATCATACCTCTGAAGTTAGAAGAAAATCCCTTTTGACAAAAGAAATGCTTGGTGAATGCTTTGATTGAGCCATTAATTGAGAAGGAAGTACAAAAACTGTTGTATGCAAGAATATTCTTCCCAATACGACATTCCACCTGGGTTGCAAACTTGGTTGTTGTGCATAATAAAAATGGTGAGATAAGATTGTGTGTTGATTTCAAGAACCTAAATAAAGCCTCCAAGAAGGATAACTATCCACTTCCTTCTCTTGATGAGGTATTGCAAATTGTCAATGGATTCCAGATGATGTCATTCTTGGATGGCTATTCTAGGTATAATCAAGTGCTTGTCAGTCATGAGGACAAAATGAAAACTTCCTTCACTACCAAGTGGGAAATATTTTCCTATTGGAGGATGTTGTTTAGCCTTATCAATGTTGGAGCTTCCTTCTAGCGTGCAATGGATGTGGTATTGAAGGATTTAATAGGTAAGTGTATCATTATCTATGTAGATGACATAACTATCTTCTCTAAGAATAGAAAGGACCATGCTACAAATTTAGCAAAAGTCCTTAGGAGGTATAAGCTATGGTGTGTCCCTGAATCGAAAAAATGTGTGTTTGGAGTTTCTGAAGGGAAACTTTTAGGCCATGTAATATTAGAAAAGAGGATATCCATAGACCTTGATAGAGTTGAAGCCATCTTGAAACTGACAATGCCAGGAAACAAAAAGGAGATGAGATCCTTCTTCGGAAGGATTAATTTTGTGAGAAAATTTATAATAGGGTTTGCAGAAATTGTCAAACCTCTTAACAAAATGATGAGAAAAGATGCAAAAATATAATGGAGCAATGAGGCTAAATCTAATTTCTCACAGATTAAAAATTTAATATATGAGCCACCAGTCTTGACTAGCGCAGATTATCTAAATCCCTTCTATATCTATTCTTTTGCATCCAATCATTCATGTGCTACTATTTTAACACAACAAAGAGGTGAGAAAGATGAAAGGCCTATTTCTTTCATGATCTCCCCATTCAAAAATGAAAAAAATAGATATCCACCCCTTGAAAAGTAGGCCTTTGCATTGGTGTGAGCAGTAAAAAAAAATTAGGCACTACATCCTTTAGAGTCAGATTGTCGCCATAGTCCGTGATCCAGTTGTGAAGTCTCTCCTTATGCAGAGTGAATTGGGGGAGAGAAGAGGAAAATGGATGGCTATTTTATAGGAATTTGAATTAGAAATCCATCCAATGAAGCTTGTCTGAGGATAGGGATTATTAAAGGCTATGGTGGATGTTGATAAGAGTTTCACTTGCCAGCAGTACACAATGCAGTCATTCACAAAGGATCCCTAGTATACTAATTTGATCTTCTTCCTCCTTAATAACAGATGCCCAGAGGGGATGAATGCTACTTAAAGGAGAGAATTGAGGATGAAGATTTCTCATTACATTCTTAAAGAAGTATCCCTATACAGAAGAAATTTTGAAGGAGTTTACCTGTGTTGTTTGGATCAACAAGAATCCAAACATGCTATTGCTGAATTTAAACGTAGACATGGCATAGGGCATGAATTTACAAATTCCTTGGCTCATCAAATTCTCAGATTAGGCTATTATTGGCCCCACATGTTTTGAGACGCACACCAACATGTCAGGACATGTCACAACTACCAGACCTCTGCACCCAAGGAACGTAATCCTGTAATTCATTTACAACCGGTCTACGAGGTAAGACCATTCACCCAATGGGCACTAGATTTTGTAGGGATTATTAATCCAAAATCTTCTACGGGTCATAAGTTCATCTTGAAAAAAACTGAGTACTGCATGCACTGGACCAAGGCTCAACCCTACACAAACAACACCAGAGATGTGGTCATCAAGTTTCTCAATGAAAGCATCATAACCAGGTTTGGAGTACCATTCGCCCTGGTATGTGATAATGGCCCCTCTTTCTCTTTTACTGAGTTCATTCAATGGGCCTATGAACATAAAATTATTTTGAAGTATTCATCTAATTACTACCCTCAGGGAAATGGAGTAGCTGAGTCTACCAATAAGAACCTATTGGAATTGATTATAAAATTGCTAGAAAACAACCCTAGGGATTGGCATACTCAGCTAAGATTTTCCTTATGGGTAGATTGAACTCGTATTAAAGCCACCCTAGGAAATTCACCTTTTAAGTTAGTCTGTGGCCAAGAGGTGGTCTTCCCAATACATTTGAAGATACCTCTCCTCAATTTATGTAGGACTTTTATTCAAAGGATGATCAGATAGAGGTTAGACTAACTAGTCTACTAAACATGGAAGAACAGAGAGACATTGCTTTACAATAGTTCTTTAAACATCAGGCTATCGTCAAATGTTGGTTTGAAAAAAGAGCCAAAATAAAGGCTTTCAAGATATCAGATCTTGTGTTGTTGTTGGATAAAGCTAAAGAGAAAAAGGGGGACCACCAAAAGTTTGATAGACTTTGGTTGGGTCTGTATCAGATAGTTGAGATCCTGGGTGAAAATGCTTTTCGCTTGAGCACCCTAACAGGAGAACCCGTTCCATTGCCTGTTAATGGTCAGTTTCTCAAGCACTACTTTGGCCCATGAGGGTCTGATTTTTCTAATTGATTGTATTATATGTAATTAGTTGTTCTTTTGTTTTGTTTGTTTGTTTGCTTTCTTTTTTCCCTTTGTTTCTTTTTGTTGTTTCTATTTTTGTCTTGGTCTTTGGGGACCTTCATTTTTTTCCATTTTGAAATGAAGGGGTTGTTATTCAAAGTATGCTGTAGCACTAGGAAGATAAATTGATTTAGGTATTTTCAGGCATATCTGTTGAAAATTTTTGTTCTAAACTTATGTCTTATGATTATTCTAACAATGGTTTGAAAAGTTATTAAGGATAAGGTATATTGTAAATAATATCATGAACTATGATTGAACTCTATCAAAAAATAGATAAAACATCTGCCTATTTAAAGTGCCTATTCATCTCAGGGTGGTTGTATCTCTAATTCAAGTGAAAATTTTGATTCCCAAAACTATCATAAGGTCCACTGTAGTTCTCAACCCACATTTTAGATTAGTTATATTTGAGTATTGAGAAAAGTTAATGAAGAATTCCCACAACTGAAGCTTATAAAGAAAAGAGAAAAGAGAATCATTGAAAGAAAGCATACTCAATATCAAATGGGTGATTTAAGCATCTCTATCAGGGCTATGGATTCCTATCTAATAGTAGAGAAATTATTTGAGAGAACTAGAGGTATCTTTGTTGAGGCTATTGACGCCTAATTGGCAGCAGAGCAATGCCTAGGATTTAATTGCAGGGAAATTGAAGGACTCAACCTATGTAGCTTGGATCTTATATGTAGTTGTTTAGTGGTGGAGAAATTTTTTATAAAGAAAGATGCACCATATATGCACACACTCAAATTCAAAGTAGTTCATGTTGATATACATATGAGATTCCAACTTAACCTTACTCAATATTCTGATCCTACTTAAGTTAGCATGATTCATAAATCAGAGGTTCTGGGTGACTAAATTCTTTAGTATTTTGAAAATGGGTAAACCATTTTCCTAGTCGAGTCACTATTTGTTATGCATTGCAGAAACCATCCCATTTTATCTTGGAACAAAATGGGTCACCCTTGTTTTTGTTTTGTCCTTGGTGTTTTGTTTGGGTCTTAGGAGTTGTTCATTTTCCTCCTAAGTTCTAGTTTCTTTTGGTCTAGCTAAAGTAGAGTCAGAATAGAAAATGGACTTAGAAATTTTGTAAGTTTCCAAGTCTGGATTCAATCCTGGTTTTGGTTCCGCTCTTCTTCCTTGTTCTTTTTCATTGTCTTTTGGTTGGTCTCGCGCTCTAAGGGTTCATTTCTCCCTTGAGTTATTTCTTCTTTTCCTTATTTTTTTTTCCTGAGTGGAAGCGGAACCAAGGATGGAAGTAAACTTGAAACTTTTTAAAATTTCTAGATTTAGATCTCATCCCAATCTTGCCTGCTCACTTGCTTGTGTTGTTGTTTCATTGGTGTTTGGGTCGGGCCCAGTTTTTGTTTTGGTCCCACTTCTCGTTATTTCTTTGTCCTTATCTTAGTCTTGTTCCTTGGTCAGGAGTGGAACCAGAATTGGAACTAAACTTGGAACTTTGCAAAAGTTCCATTTCTAGTTTTGGTCCCGATTCCATCCTTGTCTTCCTTTGTTGTCTATCCTTGCCACATGAGCAGAACTGGGTGTGGAGTTGGGTAAGAGAATTGTTAAAGGTTTCTTTTGTTTTTGATTTGGGTCCATGTCCACCCTTCCTTTTATTTTCACATGAGTTGACTGTTCATTTACATTGTTTTGCTCTGCCCCCGATCTATCCATTTATTACATTAATTGCAACCTCCTCACATGTGCAAAGTGATTTTAAAACCTTAATCAAGGTTAACTGGCTCATTATCTTTGTTATCTAAGTTTTTTTAGCAAACCATAGCTAGGATAACTTCAAGAGGAGCTCAATTTGATTATGGAGGTGCACTAGTGAGAAGATTTTATCAACTTTCAGCCTTTCCTTGTTGGCATTTTGAGGTAGGGTCTTTTCCCTATCTTTTCTTGTTTGTGATTTGTCATTTCATTATCATGTTCTTGCTCTTCATGTTTTCGCACATTCGTGGGGCCTTTTCTTGTGAATCTTTGTTTGTTCCTTTGTGTTTTTCTAGTTTCTTTTTGTCTTTTTCTATTTTTTGTTTGTTTTTTTCTATCTTTCTATTTGTTTATTTTTTGTTCTATTGTCACTTCTGTGGCAGGTCCGTTCTGTCATGCCCTAGTTTCTAATTAGGGTTTCATTTGATGGGTTCCTCTATGCTTTAAATGTTTGAAAATCTATTTAGAGACCCCTCTGACCATACTTCCATGTTGGTTTAGTTATTTCCATGTTGGGTCTTTGAAGCCCTAATTATCTGAGCCGACGCATCATGCAAACTAGGGTTTTCTCGATGACCTTTACAAATATCTAGCCTTGGAGTAAAATTTGGTCTTTATTTGGTTAAAAGGGTGAGGTTAAGCCCCTTTTGAAATTCCCATATTATCCCATGTGACTTAGGTCCTTAAGCTCATGTGACCACCTCTTCAATAAATTACTTCTTTTTGAGTAGTAAACCAGTGGAAGCGGACTCGGGAATGAACTCGTCCTGTAAGTGTTTGCATTAGGGTTCATTCCCAAAATGATCCCGCTTCTGATTACTGTTGATTTTGGTCTTCATACTTTCCCTTCAGAGGAAGTAAAACTAGAGTGGAGGTTGAACTTGGAACTATATATTGGTTCCGGGTTCGGTTTATGTTATGATCCCAGTTTCGGTATCAATCCTGATTCCGGTCTCGATCCCACTTTGTGTTAAAATAGTTTCTTGTTCCGTATCCTTATGTGACTCCACTTTTGATGAATATGAAATTTGACTAAGTATGATAGTTTTCTTGAGGAAGTGAAGGGTGGTATTGGATGATACATTGATTTTATGCTTTTTGTTCATCTAATATAAGATTTTATTGTAGAAATAAGAGACATCAGGAGCATCAGAAGAGGCTTCTCAAAGGAGCCAACCTACAAAAACTTCAAGGCAAGGATCCAAGCTGAAGAAGATCAAGCTGGAACAACTCCCATATACTCTAAGGTACAAACATCAAAGTCCTACCATCACAGCTAGCAAGGTGGACTTAGATTGGGCTAAGATTATAGATACAAACTTGGGCCCCTTCAACTATGGAGAGTTGTATGAAAATAAATTTAGTGAAGATATCTCAAGAAGGACGAAGAGGATTGTTCAGTCTAGTTTGGAACATGTTTCCCTCTTCCCTTTATCTATCCAATGCCTGAAATTAATACTCACAATAGCTGGAGCTTACAATCCTACCACCAGATAATTTGTGGACTTGTAGGGAAACATTATCATTGAACTTACACCACAAATGATAAGGTTTATGTTCAATGCACCTGATCTACAGAACCCCAGGTGGCTCAATGAGGTTGAAGCCCTACAACTCTATAGAAAACAAAAGGAAACTAGCAGGACTCACATAAACAAACACTGGATGAGGGTTGAAAAGAAGGCCCTAGCTAAGCTTCTTCATCAACCTAAAAGGGTAGATTTCTGCAAAGATATTGTTGATATAATCATGATGCTATCCAAGGTGTTTGGGAAAAGAGATGTCTCCCAGTTCAAGGAATGGATGTTTCCTTTTTTTTAGACCATCCTAGATGGTAGCCAATAGTTTGACTGGCCTATGATTGTATCATAATACATTCACAACCAGATGCTTAGAGTGAGAGAAACCAAGAGTTTCTTCATGACCTCTTATGTGATCTATGCAACAGCCAGAAGGGGAATCTTTCCCTAATTTAATGTAGTGGGCATAATGGGAGAAGCCCAAGGACAGAGAAAGGTGTGGGATCACTATGATAAAAATCACCTTATAGACTTCTGAATAACACTACAGAAGGGTTAATGATGCATTTCTATATGTTATCATTAACCAGCTCACAGGAGATGTAGGCTATAGAATGAGTGGGGATGCTATGGGATTTATTGCAGAGTGGGGACATTGGTATGTCTGATACACTAGATTTACTTATTTTAGGCTGGCTGGTTTTGTTGTCCACCCTCATCTGCTCCCTAGATGTTGAAGAAAAATGATTGTCTTGATGGAGTTCATCTATCAAGCTATAGCAGTCAATCTTAAATTTTCCAATAAACACAAGATTAGCTGCCATAAATTCACCATGAAGTTGGGTGCATATAGTTGTGCACACAATGTGGTAGCTAAGGTAATTTGTGATGAATCAATTCACTTGAAGTTGGGTTTGTACACCTCCAGGAAGCATTTTGATCTTAAACACAAGATGCAAGCCTTGCTTCCCACTATTTTTGATAAACACTTTAATCTGTTGGAGGATTTTTGGATGGACTTGCAAGATGATTATGATTTGAGGAGAAGAAACTATGAAAGATTGCCTATCCTACTCATGGTTGAGTATGGGATAAAGGATGACATCCCTGAGACATTTTTAGATGATGGGGTAACTTTGGATCCCCAATGTGAAGTTGAAAATGTAGGCACCAAGGACCTTGATCTAGTGGATTGGAATGTAGAAGAGTCCATTGACATTAAGCAGATTGCAAGGCTAGTATTGGATAGGAGCATCCAATGGGTTGTTATGAGAATTAAAGAGCCAAAGGCTTAGACCTCTAAGAAGAGAAAGGCTACAGGAACTACTTAAAGCTATAAGAGAACAAAAAGAAGAATGGCTCCTAAAGAGCCCTTAGATTTTTTCCCTCCCAATGCTAGAGAGGAGATTGAAATCCCTACTCAAGATCTTCCTGAAGCACATGGAGAAGAGGCCATAATAGAACCTGGTGCCTCAACATATGTTGTAGAAGAAGCATCAAATCAACCTCTTGTCATAGAGCAACCAATTGGAGAAATGCCTATGGGAACCCTCCACAAAGAAGCTAAATCCTTGAAAGAGAAGGAGCCTGAGATTGAGATTCATGACATTGATATAGATTCTGATGCTACCCCATCTAATAGGGGGACCCATGTGGTTGCATGTATTGATGAAACTAAGGATGCAAGGACTAAACACATTTTGATAGAAGAAGATCAATGGAAGTTATTTGAGGATGCAAAAAGAGAAGCAAATGCCAAGGCACAAGCTGAGGCACTGGCTAAACAGAAAAAGATTGTTGCTAAAGAAGAATGTGATGCATTGATGAAACAACATGAATTGGAAGCTCAAGCCAAGGCTGATGATTTGGCTAAGCAATAGTAGCAAAGAGAGCAAGAGCTGAAAACTAAAGATGAAAGAGATAAATTGCCAATGCTGCAAAAGATCCATGATCTTGAGGAGGAAAAGGCTAGACATTGGAGAGAAAGAGAAGCACTTGAGGCTAAATCTAAAGCTGTTGAGGAAGCCCATAGAAAGAAAGAAGAGAAAGAACACCTAGAGAGAGAAAAGAAGGCTAAAGAATTTGTTCTGCATGAATAGAAGTCTAAAGAGGCATGGGACTTGGTCAATGAACTTGAAAAATAGAGAGACCAAATGTATGAGGAGAAGAAATTAGAACGTCTGAAAAAGGAGATGGAAGCTAAGAGGTTGTAGGAGAAAAAAGATAAAGAGGAAGTTGAGAGACTTGCACAAGAAGAGGCACAAAGAGAACAAAAAAATGTGCAATAGGTTGATTCTCAACCTAGGAACACTATATTGCAACCTTTATCTTCTGCCACTGCTGCCTCCTCTTCAACACAAGTGGTCACTACTCCTGCTGCTCCAACTTGGCTAAAACTTGATCTTGAGAAAAAGAAGGTAGTTCAACCTCAACCTCTCAATTGGGATGAGATGATGAAAGAGATTGAGAAGGAAAGACCCAAAAAGAAGGCCAAAATTCTTCATTGTACCAAGCTCATAGATGTAGGAGAAATTGTTGCTGAATATGCAATTCCAGTGGTGGATAAGAACATAGAATACATGCAGATAACTGATTACCAATTGGGTACTATCAATTTGGGGAGACCTACAAGGAACCAACAAATGAATTTGATTGATATTGTAGCTTCCTCTACCAAATCTAAGATGATCAAAGATAAGCAGAAAAAGGATGAACTTAAGGCCCAATTGGATCAATTGTATAGATTCCTAAAAGATGTCTCCACTTTGGTGTCTCAACAAGCTACTGCTCCTGAAACCCCAATCCTACTAATCAAAAAGGAAGTTGATGACTTAGTGAAAATGTGGAGTAAGGTGGGGATGCTTGTACAATGGATTGATAAGCTCAATCAAGAGGTTGGTGAAGTGTTGGATGATAGTTTCAAAGTTCATGAAGGAGCACTTGAGTTGGTAGAGGAAATGAATCAACATGTTGAAGTCCTGGAGAAGCAAGATGAAGAATATAGAGAACATGTCAAGAAATTGAAGGACATCAGCAAAGTGCCTAATTCAACTTTCCTAGAGAAATCAATTTTTGAAGAGGATAATGCTGATTTCATTGAGAAGACCTTGAACATAATCCGATTTAGATCGAAGTTCATCTATGAGCATAAGAATGAAGTTCAAGAAGCTAGCAAAGACTTGAATGAACAAATTGATGAATTGGAGGTAGTGGTTGCTATTCTAGTCAATCTAGACATCTCGGTCAAAGAAGGTCTTCCTTTGGATAAGTTGAAGGAGAAGTGGAGCATCAAATTTGAGGAAGTAATGCAGAAAGAAGATGATGGAGAATACTTGTTGTTGGACAAGCTCATGGATATCAAGGAGGAAGTAAAAGCTGCTAGGAGGGAATTAATCAAATTGAAGGATATGTAGGAATTTGCCTCAACAGAGTTAAAAAGAATCAAGTTTGAGGAAAATTGGTTAGATGGGCATGATATGGACATCCTTCAACAAATATTTTCTAGTTATGATGAGTATCTCCTTGATCAAGCAACGCAGGAGTGAGCTGGTAGCAGAATATTCTCCCTTGACATACCACATCCTATTTTCTCTTATTTTTCAAGGTTTTTGACATAATTTGGACTCTGGTTCTCATCCACTAGTTCTATTTTCCTCCTTTGGTGTCAGATTTTGTACAACAAAGCAATCAACCTTGGAAGTAGAGATCAACTAGTCTAGTTCTTTCATGCAGTTCTAATTTCTTAATTTATGGATCTAAGTTTTTTTATTGAGAGTGACTTATGCATGGCTCACCTATATGTACTTTTAGGCTCTATTTTGTAAAGGTCGGCTGATTGAAGAAAGATTTATTCACCTGATATGATAGTAGATAGGAATCATAGTCTTAGGATTTCATAACTTTTAGCAAGATACTTTGAAAGTTTTGTTGAACTTGGATACTTTTTACAAATTTATACAGTTTACATGTTATTGTTAATTTTGGACCTTTGTGATAAGATTAATGAAACATAATCAATCCATATGCTAATGAGTTGTGCCAAAATGTTTTCTATTTGATGAAAATCAATCTAGGGGAAACCAAATTCAAGATTATCTCATTGAATTATCTGTGAATGAAATTACTATTATGACTATTTGATCTGAATTTTAGCAGTGAGTGAGTGATCTGTTTCAAATCTTGAAGTAATGTTTTAGTGAATGGATGTGATTGTTGAATTAGAACTATGAATGTATGCAGTGGTATAGATTATTCTATGGATTGCATGATGTTATGGTTTTGGTTGGATAAAGAAACACTCATTGTTAAGGTGCATGTCTAGATATTAAAGAAGTTTTGTTCATATTTTACTATTCTGAAACCCTAATCTATCTTTTTCTATTTATTTATACGCCCCAATGTAGGATAATTGATCTAATGCAACTTGTATTCCTTATTACTAGTAAAGGCCCCTTGAATATTTCAGTTACATTGGCCATTGAGTAACATCAACATAGTTGAGAACCAACTACTAGGACCTTGGGAGTTAGATTACTTTATGTTATCTTTCTTTTTCAGGTGAAATAGAATAGAGATATCCTGTTTAATGTTGTTGTGCTATTTTGACCATCAACACTTATATCCTTCTATAGTCTAGAAATGAGCCATTCAATCTTTTTTCATTTTGTCAAGGGTTATTTTAATTTGTTAGAAACATCTTTCAATATTTTGTCATATGCTTTCACTGATTCTTCTTTTGCTTGAGTTAGGTCCCTCATTTTTCTAACACTCTCTATTGGAATATTGAGATGGTCAAATTTTTCTAGGAAATCTTGTTTCACATCATTCCAACTTTTTTCATATTCCAAATAGGTCCTTTTATACTACTCTAGTACTTAGTGATGATACAAAGTATAATAGTTTTGGTTTGTCTTCATCATTGTCTTGTCTTTCCAATAGGAATTCAAACAAGAATATATGTTCCATGAATTTTTTGTGTCTCTTCCAAACACTGGGATCTTAATTGAATATTGCATATTGTTTTATCTACTTCCTACTCTAAAGTTTTAGATTTGAAAACTCATCCTTTCTTCCTTTTCTTTCTTTACTTTTCTAGTTGTATAGGGTTTATGTTCTCTACCCTTATCTCTTGCTAAATTTATATTGAAGTATTCTTTTCCAAGTATCTCTTCCCACTCTACTTCTTTTCCTTCTTTTTTTGTTTCTTTACTTTGTAGTATCTCTTTGTTCAAAATTATTCAACTCTTATATGACTAAGCGGATGGGTCATGGTCAGGGATTTGTGACTCTTCAAGATATCTTTTCAATTTCTTAGTTTTAGTGACATTTTATTTTTTTGAATATAATTATTTACCCAAATTCAATCTATTCTCTTTTATTTTTCTTAATTCTTCTTCTTTTAGTTTCCTTGTACTCCTATTGATTAATTCTTCTAAGTATGCAACTTGAATTGATAGATTCTTCTCCAAAGTTTTTCAAAAAATAAATTTAGCATTCAAGTTAATGGTTATGTTTGATAGATCTACTCTAATTATTGGAATTTTAGAGGGTTTTTGTGGTAATGGAGTCTCTATATTATTGTAGGGCTCTAATAGAACTTTTCTAGATTCACCATAACTATTGATATTTTTCCTTATATTGGTTATGGGTTGTCCTGATTTTTCCCATAATAGCTTGTATTTCTCCAAAGGCTTCCATTCCTCATCTCTATCTTCTTTCCATTTTTATTTGTAAAAAATTCCTTTGGAACACTCAACAACACCCTTATTGGCACACTCAACAAAACCCTTATTGGCATACTCAACATCACTCTTATTAGCAGACTCAATTCTCACTTTCTCTACAATTTCCATTTTTTTGTGATGTCTTTCTTCTCTCTCAATTATCTATTGTTATCTTTTCTCTTCCCATTTGGGCTTATCATGTTCAATTTTCTTGATAATTCAATTTATTATCTATTCTTTCTTATGGTTGTCTTATCTCATTTTTCCATGGGTGTGATTGATTTTGGGTTCCATTAGTCCTTTTATTATTTCACATGGTAGTTATTTGACATGTTTTCTTATTGGCCACAACTCTTCAAGGATCCCTTTTAGAATCTCTCCCCCATTCCATTCTCTATACCCTTGGTTCCTAACCCCCTCTCACAAGGTAAGCATCAAGATGATAGTTCCTTAGATCTTCATATCTTTGCTGATTATCTTTCATTTTCTTGTGTTTGATTAAAATTTAAAATTTTGGGTGTTATTGCTTTATATCACCAACCATAGACCTGACAATAGAACCAATGTTAGCAAGAAAATTGGGTAAATAAAGACCCAATTTTTGAGCCCCAAGTACTTTCTAAGTGTTGTATTTTATACCTTAGACTCAATCATATAAAGGCAACACCAATTGATTTAGACAAAGGATTAACTAATCATAGATAACATCATATAGAATTTTTTTTGGTAATAATTATATTAATCATATCTAAAGAGTAGATTTATATATCTTCCCTTTTACTTTTCTTATATCTTTCCTTTCTTACATATAATCCTTATACATATTACATACAATTTCATATTCAGTTCCTACATATTTTCTTCGGTTATCTCCCATATTGTTATTCATATATCTATAGAATGGGATGTGACCCATCTATTCTAGCCCTAGCCTAGATGGTATCTTTTCAATATTAAGGTTCACAAGATATTTATGGCAAGTTGTAGTAGAATTTTCTTGATGGTGTCTGCATTGTTGCTCTTTCTAGCCAAAATCATGCATCTTACCTTTCCTTAAAACCTAAAAAATACTCATTGATAGTTCTTAGTTATTGAATCTTTTCTTCCCATGAGGAAATATTCATCTATTTCAATAGTTAGAGATCTATTTAGAATTTTACACACAATAGGAGCTTAATGCACATTAGGAACTTCAAGAACCTTGCTAGAAGTTAGACACTTTTTGGATACCTAGTCAAAGATTGATTGGGAAATCAAAACCTTTTTGTAGGTTCTTGGTTCCAAATAAAGCGTTGATGACTTCCTTTCTTTCTTACAACTTGTTACAGGTTTATTTCCCCCTAAGAACTCACTAGAAAATTTAGTGTTAATAGCCTCATTTGGAACTATATGCTTGTTGACCTCCAAGGGATCGACAAAAACTAGCAAGAGACTAGGAACCTTTAAAGGCTTTGGGTTCTAGACCACCTCTCAACCCACAAAAAACTTTCCTTATGCATTTTATTTTTCTCCTTAGTGAGTTAGGGTGGAGCTCAAACCAATTTTGAGAACCACAAATGGTTCTCAAACCATTTAAAAACTTTGATGGCTAGCATTAGAGCCATCTTCTTTAACTATTAGCAACCAACTAGGAACTTAGAACCTTGGTGGAGGTTTTGAGTTCCTAATTCATAGTAAAGCTCTAATAACCCTTTCTCTTTAAAAAAAATACTCCAATTTTTAGAGCTCTACCACTCAATTAGAACTCTTTTGACAAGATTCTTATATCACCTACTTTTGTATTGTTAGCAAGGAAGACACCAGAGTACACAAAAAAGAAGCAGATCCTACCACAAATCATCACAAGAGGGTTGCAAATCTCCTAGATGACAAGTCAACTCCAAGAAGCGGGGTAGACTGTAAAGGACATGTCTTGTTAGGAATTATATGTATAAAATATAATACTATGTAATAGAAAAAAGTAATAAATATAAGAGATAGAGGATAGATATAGAAAGACATAAGAAGATAAGAACGATGATATGTAAGATAAATGTACAAAAGACATTATGTAGAATGCAATGAATTATAATAGATATATGAAGTTTTGATATATGGAAGATTATGAGTGTTCTTTAAATTGTATTTATATGATATTATGTTAATCTATTGTTTCACATTATGCACTAACCTCTGATCCCTCTTTATTATTGACCTTGGGGTATAAATATAACTTATACAAAATATTTGGGGCATAGAACTTCAGTTTGTGATCCCCTACTTTTCTTGCTAACATTGGTTCTTTTTTCAAGACCCTAGTAAAGTAATACAAAGAAAATCATAAAACAAAAAATTAATTTAGATCAGATAGAAAAAGAGAAAAAAATTTATTTTATAACTTGTGGTACTATCCTCTTGGTGTTAACCTTGTGAGAGGAAGTTAGGCATCCAGGGGATGGAGAATGAAAATGGGGGATGTCCAAAAGGAATCCCTAAAAATATGTGAATGATCGAGAGAAATACACGATAACTATTTTGGGATGGAATAAAGGAGTAATGAAACAACAAATTATAAACACCCATGGAAAAAGGAGATAATAAGAAAACTAGAGAAATTATAGAGGAAATTAAGTTGGAAAGAAAAAAGCATGGTAAGCCAAAATTCAATAGAAGAAACAAGAAAAAGATATAATGTGAAAATAGAGGAAAGAAATCACAAAATAATGGAGAATATAGAGAAGAGAGAGAATGAGCACACCATTATTGGTGTTGTTTAGTATTCCATTATGGGTGCTACCAAAAAAGAGAGGAAAATTTATAGTAGAAGAAGTTGGAAGACTCTAGAAACAATTGCCTCTCATATAGTAGAGGTAGGAAAGATTTTATTGAATTTGGAAAGAAGAATAGAGGAATATGGGGCATTAAGGAAACTATTGGTAGATAGTTGTGGAAGCAAAGAGGCTCCAACATTACCACACTTAAGAAAAACTCCACTACTGAAACCAAATTTATCTAACATCATAATTAACTTGGATGAATCTTTTTTAGAATTCCTAGACACCCTAAATAAAATATTATCTGTTAAAGAGGATTATTTGGAACAACTAGTTAATAGGAGTGTGAGGAAATTAAGAGATGAGGAAATATAGTTAAAAAAAACATGTTTAGTTTGGGAAAATATTTGTCAATAATAATAAATAAGATTTCATTTACAAATAAAAACTTATCACCAAATATGAAACACCACTATGAATAGGCACAATCCCAGACTAGGACCCATCTATTCCATATAAAGCTAAGAGAATTTCAATACAAGAGACACCACGAGAAGAAAGTAAAATCCCACAAGAGCAATTTCTAGTAGATTGTAAATAAATCTTAGGAAAATAATACTTTGAAACTAAGTTAGCAAGGGACAAAGGTAGATAAAATAAGCCTATGGTAATAAAAGCACTAAGAAGGAGAATAAAGTTACAAAATCCCATCACAAAGCAAGAAAAGAAATAGTTAACATAAAATGGACCCCTCAATTAAAATCCCAATCTTCAAAAAAGACACTACCAATGTTGCATAAAATATTTTCATATTAGAATCCCTTTTGAAAAGGAAGGGAATTGATATAGAAAACCCTAAGCTATTTGAATTTTTTGGATCCTTGAGAAAATATTCCTTGGTCTAGTATATAAAGGCCTATCCAAAACATAATAAAGACTAGGAATACATGAAGATGGAATTTTTTGAAAAAAATGATTCTCTAGAGGTTCCATCTAAAAGTGTAAGTAAAATATGAGACTTAGTACAAAAGAAGGGAGAATCAATTAAGACCTATGACAAGAGATTCAAAGAGATCTCAAAATTAGAACCATTGAAAAAATAAGGTTTAGTGGTTTCTTTTCATATTAGAGAAAGAAATCAAGGAAAATTTGGATGGAAGAATATTTGACAATTACTTAGATGTGATAACCATGGCCCACCACATAGATACACGACCATGGAGAAGAGAAGATAAAGAGAAATAAAGGAATGCTCTAGATAAAATGCAATTGGCCATTGAACAGTTAACATTATGCGAGGATTTAATGACAAAAGAAGATACAAAAAAAGGTAGACAAAATATATGGTTCTCATACTACTCAAGGGAAGGGCACATGATAAATGAATATCCAAAAGCACAAGGTGAAATGTAGGCTACCTCCATAAGAGTAGAAATCCAAAACGTATTGTTGAAGCTCCAATTAGTGTATTGTAGAATATGGTGAGTGGGATGCCCATGAAACAAATGATTTCCTGTCTATGAGGTTTCAAGTTTGAAATAAAGACACAAACCATGACCTCTAATGCCTCAAGTGCCACAATTGTGACCTTGATACTAATCAAAATATGACATATATCAAAGGTCTTGTAGAAAGACCCCTCTACACCCAAGACTAGGATACATGGTTCCTTCATGGAAAGACAAATGAAATGTGAATTCTATGCAAAATAATCCTCCATAAAATTACTAGGAGGATTGCAAATCCTCCATACAATTACCAGGAGGATTGTGGATCCTCCATACAATTACTAGGATTGTGGATCCTCAAACAATTATAGATGAGGACGAGGACATGAAAGAAGAATCCACAAAAGAGATGACACAACTTTATTTAAATGTGATAAAAAAAGGTCATTATACAACATAACGTTTGTTAGATAAGAAGAAGAATTGTGCATTCCATGAAAAATCATACCATGATATTTTCACATGTGAAAGGCCTCAACAATATTTTTATAATTCCTTTGTCCAATTAAAGAGTGATGAACTTCAAGGGCCTAAGAAAGGAGCAAGAGTCATGAGAAAAGTTCTAGTAAACCAACTACAAGGGGAAGAAGATGCTAGAAATGAGATAATTTTTCATCTAACACATCCATAGTAGAGGATACCTCTAGAGAAAATTACCAAGAGGAAATAAAATTACAAAAAAACAAAAACAAAAACAAAAATACTAAAAATAAGAAAAACAAAACTATGATGATCACTCACCAAGTGTAACATGTTGATTGTTCAAAAAAAGTGAATTCACTAGATTTTAATATCAAGTAAATAACTATGTTCAAAACTCATCGCAATAAATTTTTTTCTTCTATTTCAAAGACTAAATGCACATCTGAAATAGAAATATTCCAAACTTTGTATTTATAGTATAATTGAATACTACAATTCTTCCAATACATATAAAATCTCAAGATAACATATCTTGCATTACAACTTCCATAGAAATGGATATAAGAAAAACATGCATAGCTTCACAAGCTTTATTAGCACTAGTAACAAATGGTCCAAGAAATCCCCTCTAAATCTCCACTGCCAACTGATGAGGAGAAGCATCACTCAAGTGCTCTTCTGCCAACCATGGACTCAAATGCAGTCCCCTGCACATCTGCCACATATGTCAAGATGTCCCTACCATTTGACAAAGAGATTGGTTGGTAAAAACTAATAACAAATAGCCTTACTGAGCTTAGTGTTGTCCCCTACAATCCAGAACCTAATCATATGGTAGCTACACCTACAAGTATGAAAATATTGAACTAGAATGTCTATACTGGATATAGTTAACCTTGACAGTGTAAACAATGGCTACTTACACTAATTTGGAAAAAGTTTCATATAGAAAGACATCTCTTCACCCACTATCTAGCTCAATTTGGTTAATGACCATTTATGTACTATGCATAGGAAATTCCCTTCTTACGGTTATCTTTAACCCTAAGAAAAACCTGTTTCCTTTACAATAAACAACATGTAGACAATTCCCTTCTCAAGGTAATCTCTAACCATAAGGAAAACCTATGATTATAAAATTTCTACTAAGTAAATGTAACACATAAGCTACTCTCATCATAGAAAAATCTATTTCTAAGGTAATCATTGAACTCTCTATAGTTCACATACATAATAACTTGAATTGAATAACAACAAAAGCTACACTAGCTTCATCTTTCCCTAGTATATAAAACTAAGAATACAATCACTCCTTAATATGGAGTATGTACAAACACTCAAGAAAGGTACATAAGAAGTAAAATATAATTAGATTCCTTCAATAACATAACCTTTCCTAATCTAGCAAATAGATACTCTTTCCACACAAAACATCAACAACTTTCAATATTTTCAAAAACATATAGAATGTAAGAGGGAATGATAAAATTCCTGTAAAATACTATTTCCCAGTGAAATAAACTTACTTGCAAGCTCAATCCATTCCAAGACTCCTCACTAATTCTCCCAATCCACATAGAAAAATAATCACAAACTATCACTAATCTCTCCTCTCAAATAACTCTCAACTAACTCAAGAATATCTTAGACTAAAAATAGTAGAATGTAATTGATTAATGCATCCCAAATGAAGTGATCTAAACCCCTATTTATATAGAATTATGAGACTTATCTACCTATACTCAAGCTATGTTTATTGACACTTCTTAGCTGTAAGGTTCGAATCATCAATTTACTTCAATTGGTGTCAACATTCTAAAACAATACTCATCATAATAGAAAAGAAAATTGACTAAAACAGAGACAAAAAGAATTCATCTTGGAAATGCAAGGTGAAAGAAAAATAGGTCGACTCCAAATATGCTAGCAAAAACATGACTTATTCTATCTTTTTCTTGGTTTACCATTGATGGATATTTCTCAGTAATTTTAGACTTCTAGTCATAATGCAATCATATTTTGGTGCCACCTATCTCTTCCATCATGCATTTTGGTGTTTTTGTGTTTAGACTAAGTCAGTGACGAAATTCCATTCAAATATCTCATTAAACATTTGACCGAGTCTTCAAACATAATGCTTTGCATTAGCAAATTGGTCGACTCATTATTAATGACTATAGCATTGCATATGACACGTATTATATGTTGCATATTAGTTATTCATAGTGTGCAATGTATAGTATGCGCTTTATTCATAATATTAGCATCACTTTGCTTAAAAATAACACTTTATTAATATAATCCATATTTATATCCATTCATACATATATATATATATATGTATATATATTTGTATAAATATCTATCAACTTTCACAATATTAAATATATATCATTCGGTATTTTGAATGCATATATCTATGTTATAATTTTATAAATAAAGCTTAATGTATATATATCTATATACATATATATATATCGATATACTCAATATGTGTGTATATATGTATATATGCATATATCCATATATACATTCGCTTATACAAATAATAGTACATATTAACAACTCATTGATAAATATTATATATATATATTTACATACAATGTATATACACATATATATTTACATGTCTTATTATCCATTCGATATTCTCATACCCATGAGAAATTTGTCCATGAGCATGTGTAGGTACATCTACCTATGTATACTTATGTACGTATTAACTCACGTGTATGGGTATACAGTTGACATGTACATGTATACATATATATACATACCATGTATATATATCTTATCGATTTGAAAAAAGAACATATAAGAACTCACATGAAAAAAGGAGACTCAACAATATGACAAACAAAAACATTCACCATAGAACCACAATTCAAACACAAATAACACTAAGGGATGACTTACCAATTTCTTGAAATACTACTCAACTAGACCAATCTATATGTGTGTGTGTGAAAAATCTCAGTTAGGCTTCGTTTAAGGGTTAACCAACCAATCACTTCTCTTGAGCGACACTTCCCCTCCTTTCAGAGGCTTGATCCATGTATCTGCATTCAACTTAGAACATTGAAATGGTAGTTAGTTGTTCAACAAAATGTTCATTTGCATATATATTCATTTCATAAGAAGAATACCAAATCAAATCAACATTCATAAAATTTAATCATAATCATCAAATCAATTAAACTTCCTTTCATCATTTTGCAAATAATACATATAACCAAAGTGCAATCACACATGTTTCTCAATAAAAAATACAGGAAAATTCATTTGTTCAATATTTTACCCTATCATAGTAATAGTAAATAGATAAACACACAAAAGGTGTAAAACCAAGGAATGAATATTACTAAAAATAAACAATTACTATAGATATAGAATAAGAGGAAGAATATGATGATGAATAAGTAGAATAATTAATACTAAATAAACAACATGATAAAATTGTTGAAAATACATAAACAATCATTAAAAATGAATAAAATAGTCATTTTTCAGAAGAAGAGGTTACCACACTTACAATTGGCCGCAAAGGTACAACATAACAATATCATAAAAGTTAGAACAATTTTGTGAACATTGGAATGAACAACCCAATTCCCAATTGTTATGCCTTGCATAACCAACCCCTTTTTATGTTGGAATAAAAATGGGTCCCCCTTTTTTCTTGTTTTTGTTTTTTGTCTTTTGTTGTCTGATGAATCTTAGGAGTTCTTTGTTTTGCTCCTAAGTCCATCTTTGTTCTGCCGGAACCAGGACTGGAACCAAGTCTAGACCTGGAACTATTTCAGGATTTCCAGTTCGAATATGGTTCCGACTCCGACTCCGCCTTTTTCCACTTTTCAGTTTGTTGGTTGTTTTTTACTAACGCTGGTGTTGGTTCTTTTCTTGTTCCCTCGGTTGTTTCCTTGTGCTTTTTCTTTGTTCACTTTCGTGGGACCGGATCCAGAGTCAAAATGGAACTTGAACTTTGAACTTTACAAAAGTTCCATTTTAGTTTTGTCCCTACTCCCGCCTCCGTTTGTTGTTTTTTGTCGGTTCTTTTGTCGGAATCGGAACTGGGGTGGGAAGTGAAATATGAAACTGTTGTTAGTTTCTTTATCTTGTTTCTGACTCGAGTTCGACTCCTCTTTACTTTATGATGTTCTGTTGACCTGACTTGACTATTTGACCATGTCGTTCACTCTGCCTCGATCAACCGCATTTATGGCATTAAATGTAGCCTGTTTGCATTCACGAATTGTTCATTAAAGGTGTAATTATGCTTAAACTATCTCATTATTATTATTATACGAAGCGTTTGAGAAAATTACGACCAGGAGACTCTCAGGAGAATTGAGGCGATCACGGGGCAAATTGTGGAGCAAATCATTCTGATTTTTTTTATCAGTTCTGGGAAGCGTCTTGAGGTTGGTTCCTTTTCTTTTTTTTCTTCCATTTTGGTTCTTTCGCTTGTGTCATTTTTGCATTTTCGGTTTCTTTCTGTGAATTTGTTCGCTTGGTTTCGTCTTTGTGTTTGTTCTTTTGTTCAGTCTGTTCGGTTCTTTCATTCTTTTCTGTCTTGTTTTGTTTTGTTCCATTGTCTTTTCGTTTGTCACTTTCGTGACAAGGTTCATTTGTCGTACTCTAGATTTGACTAGGTTTTTTGAGAGGGTTACCTTGCTCGGGTAATGAATTTCTATTTGAAACCCTATTCTGGTTTTTATCACGTTGGTTTTGGGTGGTTTGTCACAGTTTTTCACCATGCCCTAGGTTTTACAAATAGGGTATCATGGGGATTAGGGTTTCAGGTTTCTTTACTTGTTCATGGTTTTAATGGTTGATATACGGAGGAGTCATTGGAGCTTTAAAGTTAGGCCTTTGTTAGTTTCTACACGGGCCCATGTAACCTGGGGTTTGGGGGCCCATGCGACCTTGTTTTGAGGGCTCTTTACTAGTAGGTTTTACTCGTTCCCATTCTTCATTATAATGACTATCTTACTCTTTGTCAGAACCGGGTTCAGAGATAAAGTTGAACTTAGTGGCTATCTTTTGTTTCTAGTTTGATTTCCGATCCGGTCCTGACTCCGACTGTCTGATCCATTCCCACTCCTTATGATGTCGGTGTCTTTACTCTTTGTCGGAACTGGGTCTGGGGAGGAAGTTGAACTTGGTAACAATGTTTTGTTTTTGGTTCCAGTTCTCATTCCAGTCTCGCTTCCGAGTATAGTTCCAATTCCCATTATGGTCCCACTTCCGAGGATGGTTCCAGTTCCTGTTCTGGTCCCGCTTCCGAGGATGGTTCCAGTTCCCATTCTGGTCTTGCTTCTGGCCATGTTTTGGTTTCCGTCTCGACCCCAACTCTGTTATAGCTTTTTTTGGTTCCCGTTTCGGTCCCACCTTATACACCGTTTGTTCCATATCCATTCCCGATCTCCGCCCTGTCGGATGATATGAAACATTGTTTATGCCTAATGCTTCTATGGTCCCGCTTCCGATAAAGGCATAGTTTGACTAAGTATTTATCTTAGGAGGATGGAGCAATGGTTATATAATTGACTAACTTAGATGCTTTGTTTGTCTAATAACATGGAATTGTTGCAGGTACTAAGAGATGTCGGGAGTATCGGATGAGGCCTCTCAAAGAAGCCAACCAGGGGAAACTTCATGGTAGGGACCTAGGCCAAAGAAGATTAAAGTGGAACAACTCCCGTATACCTTGAGATGTAAACATAGGGAGGCTATCCTCACAACTAGCAAAATTGATTATGATTGGACTGATATCACTGACACTAATTTGGGTCCTTTCAACTATGAAGAATTGCTTGAGGAGACTTTCACTGAGGAGCAGGTCACACCAAGGATAGAAAGGATTGTTTAGTTTGGATTGGCACATGATGCACTCTTCCCTCTATCTATTCAATGCCCAGAGTTGATTCTTGTAGCAACTGGAGCATATAACCCTGCTACTAGGCAGTGTATGGATGTGAAGGGCAATGTCATTATTGAATTCACACCCCCAATGATCAAATTCTTGTTTCATATGCCTGATCCCAAGAATCCTAGACAATTAAATGAGGCAGAAGCCTTGAAGCTTTATAGTGGAAACAAGGAGGGGAATAGACTCTACATGAATAAGACTTGGATGAGAGTGGAGAAGAAATCTCTGACCAAGATTCCAGACCAACCTAAGAGGGTGGATTTTAGTAAGGAAATTAGAGATATAATTATGTTCTTGTCTAGGGTGTTTGGGAAGAGGGATGCTTCACAATTCAAGGAATGGATGTTTCCTTTTATTTAAGAAGTTTTAGATGGGAGGCAACAATTTGATTGGTCAATGATAGTGTCTGATAGCATTCACAATTAGATTATGAGGGTGAGAGAAACCAAGTGTTTCTTTATGACCCCCTATGTGGTCTATGCAGTTGCCCGAGTGGGGATCTTTCCCAGACTTCAAAGAGTGGGTATATTGGGAGAAGCCCAAGGACAGAAGAAGGTGTGGGAGCATTATAACCAGCTCACCTTGCAAGCATCAGAGTGATATTATAGAAGGGTAAATGATGCTTTTCTTTATGTCATTATCAATAAACTTAATGGTGATGCTAGGTACCGATGGTGATAAGAAGCGCATAGAGTAAGAGTTGTAATACAACTCAAATCCACAATTTTTAATATTGTTGTTATTGTTAAAATCGTTGTAATACAACTCAAATCCACAATTGCAAGTATTAAGTACACAAAGTAACAGCAAAAAGATAAAGGGAAATAGGAAACCGATTACCCAATTTTTTGTCACATATGTCAGGAATTTGACTTGGTAAAAAGAGATGAATAAGTAGATTCAAGTCGACTCAACTATAGAGGTAAAAATAGAGTATGGAAAGGACTATGTATGTGTTGATTTAATGCATTATTTTTATGCTAGGAAAGTGAGAAAGGGGTGCTTAGTTTTCCAATCTATCTACCTAGCGTTAGTATGGAATTTGGATTCTTATTTTCTATTTTGAGATGTGGCAAAAATTAGGAAAAGTGGCATAGTAGTTAGAAAAATTTTAGCATTAGATTTCACAATTTTCTCTATAAAATGAGAGTTGCATTCCATTGTGTTATGGTTGAATCTTGAGTTAAAATATATGTTGCCATTTTGAGTTGTATTTTTTGTGGAGAGCAAGTTTGAGAGTTCATTTTGTGAGATAGAGATCAAATAATAGAGTTATATGAGAGGAATAACTTTTAGTGAGATTTCCTTCATTACTGGATTGAGTTGAAGTTCAATTGTGAAGCTAAAAATGTAGGAGACTATAAGCAGAGTTGCTAGAGTCATTCATTGGAAGCATTATTTATAGGAATGCTTGTTTATTTTCTTCCATTTCTTTCTTTTTATTCTAAATTTTGAGAGGAATGTTGGATGCATATTGGTGTGCAATTATTTTATGCATTTTCTTATGGAAAGATATATATATGGATGTTTGAGTTCTTCATTGGTATAAATTGAATTAGGAATTCAATATAGAGTGTGATATAAATTGATCATGAGCATTAGGAAATGAGCTATTAATGGATTATTGATAATATCATTTTAGATTATTGTGAATTCATTTCTTGATTGATCTTGATGATTGTAATAAGTTGAATTAGTGTCATGATGGGAAATAGGGTAAAGGATATTATGATAGTAGTACCTATATGTTAGGAAGATTATTTAAATAGAGAAAAAATGTTCTTGCATGGATATAAACCTTATGAAATTTAGGGTTATTTAATCCCTAGGATTGGGATACCCATATTAAATTAAGGAAGATGCCAAAATCCAAATAGTACTAGTAAGTAATGGTGTAAATATAGTAATTATGTGAAGACTTAGGGTCTATAAAGTCATTATGGGAATTTTCACTTTGTGTTAAACTTTGTTGTGAATGTATACCAAGAGATTCAGTGGCCAATATAGTTTCCAAGTCGAGTAACGGTGGGTGAACATACAACTCCACTCATAAGAAGTGGAATTAATATATATACAGAATATCTGGCTAGAGTAAGTGTAAAATCCATTGCTTACACTTGTCAATTAACTGTGGTCTAGGATTGCATTCTAGTCAGTAGAGTCATGCTTGTTAGAAGGGATTGATTGTATGGTCATACTAGATTTGTAGGACACACAACACCAGATACTCAAATGTGTGTTATTATGATTTACATACCAATCTCTTCGTTGAAGGATAGGACCATCTTACAAGTTAGGTAGATGTGTGGGGGACCATTGTAAGTCCTCAGTTGAAGAAAAATCATAGGTGATGCTCTCCCTCATGCAGGAAACTTCTGAGTCTTGTGAAACTGAGGAAGTGAAGATCCATAAGTGGAAACCTCAACCATTGTACCACTAAACTACTGAAAGATATGATATCTATATTTATTTATGATGTTGAATCATTTTGGAAAGTGTATTTGAAAGATGCATTTCATTCATTGGAAATTATGTAATTTAATTACTATATTCATATAATGATATGTGTAAAGTGAATTTATGTTAATGAAAGGACTAAATTTTATGATCATGATCTTGAGCATTTGTGTTATTTACTTTTCCAAGTTAAAAACCTAAGTAAATTCTATGGGTAAAATTGGGGTATGTTACCTGTGGTATCAAAGCTACCAGGTTCACCACTGGGACCTATGAGCTTTCTATGCTAGTATTTCATCCAACATTATGATGATCTAATATTTGGACTTCTTGTGCTAGGAAGGTGTGCCTCAAGATGAATACAAGGAAGCCAGTGATTAGAAATGAGCACTACCTCACAGCCAAGAAGGAAAGAGAAGACATTGTCAAAACCATTGAAGGAACCAACTATGACAATGCAATATGGATTAGTGATATAAAAACCATCAGCCATGCCTTATCTCATATTAAATAAGTAAAGAAGAGGATGCAGGAAGTAGTCAATTTTGTACCTCCTACCTTACTAGTCAAGCCTGATTTTTTACCACTCTTTAGGGATATACCCATGGAATGGAGCATTATTGCAACTTTGATTCTAAGAGATTCTCTTGTACCCTCTCTTTTTGAGGTCATTGTAATTGATTCTAGTAATGAATTGGAGGGATATATTCCTCGAAACTATGTTTCTGAAAGTGAGTCAGAAGGTTATGTCCCCTTCAACTATGTTCCTAAACAACAATCTAAGGGATATGTTCCACTCAGTTATGTATTTGACAATGAATCAAAGGGATATTCTCCCCTTGACTATTTGAATAGTCATTCTATGTAACTAAAGGATTATTGAAATCCTTAAGAATTTAATAAATGATTTTTTGGTAAAAACTTGTGTAAGAGTTCTTTTGTTGTGTGTGAATGCTTAAAAATTTTAAAGTTGTTTAAACCATATTTTAAGCCAATAAAAAATTAAACTTCCAGGTGGGTTACAAATTTAAATATGGTACGAACAAGAACTAATCTCATAGGTAGAAAAGAAGTTGATCAAACTGCATAAAACCTTGAGGACAAACTGGATCAGAGCTTAGCAATGTTGAACAAAATAAGAGACAGGATTGGTCACCTTGAACAGGAGGTTAGGGGAGTGGGTAGGAAAGATTAGGAAGTTCTAAATCAAGAAGAGAGTAAAAATTCCAATGATCACATCACTTTAAGTGATCATGGAAGTGACGAATTACAATCAAGGTCTAATAAGAGTAAGAGAGGTCGACTAGCTCAAGACTTATCTCGTGACATGAGGAAAATCACACCACTAAAGTTTGAAGGAACTACAAGTGGTGATGCAACCAAAGAATGGTTAATCGAAATGGAAAAATACTTCAAAATAAGAAATTATTTTGAAGTAACCAAGACTATTTGGGGAGCCTTCCAACTATCAGGAGAAGCATCCACGTGGTGGATAAACAAAAAGATGGAGCTTGGTCGTAGTTTCTTAAGACTAACTTGGGATGAGTTCATTGAACTCTTTCGTAAGCTATGGCTTCCTTAGTTATACTTTGATCAAAAGATGATGAATCTCTCAAACCTAAAATAGGGAGAGTCCATAGTGATCAAGTATTGGGAGAAATTCACTCACCTTCTCAAGTATGTGACTCAATACACAAGTAATTTCAGATTAGGAAGTTCATAAGGGGTCTTAACACCCAAATTGGTGAAGTAGATGTACACTATCCTACCACTATGGATCGAGTGTATGAAAAAGATATCAAACAAGAGTAGAAGGTGAAGTCTATTTCTTCCTATCAAGAGAAAAGTCGTAACAGGTATAATTGGTCTCAAAACAATCAGACTTTCAAGAAGAAAGGTGGAAAATATAATTATAAAAAGAAAGGAGATGGTAGTTTTTGTCATAACCAAAACGAGTAGTGATTTTTTTAGTGGCTAATATTCGCCAATTGGCTAATAGTTGAAATTTGGGAATCCAAAATTGGCTAATAGTTCAAGCTATATGTGACTTGAATCACCACATTTTTACAAAATTTTACTATAGTATTATTTAAATCGCCAAAGAATTTATTTTATTAAAAAATTTAACTCAAAAATTTTCCACAATATTTGATACATGATTAGACTAGATTCACCTAAATTTTATAAATTATAGTTGAAATTCATATTAATTCACCAATAGTATATTGTAATTATTAGTTTCTTTAAGGCCATATTTCTAATCTTTAGTTTCCACCATTGATTTATGATATAATCTAATGGCCCTTGTTGTATTCCATGAGGTAAAATGTACCTGCAATCTATAATGCTCATGGGGCCCACAATTTTGGGTTTGATGATATTATATATTATGGGTGCATTTACCTCGCAAAGTACAACGGTGGTCATTGGATCAATGATCAAAAATAAATTTCAGGCCCCATGAGAATTACAAATCATGGGTATATTTTACCTTCTTGAATACAATGAGGGTCATTATATTATATTTTAAAATAATGGTGGCAAGTAAATATTAAAGTCTAGCCCTTAAACCTATTGATAATTTCCACCCTTGTGCCACTACATTTTCATGAGAACTATTTTTTGATTGGATGGATTTTCCATCATAATTAATATGTTTTCCTTCTTTTTTTTAAGATTCACCAAAATCACTAAAAAAATTACCAATAAAATTAATAATTTTTTCAAAAAAAAGGAAAGATTTACCAATAGAAATTAATATTTTCTTCAAAAAATGAAATATTCGCCATGATTTTACATCTTCTTTTGAAGGGGGTTTCTTAAAGTTATCACTGAGAACGAGTCTAGGGTTGATCATAGGGGTACAATAGTAATAACCCCAAAATAAATAAAGATAACCCTGGGGATCCAATTGCAAGGCAAGGACCAGTGGGAGGATGTTTCTTGTGTGGCGGTGATCATTACGCCAGTCACTGTCGTAGTAAGGCACAAGGAACAACACAACCACATGGAAACCCCTTACCTTCTTAGCAACAAGTGTATTAGCAAAGAATCCATGCAGTGCTAAATAATCAATAGGAGTATCAAATCATTGTGATTTAGGTTCTATGTACATTACTTGGTATCCCAATTTCCATTCTTATAGACACTAGTACAACTAAATGTTTTGTTGAACTCCTAAAGTAGCTAATAAATTATCTAAGAAAGTTAGCTTCATGGAATAGTCTTGGTCAATAGAATATGCTAACCAGACAAGAGAAAAGGTATAGTAATGTTTATTTGAGGCTAGGATTGACCTTCCAAGTTTCTCAATAGAAGTAAACCTTTATGTAGCCCCCTTAGGTTCATACAATGTCATACTAGGTATGAATTAGTTATGGAAGCATAGATCCAAGGTCAATTGTCATGTTTAGATAGTAGAGTATCTAGATGACCATGAGTGTAGGGTATCATTACAAGGTGCACCTAGGGAAATAAAGTTGTGGTAGATATTTGTAATGCAGTTGCATAGAGCTAGGAATAAGGGGTGTCAAATTTACGCAGTGAAGATGGAAAAATTGGATGAGTGCAAGGAAATCATCCTTCAGGATGATGTAATGTATTATGAACCCCAATATTTTTAGGAAGTTGAGGGAAAAATGTTGGAATCAAAGAAATTGGATATGGAGAAATACCCCATTCTAAGGGACTTTAAGGATGTATTCTCAGATGAACTACTGGGATTACCTCCCAAGAGAGTATTTGATTTCTCTATTGATTTAGTGTCAGGGTTAGAAACTATATCTAAAGCTCCATATAGGATGACCACAATAGAGCTAATGGAATTGAAATCCCAAATTAAGGAGTTAGTTTCAAAAGGATTAATTAGGCCTAGTGTTTCACCTTGGGTAGCTCTAGTAATCTTTGTGAAGAAGGATGGAACACTATGTCTATATATTGATTATTGCTTGATAAATAAGGAAACAATAAAGAACAAGTACTCTCTACTGCATATTCATGATCTTTTTGATCAAATTCATGGATTGGTGGTGTTTTTGAAAATTGATCTGAGGTTAGGATATCATCAACTAAGGATCGAGGATGAAGACATTCATAAAATATCCTTTAGAACAAGATATGATCATTATGAGTTCACAGTCTTACCTTTTGGACTGGTGAATGCACCTACAACATTCATGAACCTGATGAACAATGTGTTCAGGGATTATTTGGACAAGTTTTTGTTGGTCTTCATATATAACACTCTTATTTACTCCAAGAATGAGGAAGAACACCTCCATCATTTGAGGATTATTCTACAATGTCTAAGAGAACATAAGATTTATGCGAAACTTTCTAAATGTGCATTCTTTTAGAAAGAGGTACAATATCTGGGTCATGTGATTTCGGCTGAAGGAATTTTAGTTGACCCAACAAAGATTAAAGTAGAATTTGAATGTCTTGCACCGAAGAATGTGCACGAAGTTCAAAGTTTTATGGGTCTAGTGGGATATTATAAGAAGTTTGTGGCTAACTTTTCTAGGATAGCTTTTCCCATCACATTGTTGCAAAGGAAGGAAAAAGGTTTGAGTGGACAAAGAAATTTCAAGCGACATTTGATCAACTTAAGGAGAAGTTAAATATGGCTCACTACTTAAAGTATCAGATCCAGAAGGAAATTTTGTTGTCATCACAGATGCTTCGAAAGAATTCCTAGGAGTGTTAATGTTGGATGGGTGAGTTATAGCCTATGAATCTAGGAAGTTGAAGTCATACGAGTACAACTATGCTCCGCATGACTTAGAGTTGGTGGAAATTTTCCATGCATTGTATATGTGGAGACACTATTTTCTTGGAAAATAATTTGAACTAAAGATCGATCATCATGGTCTAAAGTATCTGTTTACCCAGCCAAATTTGAAATCATGGCAAAGGAGGTGGCTTGAGTTGATATCGAACTATGATTTTGATATTAACTACATTAAGGGAAAGGAAAATAGATTTTATAATACCCTAATTCAAAGGAGACATATCTCCTTGATGGTATCAATTCATTTTAATTTCAAGGATCAAGTATTGCAAAATTCCAAGGGCGATGATTACTATGAACAAGTCAAAGAAAGCACTCTTGGACAATCTAACGATTCAAGGTATGGAAGTTTTTAACCTAATGGACTACATAGATATAGAGGGATGTCTTAATGTACCCGGACTGCAGAAGAATTAAGGAATATAGTGTGAAAGGAAGTTCATACCGTACCCTATTCTAGGCATCCTAGAGTAGCGAAAACTTTTGGAAAATGCAAAGCCATTATATCTTTAGAAGAATGAAAGAGGGATATTGCAAGGTTTGTAGTGAGTTGTTGAGTGTTAGAACTATAAAATTTGAAAATTTCATGGCTACACATATCCGTTAGTTCCCAAAAAATTCCAATACCATAAGCACATGAATCCGCTTTGCATAATTTTTTTTCCCATATTTTATCATTTTGTCCCATAGAATTCACATGTCCTTGAGTATTTCAATGTGTAAACCATATCGACATAACATGATGAAGGTCTCACCGATCCATAAAGCATTTTATACTAATATATGTCTTTTTGCAATCTATTGGCAAGATATCAGGAATGTCTTATCGATGTTATTTCATTTTGTAATACACATCAGCATGATGCAGTTTACAGTCTCAGCAACATAGGGGTCCTATCGGAAAGACATTGGTCATGGGTGTAAGTCATAATGAGCTTATTTTTGTCTTACCGGTCGTGGTGCAATTCAGGAGCATCAAAAAGGAATCTACAATATTCTCAAAAAGTTTCCCAGAAAAGTGGATCCTGTCAGTAGTATAATGTAATCAGGGTGAGATCGAGGAAGTCTTTATGACCCACCATATCACTATAGAAAAATTACATCAGTACGGGGACTTAGCAAAATTCATAGTCTCACCGATAACGAAATTCATCAGCCAGACTTGAGCCATTGGTGTAATGTCCCGAAGCATTTTTTGGTCTTGTTGATAAAGCCAAGGAAGTTTTCTGTCATTGTCATTGGGATGAAGTCAGGGAGTCTTACCGACCCCCTATGTCACAGCGACAAGTGTTGCATTGGTAAGGACTTGGTGATATGTTTTATCATCAGTGAGACTGGCATCATCAGAGAGAAATAGGAAGCTCATGCTGAATGAAGTTCCATCGGCAAGAAACTATTATGTCTCGACGATCAAAATTGATGAAGAAAATAGTCAGAAGGTAATATCTCAGCAAGACACAAAGTAAGTTGTGGAACGTTTTTCCGACCCCCTAAGTCACAATGATAGTTTTCATCGGCGAGAGTCTCAGTGATACACATATGACTGAAGGAATAACTGTCAGGAAGACTCAAAACATTGGTCAAACTGCAAGACATCAAAGCAATATGTAATCTATTGACAATCAGAGATACTTGGAGTGTCAGGGAAGCAACAAGACGTCATAGTGGGTGTTTGATGGATGTTGGTAAAATCCCAAATATAATAGATCGTCTAGTTTTGAATACGAAAGGACGCGTCCTTTTGAATACTGATGTATAAATGTTCATTTTCGATTTTGGAATGAGGGAGGAAGGATATAGTGAATAGAATACAGTAGGATACAAAATGTTTACAATTTTTGAGACTATGATGCATGTCTAAAAAAATGGAGATTTCAATTGAATTTATTTGATGTGATGACATTTTTCTGGTTTTAGTTGTTTGTTGTGTTAATTAAAAGTATTGCTGAAGTTGTCTCCAAGGTTGATGTTTTCTAATTGTTTAAATTGATATATCAAGGATATTTTTTAGTTTATCAGTGCACACTTGTTGTATCTATATGATTAGATTAATTGGTTCTTTCAAGGAAAGATTAATTCCTCTTAGTCAGTCATAGTAATTAGGAAATCTCATTTGGATAATTAAGAAGAACTTAGTAGTCACATCCTTGCATGTTTATACCAGTTATAAACTTAAAATTGTATGCCAAACAATTTGAATTTCTGCCAGAAAGAAGTTACTCATTTCAGATTATCATTTGACTTCATACACACAATAAGGCACTAGTCTCTAATATTCCACTGTTTAATTTCATTCATTTTTACATATGAACACATTAGATTTAGCCTTGATATTGCTTATACAATTTGTACCAAAATAAAACTCATTTATCCACTCCCATTTGCCAGTGTGGGTAAATTACTTTAAAGGAATAAACATAGGTCAAGTCAGCTTTATTAAAATAGGTATACCCGCCTAGGTCTAGCAACACCTAAAGAGAAGAATGTTCAAATAATTTGGCCTTGTATGTTACCCTGAAACATTGTGAGAGCTTGGCAACCTCTCATGGTTCAAACCTATGTTTTTGAGAGCTAACAAATTGGCAACTTCATTGGGGAATCAACTCAGAGTCAGGACCTTAGTCATAGAGTCAAAAATCCTATAAAGACTCCACTGGGGATAAGAAACAACAAATACTTTCTCACTTTTAATAAAGTGAGTGGCAACTCTGACAAAAATATTACATCAATTCAACATGAATGGTAGAGGATCCCAATACAAAGGAGGTCCTAGTGGCAATAGTAAGTGGACCCATAAGGATGATAAGGTTGATAAGGGTAAGAAGATAAATGATGACATGTGCATAACAAACAAAGACAAAGCATCAAGACCACATTGTGAAACATATGACCGTTATGATACATGGAGAGATAATTCAAGTGTAGAACCTTGTACCCCAGAAGAACAAAGAAATCATTTTTATAATCCTCAGAAACATGCAAAGTTTGATGCTAAACTCGAAGCTGAATGAATCATATATCAACAGGAATATGATGAAAGAATGAAGGGTAATCAAAGTGAGCCTATTGATCATGTGATTCCTCAAGAAAATTATGAGTTCTCAACTTGTGAAGAAATAGAAACACAGTTCGAGTTTCATAAACAAGAAGTAGAAAGAACAAAAGCTGAATAGGAAAATATCCAAATGATAAAAGAAATCCAAGAATTCAAATTACAGAAAGCACAAATTGATGCTCAGACAACTGGGTTTTCAAAGTATATACCACCTCATAGGCAGGGAAATAATAATGCAGGGCCTTTAGACCCATCAAAGGATCCTCAGAATCATATGAGACATCAATACAAGCAACCATACCATCCACCGTATATTGCATCACAACATACAAATGTACAACCACCTCATGGTCAGCAATATGTGCCATATCTTCATACACAATACAATAATACAATGTACCAGTATCAACATGTGCATAACCGTCCCCCTCAGCAATATACAACAATGATTAGACAATTTGATTTGACAGGGTTTCAATTATACCCTTACCCTATGGATACCAGTTGGAGAAGTCTTGTTCCTAAGTTTACAAGGAGCAATGCAATTACTGCTGAAGATCATTTGAGGAATTTTAATGCTTTTATCCAGGACTTGGATATAGCATATGAAGATTTACATATGAGGTTGTTCATGATGTCACTCACCGAAGAAGCTAGGGATTGGTTCAATGGCCTGCCAATAGCTTTTGTTGATTCTATCCAAGAATTTCAAGATCGATTTCTTGAACAGTATGGAAATCCATGTGCACCATATACTACTTTACATGAATTAGTACAGATTCAAAAAAATCAGAATGAGTCAATTTATGATTTTAACCAGAGATTCAGTAAATTGTAGAATAAGATACCACTTGGATCAAAGTTACCAGACTCTGCAGCATTGAGTATTTATTTGAATGCATTTGATCCAAAAATAGGGTATGAACTAAGAAATAGGTTTCCAAGAGATTTAGCTTAAGCCTAAAAGATAGAACTAACCATTGAAAACAACAGGAAAGTTGCTGGGATGATCAGTAAGAGAGACAATCCTAGGGTTCCTCAATAAGTCAATAATTACCAGTACAAACAAGAGAACACGTACAAAAATGAGAGGCCTTGATTACATGACATGCCCTATAATACAAATTGGAAGGATGGAAAACCTGTAATAGATAGACCTAGGAACAAAGAAACACCTGATCCATTAAGGAAGAAGGGATCATATATGGTCAATAACAGTTGTTGGTGTGAAGGCTATGATGGGCCACATTCCCCAGATCATTGTGCTGTAGCCCAAAAAATGCAAGAAGAAGGAATGTCAATGGGTAACAGTGGAGAGGATCACATAGTGTATTTGAATTCAAATACTTTTCACCGTGTTGAGGAGAAATACTCATCTTCAGCAGATGAAGGTTATGAGTACGATGTTTCAAATCAAAGGTGCAATGTCCACATGGCTGAATAGCAGGTTTTTTCTAATTTTGAAGAAGATTATGTAGAACAATACTCTGTTGAGGTGCCTACTCAATGCGATATGAGGAGACCCAATGAAGAGGAAATAAAGAGGTTAACCATTGCTACAGTTGAACAATCAAAGAGCAGGTATTGGTTAATAAATAGGACAGTGAATGAAAAGGAAGGTGTTCCCAAGGGAATATTTATGAAAGACAAAGAGGTGACACCAAGAGTTTTGAAGAAAACTGAGAATATGCAACGTGATAAGAATGAACAGAAGCCTGTCCAAAAGGAAGAAAACAAAGGAGAAGGATCAGAGCAAAAGAAAACAATTAAGGCAAAGGGTCCTTCTTTTGACTTCTCTCAGGCTTTATCTTAGGTAAAAATTTCTATCCCACCGCTTGAGATTATGAGAATTAAGGATTATAGGGATAGTGCAATTCAATTGATATCAAATGGAAATGAGAAAAGTAAAAATTCTAAAAATCAAATGGTCATTGAAATGGTTAATAAGCAAGAGAAGGTGACTATCCCAAAAGTGTGTCTAAATGATGTATTGGTAAATTCTCCACAAGTTGATCCTTTTTTCACCATGTTGCTTATAAACAACAAACTGTTGAGGAATTGCATGATAGACTCTGGTGCTGTTATCAATATCATGCCAGTTGGAGTTATGAAACAACTAGGCATGTGGGTAGATACTAATGAAGGTAAGTGATATGCAATGGATAGAAGGCATGTTCCAGTAGTAGGTGTTATGAAAGATGTTGAAGTCAAACTAGTTGCTTATCCTCAGGTTGCTTACAATATAGATATATTTGTAATTGATACCCCTCCTTAGTTTGGAATGCTTCTATCAAGATAGTGGACGACATCAGTTGGGGGAAATGTCCAATTTGATTTATCTTATGCAACAATTCCAGTGAATGGCTAGGAATTTAAGTTGTATAGGGAGCCAAGGATGAACCCAATTGTAGATTGTGTACCTCAAGATCAAGTCAATTGCTTTTGTGATATGTATCTTGGAAGTTTTAATCTAGAACTAGCCTAGCCAGAGTTAGTCAATGGTGATCCAATTGATAAACATGTTGCAAAAAACTGTGATGGTGTATGGAAAATGTACTTTGATGGAGCATGTAGCTAAGAAGGTAATGGAGCAGGAATAGTGTTTGTTTCACCTAAAGGAGTCACATTTAAATATTCATTTTTTTTGGCATTTGAATGCATGAACAATATAGCAGAGTATGAAGCTTTACTAACAGGATTGAATATGGCTGTAAAACATAAGATCAAGTTGCTAGCTGTTCTAGAGGATTCTGAGCTAGTTGTTTCTCAAGTTAAATCAAAATATGCAGCAAAACACAAGAGGCTGAAGCAATACAGGAATGTTGTATAGGACACAATTGAGTTGTTTGATGATTTCTCCATTGAATGGATTGAGAGGTTGAAAAACATAATGGTGGACTTTTTAGCCAATGTAGCATTGAGAAGAGATGATATCACAATGGCCGAAGTATCTCAAATTGAGTTCAAAACAAGACCCGTTGTGCCTGACAATATATACAGTTGGTAGGTTTTTAATGATGATGCTGACCTCTTGATTCTTCACTGTATAGATAAATATGAAGCTCAAGAAGTTGATTTCAATGCCTTTGTTGAAGAAGTAGATGGAAAGCATAAAATATTTGGGAAATAGGTCTTACAACTTAAAACTAATAAGCTTCCCAAAGGGCTAGTAGCATTGAAAAGGGTATATGATGGAAATGATCAGTCCCTCATGAAACAGATACCAGTCAAAAGAGAGGATATTGAAGAGGTCAATTTAGGGACTGAACTGGCACCAAAAAAGGTATACATTAGAAAGAAAATAAGCTCGACAATTCAAATAATGTTGATTGCACTATTGAGAAAATATAAACATGTGTTTTCATGGTCTTATGAAGATCTCAAAGCATATAGGGAATATTTGTTTCAACATGAAATCCCATTGAAGCTAGATGCATAGCCATTTAGGCAAAGACAAAGACCTATCAATCCAACATTGGAACCAGAAATGTAGGAGGAATTAGTAAAGATTAGAGATGGGGGTATTATCAAACCAATCAGGCATTCAACATGGATTTCAAACCTAATTCCTGTGAGGAAGAAGAATGGGGATATCAAATTATGTGTGGACTTCAGAAATATAAATGTGGCATCTCTCAAGGATAATTATCCTCTACCTAATATGGAGGTTGTACTACATAAAGTAACAGGGTGTGAGTTGTTATCTATGATGGATGGGTTCTCTGGTTACAACCAGGTCAAAGTCAAAGAATCCAAGCAATACAAGACAACTTTTACAACCCCATGGGGAACATATGTTTATGTGAGAATGCCATTTGGTCTCACAAACGTAGGTGCAACCTTTCAAAGAGCTATGGACGTAACATTTGCGGACTTGATTAATGCTGTCATGGTGGTATATCAAGATGACCTTACTGCTTATTCAAAAAGGGTTGAAGATCATGTAGAACATCTGGGAAAGGTATTTATTAAGGATTTAGAATATGGTATGAGCTTGAACCCTAAAAAATGTCATTTTGCAGTCACAGAAGGTAAACTCTTAGGACATATTGTGTCAAAGGAGGGGATTAGAATAGATCCTGAAAGGGTTGAGGCCATAGATAAAGTTCTTATTCCTAAAACTGTCTGGGCCATCTAGTCATTTTTTGGATAGATCAATTTTGTTAGGAGATTTGTGTCTAATTTTGCTGAAATTGTTAAGCCCATATCAAAGATGTTGAGGAAGGGACAAAAGGTAGAATGGACTGCAAAAGCATTAGAATCTTTTATATCAATCAAAAAGGCCATCAAGGAAGCCCCTGTCCTTAAGTCTCTAGATTTTTCAAAACCCTTTCAAATATTTTCATTTGCTTCATTGCATACTATAGTTGTTGTCATGTTACAGAAGAATGAGGAAGGTCATGAGCAACCTGTGTCTTTTTTCAGCAAGTCATTGTAGGGGTTAGAATTGAAATATGATATAATGGAGAAACAAGCATTTGCATTGGTGAAATCCATAAAATCTTTTGGAGCATATCTTGTTGGAGCCAAAGTGATAGCTTATGTCCCTCTTGTAGCTATTAAAGATATTTTGACACAGTCAAAGGTAACTGGAAAGAGATGCAGGTGGATTAATAAAATTCAAGAATTTGATATGGAAATACAAATCACCAAATTACTAAGAGGTCAAGGTTTGGCCAAGTTAATGGCAGAAACAAATATTGAAGAAAATCAAATTTGTAATGTAGAAGATGAAGGAAATGAAATTGCAAGTATTGAGCATACTCCTTGGTATACAGACATCATGTATTACCTCAGATACATGAAGTTTCCTGAAGGATTCAATGATAATTAGAGAAGAACCTTGAAGCTGCAAGCGTCCAAATATGTGTTCATGGAAGGTGATTTGTTTTGGAAAAATAGGGACGGGATGTTGTTGCTATGTCTAGATGAGTCACAGGCCAAGCATATTATAAGAGAAATGCATGAAGGGGTCTATGGAGGCCATTATCCTGCAAAGACAACTGCACACAAGATTCTCAGGGCAAGTTATTACTGGCCAAAAGTTTTTAATGATTCTTTTTCATACGTAAGAAGATGTGAAGCATGTCAGAAGTTCTCAGGGAAAATGAAGTATCAGGGAGCTTTACCACTCAGACCTTTGCAGGTTGAAGCCCCTTTTCATCAGTGGGGAATCAATTTTATTGTGGAGATAAAGGAGAAATCAAGTGGATGACATAAGTGGATACTGGTAGCTACTGATTACTTCACCAAATGGGTAGAGGTAGTCCCAACCAAGCTAGCAATAAGTAAAGTTGTGATCAATTTTTTAATGGATAACATTATTACTAGATTCGATACACCATTAAGATTGATTATAGATAATGGGATGTGTTTTAGATCTGATGAGTTTAAATATTTTTGAAGTATATATGGTATCATTGTGTCTTATGCAACTCCTTACCATCCGAAATCTAATGGTCAAGCAAAGTCCAGCAACAAAAGTCTTATGATGATCATAAGGAGAATGCTAGGTTAGAATAAGAAGGCTTGGGATTCAAAGTTGAAAATGGTTGTATGGGCTGATAGGATAACTATGAAAAAGGCAATTAGAAAATCCCCATTTGAATTGGTATTGTAGACACGTAAAATATACTAATTGATCTCATGCACTTGATCTCGATTAACTAACATTGTTTCTTCCTGAATCACCTCTTCAGCTTATCATCACTATTTGTCCCTTAATTAAATAAATAATCATTTATCTAATTAAGTCATCATCTCCTATTAATTAAATAAATCAATTTTATTTAATTAATTTTGTAATCCCCCTTTTAATTAAATAATACATTTTATTTAATTAAATCTCTAAGTCATTTTATTGAATTAAATGAATCTTTATCCAACATCATCCCTCTTTAGTTAAATAAATCAAAATATTTATTTAATTAAATCTAAATCATTATTCCTCTCTTTTTTATTTAAATTATTCCAAAAATATAAGTCAAAAGTCAAAATCACCTAATCCCTCATTAAATTAATCAAATCTTGATTAATTTAATCCTAATCATTCAAATCATCTAGATTTTGCAACTTGCACATGAAAATCAATTTAAATAATTTATAAATCATCTATTTTCATTCAAAAAAGGCATCCAAGTGGGAATATTCCTCAAATTTGAAATCTTCCCCCCAAAAGGACTTGTCCCTTTCAACAATGCATTTAAAATCTTACATGTCCTTTTCTTAAGCCATGTGCATGTGCTTCACCTTTCAACTCATCCTTCAAGCCATATTTTGAATTTGAATCTCCCCCCTCTTTGCACATTCTTCAAAATGTGCTCAAGCTTCCTTCATTCACATTTTGACAAGTGGCACCTTGCCATTGGTTGAATGTTAGTCCCACATTGCTTCATTTTTGACATTCATCCATCTTAGCATTCTATAATTGAAGAGCTCATCCTTCATTTTATCCATCCAAAAATTTGAGTAAACTTACTCTACTCAAATCCATAGCAATTTATCATCAATTTCATCCAAGCATAGTTAGCTTTTATGCAGATTTTCATCTTGGAGCATACATCAAGCATCAACAAAGTGGATCACTCATCAAATATCTTCATCAAGTCAACATTTCATCATTGGAGTTAGGAAAGGGCCAATTTTCACATCAAATTGGCACCAATTCCCTCAAGAGATTAGGAGTTTGCTTGCTTTAGAATAGATTTTGATATGCTTTTAAGTTTCATTGTGTTCTTCATTTCATTTTCTGTCTCTTTTGCTATTCAAATGAATTTCTTGAGGAATCCTTATTCTTGCTTGCATTTCACCTTCTAATGTGTTTGTTCATGTTATTTTGCAAGTATTTGGATTGGGGTTCACAGGTATATGGAACACAAGCTAGGATGCCTTTACAAAATCTGTTACCAGTTTACAAATTTATCCTTCAGGAAGATATAGATATTCCAGAACCAATGGAGGAAAGAATGGAACAACTAGCAGAGCTTGACGAGATAAGAAGAGTAGCTCAAAACTAGAATGTGAAGTTGCAGGCACAAATGAAGTATTTATTTGATAAAAGGGAAAAAGATAGAAAATTTTAAGAAAATGATCTAGTGTTAATGTGGAATGCAAGATTTCAAGAGAAGGGAAAACACGGGAAATTTGAAGCTTTGTGGCTGGGACCCTTTCTTGTTGTTGGTAAGAAAGGTGAAGATTCATATTATTTGCAAAACATGACTGGTGAAGAACAAGAGTTGCCTATACATGGGAAATTCTTGAAGCATTTTTTCTCTTGAGAAATACAAAGGATTAAGGGTTGCCAGTGCATGGACAACTCTTGACAATCCTCTCAAAAATTTCTCTTCCGTGCACAGTAGTCTAGGAAATAAAAGGAATACGAATTTCTAGTACATGAACAATCCTGATATTCCTTCTTTTAAAATAAATCTTTCCATGTACAGTAGTATAGGGTCATGTTCATCTCCATTTCCATTCATTCCATCTTGCTCACTAGTCCATCACCTTGAGTTTGGTCTACTCATCCAGAGATCTAGATCCTTGCAATGATCTCACAATCATTCATCCCCAGATGGAGCCACTGTTAGAACTGTAAAATTTTGAAAATTTCATGGCTACACATACCCGTTAGTTCCCAAAAAATTCCCATACCATAAGCACATGAATCCACTTTGTATAACAAATTTTCACATATTTTATCATTTCGTCCCATAGAATTCACCTTTCCTTGAGTATTTCAATGTGTAAACCATTTTGACATAACATGATGCAGGTCTCACTGATCCATAAAGCATTTTATACTAATATATGTCTTTTTGCAGTCTATCGGCAAGACATCGAGAATGTCTTACCAATGTTATTTCATTTGGTAATGCACATCGACATGATGTAGTTTACAGTCTCAACGACACAGGGGTCCTATCGGCAAGAAAGTGGTCATCAATGTAAGTCATAACGAGCTTATTTGTGTCTTACCAATCGTGGTGCAATTTCGGAGCATCAAAAAGGAATCTACAATATTCTCAACAAATTTCCTGGAAAAGTGGATCCTGTCAGTAGTATAATGTCATCAGGGTGAGTTCGAGGAAGTCTTGCCAATCCACCATAATGCTATAGTGGAATTACATTGATAGGGGGACTTAATGAAATTCATAGTCTCACCAATAACAAAATTCATCGGCCAAACTTGAGCCATTGGTGTAATGTCCTGGAGCATTTGTTTGGTCTTGTTGATAAAGTCGAGGAAGTTTTCCATCGTTGTCATTGGGATGAAGTCAGGGAGTCTTACTGACCCCCTATGTCACAGCGACAAGTGTTGCATTGGTAAGGAATTGGTGATATGTTTGATCATCAGTGAGACTAGCATCATCAAAGAGAAATAGGAAGCTCATTCCGAATGAAGTTCCGTTAGCAAGAAACTATTATGTCTCGGCGATCAGAATTGATGAAGAAAACAGTCAGAAGGTAATATCTCGGCAAGAAAAAAAGTAAGTTGTGGAACATTTTTCTAACCCCCTAAGTCAGAGCGATAGTTTTCATCGGCGAGAGTCTCAACGATACACTCATGACTGAAGGAATAACTGTCAAGAAAACTCAGAACATTGATCAAACTGCAGAACATCAAAGCAATATGTGATCTATTGACAATCGGAGAGACTTGGAGTGTTAGGGAAGTGGCAAGACGTCATATTGGGTGTCTAATGGATGTTGGTAAAAGCCCGAATACAATAGATTGCCGAGTTTTGAATACGAAAGGATGCGTCCTTTCGAATACTGATGTATAAATGTTCATTTTCGATTGTGGAATGAGGGAGGAAGGAGATAGTGAATAGAATACAGTAGGATACAAAATGTTTACAATTTTGAGACTATGATGTATGTCTAAAACAATGGAGATTTCAATTGAATTTATTTGATGTGATGACATTTTTCTAGTTTCAATTGTTGTGCTAATTAAAAGTATTGCTGAAATTGTCTCCAAGGTTGATGTTTTCTTATTGTTTAAACTGATATGTCAAGGATATTTTTTAGTTTATTAGTGCACACTTGTATCTGTATGATTGGATTAATTGGTTCTTTCAAGGAAAGATTAAGTCCTCTTAGTCAGTCATATTAATTAGGAAATATCATTTGGATCATTAAGAAGAACTCAGTAGTCACATCCTTGCATGTTTATACCAGTTATAAACTTAAAATTGTATGCCAAACAATTTGAATTTCTGCCAGAAAGAAGTTACTCATTTCAGATTATCATTTGACTCCGCACACCTAATAATGCACTAGTCTCTGATATTCCACTGTTTAATTTCATTCATTTTTACATATGAACACATTAGATTTAGCCTTGATATTGCTTATACAATTTGTACCAAAATAAAACTCATTTATCCACTCCCATTTTCCAGTGTGGGTAAATTACTTTAAAGGAATAAACATAGGTCAAGTCTGCTTTATTAAAATAGGTATACCCGTCTAGGTCTAGCAGCACCTAAAGAGAAGAAGGTTCAAATCATTTGGCCTTGTTTGTTATCCTGAAATGTTGTGAGAGATTTGCAACCTCTCGTGGCTCAAACCTGCATTTTTGAGAGCTAACACCCATTTTGACCCCTAAGTGGAGATGAGTTATAATTTTTGTATCACCTATCAGGAGTAATCGAGTGAGAAGTGCTAGCCCACAATGTAGAGCTTTATCTACTCCCCTAGAAGGTCAAACCTTCTAGATTAGAATACCCATTTACCCCATTCATAGGAATCTATTCTTAATGACTCACTTAGGTGCTCCCACTCCTAGAAATTTTGTGACTTGGATTAGTGGTAGCTTGTTGCTTGCACCAACACCCCTAGATGTATGCCCACCATATCTGCCAATTCTCTCAAAGTAATTCTAAGGTTCGTTAGGGGGATTTTAAAACCCCTTCTAAGCATCTTTAGAACATAGTGTAGGTATGCAGAGTCCATAACATTATAGAAGAAAATGTGGCCCTCAAATTATTGGTTGTGTCTTTCAAAGGAAAGGCTTAGGACTAGTATATGTCCTTGACTTCTGGCTCCATCCGCTCTTGGGATGAACTTGAGGAGAAACTATTTGAGTGATTCTTGAAGAAAGGTGATAAATCCTCCTTACTACAACAACTGTTCACTATCAAGAGAGCCTCATAGGAGGCCAAGAGCGACTTCAACACTAGGTTCCATAAAACCTAGCAAAATATTCTTGTGACAGTCAGGCCTCTAACAACTATGGAATTCATGTTCTATCTAAAGGATTTCAATTCAGACATCGCATTCATGGTACAGTCAATGGGAGGAGATACCTTGCCCGATGCATATGATTCAGTTATACATGTGGAGAATAGTCTAATTGATGCTGGAAAGCTTCCACCATGACTGTTGATGCCCATGTTTGCAAATATCTCTGGTGAACCTCGGGAAGAAGCAGCTCCTAGTACTTCCACTCTGTAACCTAGCACATTGGCTGTGCCACCGGTATTCAAGTATGTGTACCCAAGCACACAAGCAAGCATGTCAGGCTCCTCTTTGTTAGCAAAAAATGTCAATAATATGAAGAACCTCATACGGTCCTTTTTGAATGAGTTAGTCCTTATCCAATGTTAGCAAGTGACACCTCTAAAGCCTCCCATGTAAAACTATCAGGGAGGAAGATCACCTTATTAGTAGAACACATACCAAGGAGCTCTGAAAGAAGGTAAACAATAATAGGTGCCTATGAACTAGATAGTCCCAGTCACAATGCCACTTCAGACTGTCAAGAGTATCTGAAACAGGGATTTGGTCCCAAGACATAATAACCTAGTGGAGGATAAGAATGCATGGTGCTTCCTATGTAATGATAGCCATATGCCACAAAATTTTCCAAGGGGAAATCTCCAAAAAAAGATAGCAGAACAAATAAGCCAAGGTATGTTTTCAAACACAAAAGAATATCAGTCTCCCAAAATGGAGAATGCCCGCTTTAGAGCGTAAACACAAGGGATGTTCTTAGAACAAGAGCTGGACATCACACCAGACCAAGCACTATTTTCTTGGATGGAGGAAGAAGATGCAGTATTTGTAAATGATGTTATGAAAATTAGCACCCTGTAGGTATAGTCAGACTACAACACGCGGTCCAAAAGAGGATTCATTGGAGAATACATGCAACAAGCTCCTCAGCGTCCACAACCACAACCACAAGTAGAGAAATCCTCGCACATTCGATCCACTCAGTAGTCGCAAGTTCCACCATTGCTAGAAAAGGATATGGAAAAAGCACTAAGCCCATCAACATCGGACCGACCACTTCCTAAGGTAAAGGAAATACCACTATTCAAACTTAAGGTTCTACTAGCTGAAACACTTAATGTGGTGGAGAAACTGAAGAAGGTGCCTACTAATGTATCTCTATGGGACATTATATCAATTCCAGGGAAGAATATATTGCTCCAAGATGCATTGAAAAAGAAGAACAGTCATAACAGTCACCATGGGTGGAGACAGTCCCACTATGCAATCAAGATCAAGGAAAAGGGCCCGCATTAGATCCCCAACCTCCAGAAGCTACAACATACATGAATGTCACAGATGATACAAAAAAGGTAAGCAAACCGAAGCGCACTTCTTTCTTTTTAATGATTATTATGGGAGACAAGATTTTGCACAATAACATGATTGAGTTAGGAACTAGTACTGCTGTCAGGCCTAAACAAGTGGCTGACGTCCTGAACTTTAAGTATGAGCCTCTTGAGAAAGGGATCATGCAATTAGATAGGAAGAAAATATTGACTATCTATCACATCAAGGATCTTTCTTTGACCTTATTCTCATGTTTGATCCAAACCGTAACACAAGAAGTGGTCATAATCGACATTTCCCCCATTTTTAGAATGTGCCTTTCAAGTGATTTTATGGTGAAGCTTGACAAATACCTCGCGCTTGATTGGTGTCATCTAATACTACAAAAAAAACATGAGGCAAAGATGAAGATCCTGTCAAAGCCTCTGCACCTTGAACATATAGCAGAAGATGTGGTGCTAAGTTTTGAAGCAGTGCATACTTCTTTCTAAAAAATGACACATATTGCATACAAATGTTGGAGGATGAGGAGGAAACTAGTGATCAAACCCTAGAGGAGGATGTCTCGCTCAACCAGTTCATCAATTATGACCCATTCAGAAACTTCCATGCTACTGGGTTAGGCACCTATGTGATTTTTGACGATGACCAAGTCCACTGAAAATTAGTAAAAGAACATGAGAAATGTAGTAGACTTGGTGACAATAGTTTATGGGAACTATATTTTGATGGTGCAAAATGCAAAATTGGTTATGGAGCTGGTGTTTGAATGGTATCTTCGACTAGATCAGAGACCCTCAAGGCTTTCCACTTCTAGTTCCCATGTTCAAATAATGATGTAGAATATGAGGCTTTGGCCCATGGTTTAGTTCTCGCGGAGTAGCTGGGTGTGAAAAGAATATAGGTATTTGGAGATTCAGAGTTGGTTGTAATCCAGGTCCGTGGATAGGCAGTTGCTAAAAATGTGAGAATGAGATCCTACCATCACAAAATATGGGACCTAATTGAAGGTTTCAAATCTTTTAACATACAATTTATCCTAGGGACTTAGAATTTGATCATAGATCGAATGGCTTTGATCAGATCATAGTTTGAGCCAACTCCTGAATCAGTCAGGAATCAACATGTAGTGCATACTATCGTTTGACCATCAATACTCGACAATGATCAGAATTGGAAGGTCTTGAAAGATGATGCTCAGATCGCCACCTTTCTACAAAAGTTGGGGAAATTTTTCGATCATTCATGGTATGAAGCCAGAAGAATTGCTAAAGAATAGGTAATTTAGTTAAAAAGCAATAATCTCCCATGAGGATTGATTTCTCTCAAGAATCTCTTTGATTGCAAGGATGTAAGAAATTGTAAACAAAGATTCACCACCAATGAAGGAGACTATGAAGACCTCGACATCTGAGAAGGAAGGAAGCTGGAAGTTGGAAGAAAAGTACTGCAAGAAAGAAAAGAATGGTTGAAAGGTTTATGTACTAAGTATGATGGGGTTATGGCTTGGATCTATGATGATCTCAAAGGATATGATTCAGGAATCATATAACATACTACAACTTAGCCGAAGGCTCAAAAATCATCTAACATAAATAAAGGCCAATTAATCCAAAGGTAGAGGCAGTGATGGTGTAGGAACTTACAAAGATGATCAAATCAAAGATTATCTACTTGATCAAGCATTCCACTTGGGTATCCAATTTGGTCTTGGTCCGAAAGAAAAATGGTGGCATATAGCTCTGCATATAATTTCAAGATTTGAACAAGGCCTCGTTGAAAGATCACTACCCTTTGCCCTTGATGGAGCAAATTATGTAGACCATGGCCAAATTAGAGATGTTCTCATTGCTCGATGGTTTTTCAGGGTATAACCAAGTTTATGTAAAGAAAGAAAACCAACACAAAATGACGTTCACCACTAAATGGGAAATGTTTGCATATGCAAAGATTCCCTTCATACTCTCCAATGCAGGTACCACCTTTCAACGAGCAATGAATATCACCTTCAAAGGATTAATCAATAAGATCGTCCTAATATATCTAGGTGACCTAACCATTTTTTCAAAATCAAAAGATGGTCATTTTGATCATCTAGAAATGGTCTTTCAAAAGTGTCAATAGTTTAGGATTTCCCTAAATCCCAATAAGTGTGTTTTTGGTGTACCACAAGGTAAGTTTCTTGGCTTTGTGGTATCAAAGTAAGGAAGAGCCATAGACCCCGAATGAGTGAAGGTTATAATGGAACTACCATTGCCAACCAATCAAAAGGGGTTACAATCCTTTTTAGAAAAACCAACTTCATCAGCTAGTTCATTTCAAATTTCACGAGCATCGCGAGACCTATTACACTGATTTTGAAAAAGGGCTTAGCATTTAAATGGACTCCCGAAGGTAAGCTTGCTTTTGAGAAAATTAAGGCAGCCATCTCTGTAGCTTCAATGTTAACCAACCTAGACTTCTCCAAAGACTTATTATTCTACATCTACAACAACTAGCACAACATATCTTCGATGCTCACTCAAAATGACGAGGAGGGAAGTGGACAACATCCCATTGCCTTTCATTTTGGGACTCTCAAGGTATATGAGACCAAACATTATTTTTTTGAAAAGTAGGCCTTTGCTATCATCAAAATCCTAAAGAAGTTTTGACACCCGGTATCGGCCAACAAAATCACCATCCTTGTCGCTCATCCCAGCGTTAGGGAATATATCACTGAAGGTGACATAACTGAGAAGAGGGCCAAATAGATCACCAAGATCCTGGAATACGATTTGGACATCCGACTAACCAAGATGCTTTGAGGAAGAGGTCTTTGTGAATATCTTGTGCAGGAATTGGGCTCCCAAGCATAAAAAAGACTGACCAGGTCTATGCAAATCAGTTCGAGTTTAATTAGTCATAGGTGGATGATTAGATACAATTTATGCAGATTGAGCAATACTAGACCAACATCTCACCTCACAAAAGATGCTACTACTAACTGCAAGGCATAAGGTATGTGCTAATTGAGGAGATTTATCTAAAAGAAACTATGATAGAGTCCTCTGTTGCATGGACAAGCCGCAGGCAGAAAGGATTCTATGTGAATTCCACAACAACCCCTAAGGGCATACACATTTCTGCCAAGACCACCAATTTTCAAATAATGCAGGTGGGCTATTACTAGCCTTCAATGTTCTCCAAGGCCTATCATCTGGTACAAAAGTGTACTTAGTGCCAATTTTCGTTGGCAAGTGGAAAAACTTTTCCATGCCATTAAGCCCGATTGTAACTTATGAACCCTTTCCACAATGGGGTTTGGATTTTTTTGGGATGATCAATCCCATCTCTAGCATAGGACATATGTGGATACTCACAGTGACCAAGTATTTCACAAGATGGACGGAGGCCATTTCCCTGAAGAATGCTACATAAGCATAAACTATGAATTTATCGAAGAGTTGGTAGCAATGTTTTGTTCACCCAAAACCATCATTTCAGAAAATTCATGAGCCTTCATAGGCTTTGGGATGTCAAAATTTTCTCTTAAGAATGGATTCTACCTCAAGACTTCATCCAGTTACTACCCACAAGGAAATGGGTTAGCAGAGTCGACTAATAAGAACCTAATCAACTTAATAAAGCACATCAGGTCTAAACACTAGAAGGAATGGAACAAGCATCTTTGAGCAGCCTTATAGGCTGATAGAATCATGCCTAAGCAGATCTTGAAAACCTACCCTTATAAATTAGTAATTGGAAAGGAGGTAGTCCTACCCATTTCTATAGAAATTTTGGCACTACAATTATTGAAGGCTTTGGAAGTTGAGGTGGATATCGGAATGGAGGTGAGATTGGTGAAGCTCTTAATCCTCAAAGGAAAAGTGAGAGAAGGAATTTTATGCCGTGATCAAATGCCAATAGGTAGTCTAACGTTGGTTTGATAAAAATGCCTCCAACCTAGGTTTTAAGGAGGGGAGTCTTGTGCTAAAGTATGATGAATGAGCTGCAAAACTAGGACAACATGAAAAGTTTGATTCACTATAGAAGGGTCCCTTCTGCATCCATACATGCAAAGAAAAGAATGCGTACGAGCTAGAGGATATGAATGAAAATGTTTTGGATATACCGATAAATGGTATTTATTTAAAAATATTCAATTGAAGTACGCACATTTCAAAAAAAATTACAGTTATATACCTTATGTAAATTGTTGTAAAATACTTTTTTTTTGTGAATAAGCCATGAGAGTAAATGTGAATAATAGTAGAAAGTATAATATCTTATATTCATTGAGAAATATTAACAAAGTGGAACGCGCTTTCAAGCCTAAGGCTCTGAGGGAGGCTTAAAAATATTCTCATTCAAAAACCCAAAATTATATCTTAAGAAGCAAAAAGAGGAGGTAGAATAAAAAAGGCAGAATAAATTTAGCCTCCATCAAGTCACAGTAGTAAAAAATGATGTGTTTCTTGGGGGATTCTCTAACAAGGCAATAGTAAAGGGATTATCAACATAGCGCATGCAGGCATCACACAAACCTTAAACCTTGACACTAGGACTATAAACTAGGAATTCAAAGTGGGTCTTCCACTTGACCCCAGGGAAACACTACACATTATACATCCATAGAAGGAAAGAGGCCATGGGTCAAGACAATAGTCGATGTCACACTAGATCCGTGGTCTGGAAGTTTGTGAGAAAAGGTAGCCAGGGCACCACTTCCGCATAATTGACATGGCTCTGAATATTCATGGCAGAAAAAATTTCAACAACAGGGATAGCTACTTGCACGACTTCACCGAGCCCATCTTGTTGAAAGGTGAAAGACAACTAAGAGGGGGGTTGAATCAGTTGTCTCCAAATTCAAACACAAAACTCCAAACACTTATCAACTCCACAACCACTTAATTTTGTTATTAAGTATGAGCATGAAATGTAAATAACATAAAGCGATAATAACACAGAAAACACCAAATTTTACGTGGAAAACCCAATAAGGGAAAAACCAAGGTGAGGATTAACTCACAATATAAATTATTTTCAAAATTGAATACAAAAGGCTCATTGCCAAAGGGCTCACTGCCCAGAATGGGACTCACTGTCCGGATACAAAAGCTCACTACTTACAAAGAGGACTCACTGTCCAAAGTGATTACAAAACTGAAGTGGCTTCACAACCAAAATGAACTAGTAAGAGTGCACCTAATATGTGTTGATTCAGTTCCGGTGATGCTCAATAAACTGACTTAACACACTTCATTATGTTCACACTTCTTCACATTTAGAACTTTAACACCCCACAATCTTCAAACCTGTCTAACATATACATCTAATTCATCCGCAAGCATCAATTAGGTTGGCCTAATTAGATGCGATCCTTATTCACCAAAAATACCAATTGTCAGCCTCAAGAATTTACAAAAAATCTCCAGAAATTGATCCAAGCATGTAGCACGCTACATCATGTCAGCATGGACCAAAGATAGGTCACACATATATCTGCAACACAAATTAATCCATTACAATATCATCTGTACTTTAGGTCGGCCAAGGATAGGCCCAATAAAAAAAATGCAATCAATAGAACAATGCCAACTCGCCACGTGAGCATATGAGTACACAAGATTATGAGCAAACACCCTTTTAGCATCCATAAACCATTTCCCAAAACTGCAAGTAGCAAAAATCAGCTATGAAGGATTGCATACCAAAATACCAAAAGATGTAAGTTGTTTCTTCATATCGGTTCAGAGTATCAAATCAAACTAACAACTCAAACAACATGGTGACATCAATGACAACACAAAGTCTACACAATTGGATGTTCTTCTTCATTCTTCCAATAATCTCCCCTTTTTCATTGATGGCAACATGTGCCAAAATTTATAAAACTTCTTATCACAATATTCTCTCCCTTATCACTAGTAATCTCTCCCCTTTTACTATTTTTTCACATGACTCTCTCCCCCTTTGACATCAATGGAAAAGGTTGACCAAAAAAATAGGATGTAAATGTATGTACATGGTGATAAATTGTATACAAAGGAATTTCAACTCGCCATTTCAAATATTCAAGTGAAAATAACACCTTTTACCTAAAAAAATTTCTTGTACCTTTCTCTTATGGTTAGAAGAATCCTCTTCCAAGAAAATACAACTGAACCCATTCTTGCACTCATACTATCCAATAAAGACAACAACATAAATGAGGGTGTCTGATCTGAAGACAAACAATGTCATTCACAATCTTCTACATCAAAAAGAATCCCAGAGAGATGATCTAACCAGACCTCAACAATTTCTTTAACCAACCAGAAGGTTTTAACTAGGTCTTCCATTTGTCTCTGAGCAATCAACAACTCTACTTGCAATCCACCGACTCTTATTCTCTATTTTCCATTTTTTTCTTTGAATAAGTCAAAAATCTTTCTAATACTATTCATCTTAGATTCAAAGGCTTCAATTTTTCTTCTAAAACTATCAACTACTGTAGGCCACCAGAGACAATATTTGTAGATGTTCGATATTCCTTAATGCATTCTCTTGTCTCATTAATGTGTTTAGATAATTTTTGTTTTGCATTGGAACATCTTCTCTCAACAATAACTTTAAATTTATGTCCTTCAGGTCCTTCCAACAACATTCTTTCTTCAATTACTTCTACTAGGTCATCCAGTAATGAGTCAAACACATCTAAAACTGCAATACCCTTTTCGAGAAAATAATCAATCAACACATCATCAATTTTAAGTCTTTTGATTGGAGATAGGGCACACCACATTTCATTCATATCACCTTTATCTAGCAACATTCGAATGTCCTCTAGATCAAATTCAAATTTAGGTAGAGATTCTTCTTCATTCTTCTTTTCTTTCGAGACATTTTTTGCAATAAATTTTCTCCTCTTAGATTCTGAAGGGGTACCACCAATAACAAATTCCACCTCTCTTTTTAGAGGAGGAAGCCTCTTCAAACTAACTAGAAACTATCACACTAGAGCACATATTCTTTTGCAGGGATGAGAAATAGATTTTACATGCACTTGCTTTATATTCCATACACTCCAAATGCTTATAAATTTGTTTTTTGATAGGGATACCGGATTACCACTTAACATTCTCTCTTCTCGGTAGTGAACTCATAAAGTAAAATACCAAAAATATAAGCAAAGATCCAAATTGAAAAGGATAACCCTCAACTGATGAAATTCTAACATTCTCAATTAGGTTTTCCAAAATTAAGCGACACAAATCAAATTGCTTATTTTCCTTCACCATCATGTGTGCAAGATATACAACAATAGCCGAAGTAGAACCTTCATGATTTCTAAAGTAGATTTTATAAGAGATGTCGTACACAACATACCTTACTATAGGATCAACAATTGTGTTTATTAGTAGAGATCGAGGGTCTTTGTCAATGCTAGTAAGTTCCTCGACATCTTTGTATTTTATAGTTGTCTTCCCAGGGAGATCACCAACACAACACAAACTAGTAATAGCTTCGACTGCCTCCTTTGTGATCAGATAGAGTTTGTCCAAAACAATGCTTTCATCTTTGAATTGACTTAACATAAACAAGATAGATTCTTTATCTACAAACCAGGGAAATTCTCCCCATAAATCCATACCTAGGGTTTTTACGTTTTGTAACTCATTTTTCTTCAACCCTAGCTCCATTTCCTTCATTTTTCGATGATCAAATTCTTCTAATTCAACACCCTTCAATCTCAGTGGAATATCACCACTCGATCCTCTATCCATCGTTACACTTATCTTCCTTAAAATATTTATTTTCTCAATGAACCTCCTTCATTTCTCTTCTTCTCTTTTTGTAAACTAAGAGATGAAATAGAAAAGCTTATGTCTTTTACTCCTAATTATTTGTAATAATTTCTTCATATTACCTCAGAATCGCTCCAAATCGCTTCGAGATCACTTCAATTCGCTCTTCAAACTCTTATTGCATAAGTGATCAAGAATGACTTGTGAATATTACTTTATACACCATTGCATTTCCCTAATTTGCATTAAATATCACAAACTTCAAAAAGCTGATAAAAACCCTATTTCTATGCACAGTGAACCCTAAATCACTCTGTAAATCAACATGCCTACAAATTTTCTTCTAGTTCCTTTTCCACAACCTCTATCTATCCATTTTCTACAACATATCCTTGTGCCAAATACTAACATGCTAAGTATTAGGGGGTTCAAACAATTTTTTGTTAAAGCTCCCCCTAAGACCATGCTAGGTCTAATTACTAGAGGAATCGTTTGCACTAGATGAGGGAACAAACACCTTTGTCATTTCTAGTCTTCTTTCTTCTTCCATATCTTTTTCATTTCTTGCTTAATCTCATCCTTGTTAATTTTCTTCACTAGTTCATTCTTCTTTACTGAATTAGACTACTTGCCCTTTTTACTTCTGTAAATTCTTGAAGTATCTCCTAGTTTGTTGCAATTATAGCAGACAACACCTTTTTGATTAGTTTTTCCTCCATTAAACCTTAATATACACTGATTTTATTTATGTCCAAACTTATTATATGTATAGAAATTTACTTTAAAAGATTGATTCATTCCACCTCCATTAAACCTATTCATCATCATCTGGCTAATCATCCTCACCTGAGATCTACATTCAGTAGCCTTATGTCCAACTTTCTTGCATACAAAACATTGTCCCAAAAAACTTCCAGCATTATGATTTACCCTGCTTCTACACTCAGTTGCTTTATGACCAAATTTATTACATGAAAAACAAATACCATTCAAAGATGGATACCTTTGAGAATTTGGTTTTTTGACAGGAGGTCTTCTAGCAAAATTCCCTTTCTTCTTCCCTTTATCTTGAGTCTTCTGATTATCTACTGAGTTTAGTGTTTTCCTATCCTTAGAGCTTTCACTGGCTTCATTTCCCAAACCACCTTTATCTTTAGAAGGTTTTTGTCCTGCAATCAACTCTTCAAGTTTGGTGGAACTTATCTTGAAATTATCTTCATAGATTTTTCCTTTCTCCAGATCTAATTTTATGTTCACCTCTTCTTCTTCAAGCTTTGTGCATACATTAGTCTTGCTTTGCACCACAATATTCAGACATTCTTCAATTATTTTCTTTTCCTCTACTAGCACCTTCAATCCCATAATTTCTTCATTTTCTTGCTTCAATTGCTCACTCACTTCCCTATGTCTTTCCTTGATTTTTTTCAATTTCTCTTTCAATTTTCAGACACATTCATTTGCCTCATCAATATTTTCTTTCAAATCTTTGTTTTCACTTTCAACCTTGTCAAGATCTTCAATTGCAACTTGGAGATCATCTTTTTCATCCATTTAATTTAATCTTTAGGATCTTCCTCAAGCTGTTAGGCTTCTCCAGAGTAACCAAAGCTCTAATACCAATTGTTGAAAGGCGCAAGACAACTGTGACGAGGGGGTCAATCAGTTGTCTCCAAATTTAAACACAAAACTTCAAGCACTTATCAACTCCACAACCACTTAATTCTATTATTAAGTATGAGCATGAAATGTAAATTAAAAAAAGAAATAATAACAAAGAAAACACCAGATTTTACATGGAAAACCCAATAAGGGAAAAACCACAGTGAGGATTAACTCACAATATAAAGTAGTTTCAAAATCGAATACTGCCCAAAATGGGACTCACTGTTCGGATACAAAATCTCACTACTTACAAAGAGGACTCATTGTCCAAAGGGATTACAAAACTGAAGTGGCTTCACAACCAAAATGAACTGGTAAGAGTGCACCTAACATGTGTTGATTCAGTTCTGGTGATGCTCAATAAACTGACTTGACACACTTCATCATCTTCACACTTGTTCACATTTGCAACTTCAACACCCCACAATCTTCAAACCTATCTAACATATATATTTGATTCATTTGCAAGAATTAATTAGGTTGACCTAATTAGATGCAATCCTTATTCACCAAAAATACCAACTGTTGGCCTGAAGCATTTACAAAAGTTCTCCAAAAATTTATCCAAGCATATAGCACACTACATCATGTCGGCATGGACCAAAGATAGGTCACACATATATCCACAACAAAAAATATTCCATTATGTAATATCATTTGTACTTTAGGTCGGCTAGGGATAGGCCCAATAGCAAAATGCAATCAATAGGACTATGATAAAACACCCTTTTAGCTTCCATAAACAATTTCCCAAAAGTACAAGTAGCAACAATAAACCGCGAAGGATTGCAGACCAAAATACTGGAGGATGTAAGCTAGTTCTTCATACTGGTTCAGAGTATTAGATCAAACTAACAACTCAAACAACATGGTGGCATCAATGAAAACACAAATTCTACACAATTGGACATTCTTCTTCATTCTTCCAACACATCTAAGTACATTGAATCAAGCAAGGTGTGGCATAGTTCTATGATCCAGGGATTGGAAATGTCCAATTCCAATAATGAGGCCACAAGCTAGGAGATGACATTCGAGTTACAGTGTTGTTGGTTCTTGTCCTTCACATAACCATTCCTGAGCACCCAATTAAATGCCATGATCATGAGGCAGTCATTCTCCCCTATCAAGCATTTAATCCTCTCACTACCGACCTCTCCTACAAAAGAGTTCTATAACTTCTGGCTCAAGAGCTAAATTGGGGTTCCTAGACCAGTCAGTCATAATGGTAGCATGAGATTATAGAATAGAAAAGGAAAAATCATAGTGGAAAGAGCTCACCAGTTCAATGCTAACTTAGCGAGTATTTTCATGAAGCAGATGCTACTATTTATAGAAAAATATGTGTTGAAAGATCAACAAGAGGAAAAACTATCTCCTATAAAGTGGCAATGGAAAACATATTAAGGCGATGAGAAACGAAGGGTAACTCATATAGAAGATATCTAACCAAGCCTTGAGGAATTAATTCAGCATTGGGAGTAAATGCTCACATGTGCAATCTGTCACCATGTGTCCGTCATCATCTTCCATGCAAGTGAGATTTTCTATATGAAAGGACACTCCTTAAAGCACTAAATCTTGCTTAATTAAATACAAATGTATTTTCAAAGCACAATTCCTATCACTCAAGGCTTATCTATCTAAAGAGAAACATATGGAATGTACTAATTACATTCTCACAATAAGTTTGGAATTCCTAAGGAATATAGACCCCACTCCACATGTATCGCCTCACTAGAAACACTTAGCAAACCATCGATAATGGAAACACAATTACTACATGTACATGTGAGGATAGAATGCACCCAAAAAGCAAATTTTTTGCTAAGTGTTGGTACCCTCAAGAAACTTATACTTTGAAAGATATTTTTTGCAAAATATTTCCAAGAACACAACAATGGAAAAAGCATCATCTTTAGGTCGACACACTAGTGTCTTGTTCCAAAGGCTAGGATACACCAACATCTTTGGGGAGATTTTGTATGCGAATTCCCCATTGTTGGAAGATTGAAGCTTTGCGCATACCAAAACCATACAACCAAGCAACCTCATCAAGAATGAGGTGGTCAAATACTTCACAGATAATATCTATGACCCAAAGTTGCATGTAAACCTTAAGAGCCTAAGAGAGGGAGCATTACAGAGAGTGTTTTCCCATGGGTTGACAGATGGCTTTGCAAATCATCTATGGCATTGTGGTTTTCCATAATTCATATTAACCTACACGCATCCATGCCCAAAACTGGTTAATGCATGTGTAGAAAAAATGGACAAAGAAACAGGGGTTATTACTGGCAACAGGATAAAGGTTACCATTAGTGCGGCAACCATCTAGGATATGTTGTGCATCCCTACAAATTGGGAAGCCAAGAAATTCCAAAACAGAAGAATGGAATTTTTTTGGAGAACTAGACAAAAAAAGTTAGAATTCTATATGGATGAAACAACTAAAGGGTCACATAATAATTATCTCATCTTCCCTTTGGCACATAAAGAGTTCAAGTCAGATGTACAGACCGTTTTCTCAGTGTTGGATTTCATTTATGGCCATGAAAGTTATGATGAGGTCTACAAGTTCTAGATGGGATTATCCCTCATGCTCAAGAAGGAAAGGAGCCATAAGTGTTTTGATTTTGCCAAGGCAATCATTGATGGGATGTTGGAACAATTAACAAATTATAGCACCACCTTTGAGTTTAGGTATTCCTCTTTTTTAGTACACTTAATTTTACACCAGAACCCTAAAATATTTAGTGGATATTTTTCACTCAGTAAGTTTAATGTGGCGGGCTAATACAAGCTAGTTTTGGCCTGGACCCATGTGCTTTCCAAAATATGGGATTACTATTTGTTTGTTAATTGTTTCTTTGAATCGGTACTCTTGGATCTATCTCCACACCCTCTAGGTAGGTTTTCCCTTGAAGGTTTTGACTAGATGAAAAAACACTAGACCCTGATGGATTATTTTTTTAGAGAAAATTTTTCTTTCATTAAATTTCACAGTTTTAATGAGGAGCCTTTTAGGCTTCCTTAATTTTTAATAGATAGGATCCTTTCCTTAGAGGTATGTCATCAAGCATCCATTGCCGAAAATTTTTATGGCGATGGGAGACACAAGAAAGCACTCTACAAACTTCCCCTTTCCACTTCCAAAAGTCAAATAATGCTTGTAAAGTGGGAGTAGCAGGTTATGTTGACTAGCAAGTTGGCTTGCCTAGGCTTGGTCCTTATTTGTGATATGTGGAAATACAATCCTGTTGGGTGTATTTCAACTATCAAACATGAAGAAAGCGAGTATTTTGAGTTGAGAAAGAACCCAAATATGGAGAGAGTAGAGGTCTACATTGACCTACCCTTTATACCATTTGAACAACCTCCATGGCTTGACTTCTATCCTAGGGTGGCGAAGTTTTGATAGATCACCCAGATCGGCCAATCCCTCAAAACACAACTCAAGAATTTGGGATGGTTAGAAAGGAAGAAGGCTAATTTTTAGAGGTATCGTCAGGAAATTAGGTGCCCAATTGATCTATATGTAGAGGTTAAGCCAAATGATGAGAATTTTGATGAGATATGTGATGTTGAGGTTAGAACCGATGATAATAATCCTAAATCAGATCAGGAGACTGAATAGGAGCAAGCACTAGTTTCTACCCCCTGACTCAGGTGTTTGATGCAAGAAAAGGGAAGGGGAAGGGATCAAAGAACAAATAATCATAGATCACATCCTCCACCAACACCCTAACAAATGGTAAGAGGACTTGATGGTCTCCGAAGAGATCTTCCACAACTACAAACCCAAGGTTCAACGAGATCGGTCACCAAAGAGTCAGAATCAACTAGTGCAACCATTGCAAAGAGGAGATGAGTCCAAGAATTAGGTGGACCGGGTGTATCAAATAGAGGAGAAGATGAGGTGGATTCCATTCCACTAGGATTTTCAGCCCATACTCCCCAAGTAAGTTTTGCACTCGCCATCCTTCCTTCTATTACATCTTTGGTTGTTATTGCCCCCTCATCTACAAAAAGGAATCCTCCATTTGTGGGTTCCAACATCCTCATCCTTAATACACCCCCAAAAATATTTGACAATGAACCCCATGAAGAAACCCCACACACCAAACGTGCATCTTCCGCTTCGGCCACAATTGACTCTTTGATTTCCTTGTAAAAGGAACCTATTGTAAACATCAATTCTCCCATACTACCAATTCATTATCCCTATCTACTTCCCAAAAAATACCTCTTTTTCCACCCACTTCCCCTTTTATTTTGATGGGTGTCCCTCCTTCTCAATCCATACATGGCATCCCACCCTTTTCAATGATAACACTTCCTTTCGCTTCTTTGCAACCTCACACGATCAAGGCCTCTCCTTCCATCACCCTGTTTAGTCTCCCTGCTAGTGTTTCACTTGCCGTATAGAGTATTGAATCTCCACAGAGTCTCCAAACTCATATGGAAGTAACAAGGCAGGCCTAAAAATCAAGAAAGTATAATTTTTGGGGAAAATTCACAGTAAATCTAGCTACCCAGAAGCTAAAAACTTGTTTTGATGAAGAGTAGAACACTCTATTGATTGCAACTATGAGGCCACAAGCATCCAAATTATAAGGAGAAATGCAGTTTGAGGATTGCAACATCCAAGCTGTGGGTCTAAATTTAAGTGAAACTCTCCCGCACGAAAAAGTGGTCCTGGGTAAAGTGATTTAGGAGGTGGTCTATACTGACTACACGAAGTTGGACAAGAAATTGAAGAAGTGTGAGGTAGATTTGGTAAATGTAAAGGCCACAGTCAACCAACTACAGGAAGAAATCAAAGGAAAAGATTTGGAGATGGCCCACCTTAGGTAGTTACAAGGTTAGCAAGGTGAAGAACCTAAGTTTCTTGAAGGAGCCCAAAGTGAGAAGGATCAACTTCATGCCAAGGTAGAAAAATTGAAATGTGAGATCATAGTTGAACATGAAACAACTGCAGAGCATCGACAAAGGAAAAATAAGCTGGAAGGTGAAGTAGCTAGAATGAATGCTATATATATTGAGATACAAAAGGTGCTATAGGAGATGAATCAGGAAAAGGAGGATATGCAGAAGGAATTGGCTAGCATCCAATCTCAAGCCTCCAACGATCTTCAAAAGGCCTAAACGGAAACATAAAAGGATAAAAGAGAAAAGAAAGACATCAAGTCAATTTTGCAAACTCACAATGAGGAGATTGGGAAGCTACGCTCAAAGCATACAAATGCTCTCCAAGAGAAGAATCAATTGGATGGAGACATGATAGTGAGGGAATCCAAATTCCAACAAGAATTGATCATAGCACAGGGATCCAAACTCCTCCCGATACTTAAAAAATTAATATCTACTCATTGGGATAGGATCATAGTTGCAGTAGTGGCCTTGAAGCCAATTTTGTGGTTTCTAATGGATGCACAATAGTTAAACGCAAAGGTCAGCATGATAGTTGACCAAATTCCACACACAATCACTCCTTGAGCTGAGGAATTAGGAGTATTGATCTCAAAACTATATAAGGCAACCGAGGAAGCTCTAAAGAGTGTCAAGATTCCTGATCAAAGAATGGTTGCAAGAAAGGAATTTTTTTTTATCATTTTCAACTAGGTCATGGTCAGAAGCAAAACTTGTTAGATGGTGTTGAATAAGGTTGGTGAAATAAAGGAATATTTCCAAGTTCTACTCCAATCCAGATTGATCGCCCTTTTCTCATTGGACAGAGGGGTGTTAATAGTAGAATAGATCATAGAAGCAATCAAGACAAAGATCCAGGACTCTAAAATGCTCTAGAATTTAGGTTCATCACCCAAGGTCAAAGAGATCGAGGTGGAAATTCTTCCCCTTTCTAGAATTTACTATCATTGAGTTGTTTCATCAAGGTGGGGAGGATTTTATTTCAAAGAGGTCCTTGATCTTGATCAGGCCTACAAGACATTAAGTGCCATCATTTTTCCCACTAATGGATATTGGGAGACCCAACATGCCACTTTCCTCAAACTTTGAGGATTATTTGAGACCTAGGTTCATGCCTCTACAAGCGAAGGCCCCCTGTGAGTCGTCAAAATTGTGGAACAACTTTTTCCTTCAACATCTTAGTTTTCAACCCTTATTTTTCGTGTTAGGATGGCTCCCACCTCAAAAGACAAAAAAATTTCTTGTTGAAAAGCATGCAATGTGGCACATGGTGGCTACATGGCTTTTCTTTATATTGCTTTCCTTTTGGGCCCAAACCAGGACACATGTCTTCTTGGAAAGGATTTCCCCAAAACCATTCCCACAAATTTAGAGATCACTCACCAGCTTGCCACATCAACTATTTCATCTAGTAGATTATATTTTCCATAGATGTGTCGCATTTTGGGTAGATTTTATTGGATAGCGCAACAAAGGTCTTACTTTCAGGGTTGGAATTTTGAGGTGGTGTTATAATTCCTTATAGCCGATGAGATCATGTTTAAATGATCAATCTTGGATTTGATCTTCTTCTGATGACATATCTTCGTAGAGCTTCTATAGGATCTGGAACCATTAATGAAGTAGCCCAGGACTTTATGAGAAAGGATTGTTGTGATCAGATTAGGCCCTAGATCGAATTGTAGTCAATCAGATGTAAACATTTGGAATTAGTTAGTCTCTACTAGTTGCAGTGGTGGCTTCTTCCTTTGGCTATAAGAGGGGTTTTGTAGAAAGAAACAATTTTTTTTAAGAGGTTTTAAGATATATTTTTCTAGAGAGATACATTTTTCTTAGGAATAGGATGATTTCATAGAGCACTATTTATGCTCTTTGGCATGTTACATTTTTCAAGACTATTAATCGGATTGGCATCCGACCTCTATTTTTAGTTAATTTATCATAAGAATTAGATATTATTAAGGAAAATCTTTTGAAATTGTGCATTTTATGGCCTTTATCATGACTTTCCTTTTCTCATGTCATTTATACTAAAAGCTCTATGTCAAGTTTTGCATAGATAGTCTGCATGATTATTTTTACATGTTATTAGATTCTATGTTTAAAAGTTGTATTTCAGAAAATGAATCATGTTATTATACTCTTTCCTTTTCTATAAAAGATTATGCTAAAAGACATATTATGTTGTAAGAGAAAAAGTAGTCATGTGAATATCTAAGTATTCTTGTTAATCTTCGAGGTTTTCTTGCTTATGTGGGACCTTAATGGATGCTTCCCATGAGGAGATTTGAATGAGCACACTGTGCTTTCCTTAGACTTTGTCATTAATGCTCTTCCCAAAAATGAAGGGTTTGTGGTATTTTGTGTCTAGTTCATCAAAAGTAAGGGGTTGTTTTTTTTTTTTAAAACCAAAAGTGGTAGCCACTTGTAAATATATTAATATTTGTAAGTAAATAATACAAAATGCTGCTTCAAGTGGACATACCGGTGGGAAATAACCAGCAAGAAAACCCCCAATCGTAGTCCTTGTAACAATTTTACAAGACATAAAAAAGACCAGATAGGTCATTTACAAAATTTACCAACCCAAAACAACTGAAAAAAACCGATACAACTGCACAAAATCCCCAAAGGTGACCAAAAATCCCACGACAAAAAACTGACTCAATACATAGGAATGTCCCTAAAACCTAAAAAACAACCCATGACATCAGTACATTTTACAGTGTGCTAGAAAGATGCAGATTTGCTTATGGGTCTTTGGAAGTCGTTAACTGAACTTTCCTTAGTTTCCACATGCTTTCTAATATGCAGACGATCATAAGATGGAACAGATTTGTTGATGTCGGGAATGTAGCAGTAGCATAATTTTCTATTAACATCATGTGAAGTGGCTGGGAGTTGCAGATCATGCATATAGACATGGCTTCTCAAGAATGAAATTGCATGAAACTTTCTTTTGAAAACATCTATTTCTTCCATAGAAATAGCCAATCTATATTTGTTAAGAACCTGATATAGATGCATGGAAGTATCATGCATTTTTTACATTAACATGCCATGAAAAATCTTTGCAAATTTCTTTTTATGAAACAAGAAGTGACATGGAAACAGACCACCAATCAAGCCATCACCCAATGTGAAGTCATACTGTTGAACACTATTTAACAGGGCATCATTTTCCAAGTATGTACTAACAATGAACTTGTTAGCAATAATCCTCAAAACTTTGAAATTTTGAACTAGGTCCAAAATATTCAATAAGAAAATAAAAAGAAAATTTGCAGGAAAGATTATAATTTGCAACTCTGTATGTAAGATGTCTTCCCCAATGATAACTTTGATTCAATTTAAAATAGATCTACATTTAACTTTAAATACCTTCTGGAATTTGTCCTTGTCGATTGAAGCCGACAAGGGTTCCTCCCAAGGTTTCACTTTAACATGAACTCTGTAATTGCGAACCTTAAACTCTGCCAATTCCATACTCTTCGAACTTTCCAGAACATAAAAACCAAGAGCGAAATTGTTTGAAACAAATGAGTAGAGTAAATAGTATACAGCCAGACTTCACAGTCGCACGAAGTAACCATTAGAAACAGGACTTCATGATTGTACGATGTAAACATTGGAAGACACCCAGTAAGGATAACATGGGTGAAGGATAATCAAGAGGACATTACAATTTTAAGCTTTCCATACTATAATGCCAACATTGTACTATGAATGCCAAAAATAAAATGGCTTTGTAACCGTTAGTAGCTAAGTACCTTTGTATGCATCATGATTTACACTTTTAGCGGCACTTCAAACCGCGATATCCTTACTGGATACCCAATGTTCCATTAAAATTGTACTGTATAATGCCTTAGATAGCCATGGTAGCTTAAGCCACACATGTCAACATATGAGATGAAATTTGGATCAATCCCTAAAACCTGCCAACTTAACACAATAAACTGCAGTAGTACCTAACTGGCGGAATAAGTACTAAGGCCACACATGCCATCATATAGCATAGTGTAAATGAATCAACACAAAATCCTGCAAAACTTAACACATAAAACATTAGTAGTACCAAGTTGATAGATTATTACAAGAAGATTCAACATAAAACCCAGCCCATATGCCAACTTGCATGTCAAATGCATGTAAACCATAGATGCCAAAAGGTGCCACGACAACTGAAACTGCACAATCATATGAAATCTGCAATTGTGGCAACCTTTCATGTAAAATGTGTGTAAAACAAAGTTGCCAAAAAGTACCACGACCATTGAAACTACGCAATCAACATAAGGAAGCTAGAATCATGATATCATAATCATGAACATGATGATGCAAAGCTGGCTGAAATACTTAAAAGAGACATTAAACAAATGAATGCTGAAGAGTTAGATACCATGTTTGTCCCGATTAATTAAATCAAGTAAAATCGAGAATGTTATTATGTCAATGGGATCAATTGAATCACTAAGAGCTTTCTGGTTACTTCCCATATCTGCTAAAAAATCAGCAACTTTATTACCTTCACGATATGTATGTGTAATTATTGACCTTTCAAGTTTATCAATTAAGCACCAAACTTTTGAAAGCACATAATGAAGATTCCAGTTTTGAATTTGCCTCATTTTGATTGCATTGATTATAATAAGAGAATCCCCTTCTATATGCAATTTTGAAAAGCCTCCTTCAATCGCCAGTTCCATACCATATAATAAAGCTTGTGCTTCAGCGTAATTGTTTGTGGCATTAGACAAGAAACAAGAATATGCTGCTAGCACATCCCCTGACTCATTTCTAAAACATACTCCTTCTCTTGAGAGACCAGGGTTACCCTTAGAGGCCCCATCAAAATTCAATTTGACAAAACCCTTGTTAATCTTTGAAATATTATAAAAATTTTGGCGCATCACCAACTTTTCATTTTCTTTGTATTTCTCCTCCCCTTTTCCTAAAAACATAGAGAAGAGCCAGATTTCTATAAGAATCCTAGAGGTCATTCAATGAGGCACAATTTGGTCCCCCACTCACTGAATTTCCCATAAGGTTGTTTTGAGAGGCACAATCTTTTATGATCAACACCTAAAATAGAAATACGCGTAGTAGAAGGTGAAAGTGAACTATAATTACATAATGAATCTAAAGATAAATAATATAAAAAACCCCTCACACTAAGGGAAGATAATATTAAAATTATCAAATGGATTTACACCCTTACTAACCATTTAAAGCTCAATAATCCAATGAAACATGGAAACACTTTGGGGCATATGGGTTGTCCATAGCTTGGAGTGAATCTCTATAGAGGGTTGGTTGTCTTGATATTTCACTTAACTAGCCTAAATTCTAAGGAAAGAGATAGATAATGACATCAATTTAACCTAATAATATGAAGGTGATGGACCTATTTTTACAAACATATGTTCAATATTCAACTATTTTCCTACACAACTGAATTGTTTTGTATACTTTTTATATTATTGTTTTATAAGGAGGCTTGAATTTTCACATTTTAGATGAAAAATATATTTTTCCATAATTATTGAATTATCATACTTATTGTACAACTTATAACTTGAATAAATGTATGTTCTTACTATTTTAAGGTGCTAAGATGAGAACACATTTAAGGACTTATATAAAAATCACAAAAATATTTATAAATAATCTTATGGCACACAACAAAACATGTTGAGAAGGTAAAATTTTGATTTTATTGCTATAAGATGTTGTAACTGCAGTACAAGACTAGTAAATGCTTTGAAATTGCTTGAATAAAGATGAAATTACATTGTTGTTCAATCATAAATTGACTGGTTTTGAGTTACAAAATAATATTTTCTATTGAAAGAGCTCTGGAAAGCTACTATACTTCTCCAAAAATTGTAAGAACTCACTCTATACTATGCCTAGGGGTATCATAGTGACTTGACCCTTTATCCTAACATCTATCAACATGTTTTCAGGAGAAAATGATTTGTGCTAGATGGGTCAAATATATGTGATATTCATGGTAAGCTTCTATCTTACCTAATGTTGACTAGGCCTTCTAGTAGGAATAGGGGTGTAACATGAAGGCTTAAAATTTTTGAACCCTTTCATATCTTCCACTATTCTAGCACATGTATAATGTCATCTCTTGACTCTACTCATCACTTTTCATTTGATATTGAGTTGTTAGGATTTATGAACCTACAAACCCTTCTATAACCTACACTTCTTTCCTTACATTTTGTCATCTTTATCACATATCTCTCCTTTCATGATGGTGACATCTTGAAAAACTTTCAAGTGTCTTAAGAGGAATTTTTCTATGCTCAAATTCTTGATATGGTTAATTCAAAATGCTTTCATCATTTGACCTTGACAACATGACATGAAAAAAGATAGGCTACACATTGCTTGACACAACAAATCCTGCACTTAAGTAATAGTTTTTGCTCTAAATTTAGAAGTGAATTATTTGTGCATTTACCCTAGACAAGAATAGGGTTTATGATCTCAACAAAAGTCTTGATATGCATGTCTTTGATAAAAAAAATCCTTCTTTTTTTGGAAAATCTATACTAAATCCTATCCCTATGAACACCAATGATATCCAAGACTTAGAAAATCCATGGTTAATAGTTAATAGGTCTATCTATTTTCATTCTTGGATACCTTTAAACCTTTGCTCACAGAGATCATGTGACCATACTTTGAATTTCCCCAAACTTTACAACCCTTGTGTTGACTTTGATAGTGAAACTAAGAGCACTGAATAATGATTCAATGGAAATTCACTATATCAAGGATCACACGGTTCAAACATAATGTCTATCCATGCATACAATAATTATATATATATATACTCTAAAATCCATTAAGCTCATTTCAAATGTATATACTCCCTCTTTTCTATGAAAAAACCCCAATGCAATCTCTGAGGACTACCACACTTTATTCAACATCTTTCTTTATACTAACATATGAACCACATGAAAATCTCAACAAATAAATGTATGGAAATGATATGGATGGTCATTTCATTATGCATGTGAATATGACTTATATTCATAACAAAAAAGGTTGCATAGAACATGAATGAACATACCTGCATTGTTCATGTCTTCCATGTGCATGCTACTACATGGGTTAGAGATGAAGACTCCCAAAATGTTTCCAACCATTTCCATGATTCCTTCAATTTTTTCCAAGAACTCGTAAAACTCCATGCTGCTCCATAAATTCCTTGGCTATCATAGTAGCTTGCAAAAAATCTTGATGGAAATAAACATAACAAAAACCTAAGCAAGCCAACTTAGTCAACAAAAGACACTCAATTTTTTTGTTACAAATACTTCCCTCCATAACCATTTACATGGTTATAGAGAAAATAAGGTTTTGTGGACACCTTTTTGATAAAGAAAGAATCTTCAAACCAAAGTTTATGGAAATCCAAAAAATAATAGTCCTAAGAACAAGCAAGTTGACTATTGAATATCATAAACTACCTATATATAAAGGTCATTTTGGACAAGAAGAGAAAAATAGACTACACTTTTGGTGACTTGGTGACCTTTGTGAATGTTTTTCTTGATAAAACTCATAAGACCAATAGCCTTGCATATTAATTGGACATAAGAGTCAAAATACCTGAAACAACCCCAAAAATAATATTTACAATTAGCTATTAACATCTAAACAAAACCAAAAACTTGAAGTCCCCTAATGGAAAAGCAAAATGAGCATAAAAAATTAGAGGAAAAGAACCTAAAACATCACTTATTAGCAAGAAATAAACTATCCTAGTATGTATAAAAGATACTTCATACCTTAATAGCAATGCTTGAGGTGTACTCCATTTATTAGGATAGGTAACTCTTTTGCATCTAGCTTGGACAATTGGAAAGCATTATGCATATTGAAACTTGTGATCACAAAAGGACCACTCCACATAGCATCAAACTTATTATCTTTTTTCAGGCCTACTCTTCAACTCATCCCATTTGAGTACAATGTTTCCTTATTTTAACATTCTTGGGATTATTATTTTGTCAAAATATCTCTTCATTTATGTTTGATGCAGCTCCAAGTTTTATATTTATTCTATTATTGTCTCCTTCAACTCCATTACCTCAACAAGTTTGACTTCCATTGAGTCTTCTTCCATCCTTTCTAGCTCCTTCATAGGGCTAAGTGTTGGTAACTCAAGAAAGATAGGAAACCTTTCCTCTTTCCAATACATAAGAACATAAGGTGAGTTCCTTGTATATATCTTAGGAGTGACTCTCTCAACCAATAAGAATGATTTCAATTTTTCACACCAAGTTCTCTAGTTATCCTCAATCTTCCTCTTGATGATTTTGATTATTTTTTTATTTTTGGACCCAACTTTTCCATTACCTTTAGGATAGTAGTTGGATAAAGAGATCAAATGTATGCCATTCTTGACAACTCGATTATTTATCCTTATTCCTACAAAAGACAAAGAATTATTTGATATAATTGAATCAAGGACACCAAACCTTGTAACCAAGTCTTCATATAAGTTTAGGAATTCTTCGTTTTCTTCTTTCAATGCAATATCTGTAGTCCATTTGGTGAAATATTATGTTGTTGTTAATACCTATTTATTTCCTCAACTTTGTGATGAATTAGTGGCTCTTAAATCAAGACCCCACTTCATGAAAGTTTGTTCTACTTGTATTGGATGCAATGGAAAGACTGCTAGATTTTATTTTCCTTTAAACATGACACACTTGTATTTCCTTACCCATGTGTGTACATCCTTAAAAAAATTAGGTCAATATTAATATTCTCTCATTATATTAAGAGCTATTTTTCTTGGAGAAAAATGACCTCCTGTCAACCCATCATATAAAAATTCTAATATTTTTTTAGTTTGATTAGATTCAACACCTTAACATCACACCATTAAAGTATTTTTTAAACAAAATGCCACCTAAAAAATGTAAGTAATTTCTTGCAATACAAAATAACTTCTTTTTGTATTGTTTAGTCCCATGGGGAATTCACCTATTTGAAGATAATAAACCATTTCATATGTCCAACTTACATTATTTCAAGGTGCAATAATTTGGTGTTCATTGTTGGATACACATAAAACCTCTTCTTCCATTTCTTGATCACTTTTTAACCCAATAACTACCTATTCATAAATATCCTTACCTCTCACCAACTTTGTCACTTTGATTTTCATCATATTCCATCACTTTGGTTACCCAACCAACCCTCTTATCACTCAAATTCTTACTCAACAAAAAATATTTGACACTTGGGTTAGCAACCATCAAATGAATCTTGTTATTTGAAACCAAATGTATTTTTTTAAAGACTTCTAATCACATCAAGTACACATGTATACCTTTCTTCATAACCCTCTAGGCCTTGGCTAAAGAAAGCTATTGGATGCTCCAAACTATCTTCATTTTTTTGTACTAGCATAGTTGAGATAGTTTCCAAGCTTCCAAAAGCATAAAATATAAATTTCTTAGAAAAATTAGGATTTACAAGTGTAGGTGTTGTTGCTATGAATTCCTTAATGGATTCAAAAATTATTTTACATTCTCTTGTCAAGCTGAAACACACATTATTTTCAACATAGTAGTTAGTGGCTTCAAAAAATATTCTATATTAGGTATAAACCTTCTCACAAAATTAATTCTTCCATAGAAACTTTGCAAACCTTTCTTATGACTTGGAAAATGAAAATAATGAATGACACTTACCCTTTTAGGATCAATGGTGATTCCATATTTTGAGACCAAATGAACAAGGAGATTACCTTCACTGACAATAGAGATACATTTATTTGGATTGAGAGATATGACATATTCTCTAAACCTATCAAAGACTTGTCTCAAGTGAGAAAAATGCTCCTTAGCATCCTTTGAGAAAATAGTTGTATCATCAAGGTAAAAAGGAACAATCTTATGCATTAATCCTTGAAAATCCATGTCCATGTCCCTTTGAAATGTTTCCCCAACATTGGACAAACCAAAAGAAATCTTCATGTATTCCATTGTCTCGTATTTGGTGGTGAAGGTTGTATTATATTAGTCTTCATCCTTCACTAAAATCTGAGTGTAGCTTGAATATTCATCCAACAATGAAAACCTCTCAGATCTTGAAACAACTTTAAAGGTTTTCTCCATAGAGGGTAGCGGGTAATAATATTTGAGTGAGGCTCTATTAAGGCACTTAAAATAAACACATAGCCTTATCTCTCTATTTTTCTTACTAACATGTACAAGGTTAGAGACCCATGAGATGTGTTTGATTAGGAATATGATGCTTCCCTCAATTAGCTTATTCAAATATTTGTTCATGAGTGGCTCAAGCTTGGGGTTCAATGGTATTTGATTTTTCCTTACTATTTTTGCATTGAGCTCAAGCTCAATGGTGTGTTGGGAAACTTTGGGATCAAAACCTTTCAAATTAGAATATTCCCAAGCAAAGATATCATGAAATTATTGATAAAGAAAAATGAATGCCTCTTTCTCTTCCTTAGAGAATACCTTTCCCAACTTGAGAAGCTTGCTTTTGAAGATTTCAACTTCCTCATAGTGCTCTTTTTTTTTCTTGCATGCTAATTTTCCCTTTTTTTGAACTGATCATCTAAATTGAAAGACTCCAAGGTGACCAATTATTTAGGAAAATTATTAGACTTCAACTGTATGATTTGTTCTTCTTACTATTGTTTTAATTTTTCTTGATTACCAATTGAAAACTCAACCTCCTCTTGCAAAAAAAATATAATTTGTTGATCACTATCAAAAACTTATCAATGAGTGCTATTGTCAAGTATAGAAGGTATTACCACTACTTTTACATATTTTTGTGCCTTCTTATTGTTGATATCACATGGTATGTCATATTGTGCTCTTATAGCATCATACCTATTAACATATTTTTTTCTTTATTCTAGGCAAAAACAACACATTAAAGACATCAAAATCTTCAATCATATCTCATACTCTATGTTGATAAGAATTTAAAACACCATTTTTTGTAACATAAAGGCCCCTTACCTGATTGAAAATGAGTTCACTATCACAAAAATATTGTGTACAACTAACTTTCCTCTTTTCCCATTCTAGGCCATGAATCAAGGCCTCATACTTAGTCTTATTGTTTGTACAACTAAAATAAAAGAAAAATGGGTAGCATTTCTCACCTTCAAGATCCAAATCCTACTTCTTCCACTTGATGGGGATTAGCCACATGGATTTTAGCTGTCCATTCATCAAGAAGTATATTAGGGATGCTATTTATTTTTGTAGTATTTTCTTGGACAACAAGGTTTTCTTCTTGATCAATGATAGCTAGTTTTGCATTAACATCACTAGGGACATATGTCTCTCTATAATATTTGGCTATGGGTTCTAATTTTATAGTTACTTTGGAACCATACCTTGTCCTAAACAACATGTGGGACCAATCAGATGATAAATAGCCTCCTTTATTGGTTTAAAAGTATTTGGAAATACACAAGGAAAAGTAAGGTAGTAGGTCTATTAGAAAGATATATTGTGGAATATCAAAGTTTGGACAAGCATGAAAAGTAGGACTCAAACCTTTGATAACCCCTATAGTATTTATGGTTGTCCCATCTACCTATACAACCCATTTTGCAAGTGGCTCAAATTGAAGACCCAACATGTCCATAATCTAATTTGGTATAATTGAACTACTAACATCTGAATCTATTGTATAGTTATGGAATAAATACTTTCCAATGATTAGAGAATCATAGGAAGGTGGTGACTTTACCTTTTTGGCTAGTTGTTCACACTTTGTTTGGGATGTATTCATGAGTACAAGTTTTTTCTAGTCCTTATAAGGTTCATTTGAAACACTCAAATTTGAAAAAGAAACTTGTAGCAGATCCTTTTTACCAAGAATGGACAATAAATCCCACATTTACATACTAATATTTTCCTTCTTCATATGATCTATAATATTGAAAGGAAATAACTAACATTTTTATTTATTTAATAACAATGGTGTATCCTTGAGATTTTATTGGTGATAGTTGGTTTCTTGGTTGTTCCTTGCTTTCCATGGTCTGATTTCTTAGAAAAAATTTCTCTTTTGATCCTCTAGATGGACCAAAAAATCCTTGGTTCACTTGAGGAGCTTAGATAGGCCCCTTACTAGCTTACTATCCCAAATATTCAACCCTTTTCTTATCCCTTGTGTTGGCTACAATTGATGAATATTATTGATTCATCCCACATAACTCTCCTTTCCAATTCATCAAAATTGTTTCATTTTTTGTTTATTCTTAGGGTTCACCTTGTTGCAATGGTGCTTCTAGAACTACATTTGGATACACCTTTGAAGTGTTTTGTATCATTATAGCTTGGTTTATCACTCCATTTGAGCATGTGTTTTGATTATGAGTTTGGTTACATGGAAAAGACCACTCATAATCTCGTGCCATATTATTTTGGATAGGTATAAGCTCCCTTGAAGAGCTAGCAGTATTGGGATTATATGGTTGGTAAGGTCTTAGATTAAGAGCTTGTCTTTGAACTTGATTATTTGGCTGATATGGAGGAATTTTTGACTAATTTTATTAATATTGGGGTTGATATGGATGTTGGTATCATCTAAATTTTTTATTTTTTTGCCTCTTTGGATTCACTATTTTGTTGCCAAATATTCGTAAGATGCCTTTTATCTCTTGAAATTTAAATGGCAGTGTTGGAATGGTCTTTTCTTGAACCAATGACTATTTGTTATTGGTATAACATGTACAACAACTACGGGTGTATTTTCATAAGCATGGGTGGTTGTATTTCAGGGAGAATGGGTATTGGGGGTTTTAGTCCAATTTTTAGATAGCTTGAATAAGGTTGTTTTTTTTCCTTATTGCAATTTCATATGCATTTGGGATAATTCCCCCACCCATAGAATAAATCATAAATGATATATCACTATTGAAACCTATGTTGTTATTTTTAATACAGATGTTCAATACTCAACTATTTACCTACACAATTCAACTATTTTGCATACTTTTTTTTGCATCAATATTTTATAAGGAGGCTTGAGTTTTCACATTTTAGAAGGAAAAATATTTTTTACACAACTATTAAATGATCATTGTTAGCAAGAAAGCTAGGGAAAACAAAGACCGAAGTTATAAGTCCCAAGTACTTTCTAAGGGTTTTAGTTTATACCCCAAAATTTGTCATATAAAGGTAACACCAATTGATTTAGATGAAGGATTAAATAATCACTTATATATTCACAGAATGACATATAACATCATATAAATAAAATGACGATAATAATTATATTAATCATATCAAAATATTTCATTATATATTTTCACCTATACTCTTAAATATCTCTTTCCTTTCTTATGTACAATTTTATATACAATTCTTACATACATTCCTTTTCCCTTTCTTTCTTCTTCTCCCTTATTTTTTAATTCAGATCTTTGTCTATAAATATATCTATTGGATGGGGTGTGATCCATTTATTCTACCCCTAGTATAGATGATATATTTTCATTATTAAGGTTCACAAGATCTTTGCAGTAAGATGTAGGTTTTTCTTAGTGGTGTCTACACTATTGCACTATTTTTTTGCTCATTATTTTCCTATGGTTTTATTCTAGACTAGCAAGTTGTCTTTTTTTAGTGTATGAAAGGACTATATTACATTATGTGATAAATTTATTTGAGTTATATTAGGGTAGTTATCTATTACTCTTCTCTGATCACTCATTTTATTCGTTTAGGGTTAGGTCAAGGAAATTACATTCATACTCCATCCTACCCATTGTTTGTGGATAATGAGACTTGATTGTTAAGGTCATCATTATCTTGTTAAGAGTGATTCCTATGTTTTAATTCCTTTTCAATCTCATATTTATACCTTAGATACCCATGCTTTTATCCAGAGGTTACTAGTTTTTGGTGTAGTGAGCCCTTTGATTTTGTATGCTTGGGTAATTCCATAGGATGTTGAATTTCTATTTGCGTGATGATTTTGTCTATTTGTGGTGTCTTTACTATGTTTGTGATAGTTTGTGGATTTTTTATGGGTCTCCTATGTACCATAAATGCTCTTTGGAAGCCATATACCTTCCGAGATGATAACTCCTATTACCCTTGCATCCATGCATCTAAGACTTCTTCACTATTAGTACTATCATTGTCAATTTCTCATTCAATTTCTCTGTAACAATTGGGTTGTTCCTCTTCGTTTGAAGTGGGTAGTCTTGAGATAGAGTAGTGATTTATGGAATATTCTCCTTCTCTATCTTGTTCAATTTCTTCTACATATGTTTTATCTTCTCTTTATCCTAATGGAATGTGGACTATCCTATTATCATCCACCAAAGATATCTCTTCCTTTCTAGATTCTACTATCCCATTAGAATGAACAAACCATCTCAATCCTAGAAATGCTCTAAAGACATTAAAAGGTTCCTTTATTTCAATAACATCATAATCAACAACTTGTGTGATTCCTTTTATGTGTAATTCCACATTTTTCCATGTCCCTAAGGTCTCCATGATAGAACCATCTTCCAAATTGATGTTCCTTGGTGTTTTGATTAGCTTGGATCTACCTAACCTATCCCAAGTGGTTAGAAAAATAATATTTAGGTTCACACCTATATCTACCATTACATGTTTGAATTTATTGTTATTCAGATTTGTAACTTGATTCGAAGAGGACCATTCTTCCAATTTCGGTCTTTTAAAATTTGATGAGATTGTTGTTCTTATTTGTTCTAGTATTTTCCTAACTATTTCAATTCTACTAGGAGGTATTTTTTGTTGGGTCAAAGAGGCTAAATTTGTTAACATGATCACTTCTTCTTTTGAGAAACATGTTATGTCATTCTTTTGTTATTTTATGATTTGTTGTTTTACTTTTTCTACTACCTTATCATGTTGTTGCTTACTTGGCCTTATGTTCCTCTTCTTCTAGATTTGATTCTTCATTGATTTATTCTAACTCCCTTTATCTATTTCTTTTTATATCATTTCCTTGTCTAGTAATAACTATAACTTTATTTTTATTTTTTTGGATTTATTATTTTTCTTCATTTATGTTTGTTGTTCTTCTCCTAAATAATCTTCATTCGATGTATTTGAGGACTAATTATATATTCTTTGAAAAAATTTAACTCCTTATGGTACTCTTCTGATTACTTGAGCTCCTTTGTGGTCTTCCAAATCATCACTTCTAGAATGTATTATATTTTGATAGTATTGTTGTGCCTTATCACATATGAATATATCATGCAAATTATCATCTCCACAAAAGGGACATTTTATTTTCTTTTCTACCAAACATTTCATAACATAATTATGACCTATCTTTTTGCAATTATAGTAAGTGGCATCACTTCTTTGGAAATTGTTTTTATCACATCCTCTTCATCCTTGGTAGTTTGATTGCCTATTATCTCCCATGTAATCTTGTGGTGGACTATTTTTTAATGCATGTGCACCTCTATTATCTCTTGATGGTGGTTGACTATAACCTACATCATATACAGGTCCTTCTACCAGTCCATTCATATATGCCATTTTTCTGTCTATGGCACAATTATAGATCATAGGGAACCTTGGATTAGGATGATTTTTTGTGGTTTGGATTCAAAATTGGTTTGCAGGGTAGTCCTATGTGAGGTGACTATCCCATTCTTGGCAAGTTCCATAATATAGTGTAAGTTTTTACCTAGTACTATCTTCAATTTTATATGTAGTGCCACTACAGTTCTTTCTCATGGAATTTAGGACAATCATTCTAGAGATGACCTTCCTTTGAGCAGTATGTGCACCAAATTTCTTTGCCTTTCTTTGTTTCCCCTCTTGCAAAATTCTATTCTATATGGTTAGTTGCTCTACTGCTAATTGTAATTTCTCAATATTCTCCTTTATGTCATCTTTTTCAGGTTTGTGCTAGGTTTGGGCTTCTATGCAGTATGCCATTGTGATAAAGTCCATGTAAGTATTAAATATTCTTCCATCTAGTGATTTTTTTAGTGGCTAATATTCCTCAATTGGCTAATAGTTGAAATTTGGGAATCCAAATTTGGCTAATAGTTCAAGCTGTAACAAGACTTGAATTGCCACATTTTTACAAAATTATATTTTCGTCTTATTTAAATCTCCAAAGAATTTATTTTATTAAAAAATTTAACTCAAAAATTTTCCACAATATTTTTATACATGATTAAGATCATATTTTCCTAAATTTTATAAGTTAGAATAGAAATCTAAATTAATTTGCTAATAGTATATTATAATTATTAGTTTCTTTAGGGCCATATTTTCAATCTTTAGTTGAGCCATTATTTAAAATATAATCTGACAATCCTCATTGTATTTCATGAGGAAAAATGTGCCTATAATCTATAATGCTCATGGTGTTGCAAGAATGAAGAAAGCAATGAAAGTGTTGTCATTGATGTCAACTGGTTATCTACTAGTTATTGTTGGTTGTATATGTTGAGGATATTGAGAAAATTTTATTAAAGGAAGTTTACAAGTATTCAATTGTTACTCCAATATTTTTCCCTATGTTTGTGTAGTTTAGATACGTTGGTCATGGTTGAAGGTTTCTATATCCAAATGTTTGGCTATTGGTTCATTGTGAAGCTTGAGTTGTGTTCACCAGTTGTGAACTATGTTTTTTTTTGTGTTTTGGTTGAGGTCTGGGAGAAAATTTGTTGGTCTAGATTTATCCTTGATGAAGTATTTTGACTTGTGATTCTAGATTTAAGATGTTCAATTTGCATTGAAGATATTTTTGGTTTATGGAAGTTTCAAGCTTAATTTTTCTATGTTTTACACTAGTTTGGCCGACCATGTGTTAAGCACTATCTTCGAAGTTAATGAGGTGTGTTGGATCTATTTTGGGTCCTGATGAAGCATGTGTTTTGGTCGCCCTCATTCTAATTCCACCCTAGGATGTTTGGTAGTGACCTAATTTGAATTTGAAGTTGGATGGCCGACTTTGTATCTTTTTCAAGGTTGGAGATAGTATAAATACAGGATGAGCTAGTAATGAAAAATACACTAAAGAAAAGAAGGAAGATAAGTGAAAGAGTAGGTGTGACTTTGATGCTATTCAGAAAGTGTGTGAGAGTTGTATGTAGTAGATCAATGTGAATATTAATTCCAAGTTACTGAATGCAGTGAGCAGAAGGTGAACTCTATCATTCATGCAAGTTGATCAAGTAACTGTGGCGGAATCCATTGTTGAATTGAGAATGTATTCTCTCTATAGAAAGTATTTTTTCTTCTTCTTTGTATATCTATGGTAGTGAGCCCTCCGGGTTGTAGCCCTATGGACAATGAGTCCAGATAGTGAGTTCTTATTTCAGGCAATGAGTCTTATCTCAAGTAGTGAGTTGTGTTTCAGGCAGTGAACCTTTTTGTAATTGGTTTTGATATTCTCTATAGTGTGAGTTAACCCTCACCATGGTTTTTCTCTCATTGGGTTTTCCACATAAATCTAGTGTTATTATGTTTATGTGTTGGATTTGAGTTTCTGCATTAGCATTTGATGATTAATCATTTAAGCAATCTTAAGTATTAGTTCTGGTGATTAAATTGAAGGTTAAAATCTATGACAATTGATTCACCCCCCTGTTAGTTGTCCTATTTAAAACATGGAGCCTGAAATAAAAGCAATTTTGAGCCCCGTAATCATTATAGATCATGATTACATTTTACCTTATGGAATACAATGAGGTTAATTATATTATATTTTAAATCAATGGTGGAAACTAAATATTATAGAGCCTGCCCCTTAAACCCGTCAATTATTTCTACCCTCAAGCCCCTACTTTTCCATGAGAATTATTTTTTTAATGGAAGGATTCACCATCATACATTTTCTTATTATTTTCCAAGATTCACCAATATTTTCTACAAAATTTTAGTGATGTAAAAAAAATTGCCAATAATTTTTATTTTTATTTTCAAAAAATAGGAAAGGTTCGCCAATAGAAATTAATATTTTTTCCAAAAATATGAAAGATTCACTAGAATTTTATATATTATATTGAGGGGGGGTTTCTTAAAGTTATCACTGCTTCCATCCAAGGATATTCTTATATCCTTTTGTAGTCCAAAAATGAACCATTCTATCTTTTGTTGCTCTTGTTAACTCTCAAAATTGCACCCCTACTAAGTTGCAAAACTTAGCATTTTGGAGTAACATGGGAACACTCTTAGGTTGTGGGTCACCTAAAATTGGAATGGAACTCTAGATAAGGGTGGCTCCTAAATGGAATCACCTAAACTAAACTAATAATTTTCAAAGGAAAAGGGGAAGAAAGAAAATTTAAACTGAAAATTGAAACAAAAGGTGATGCACCAAAACACTAAGACCTGTAAACACAATTCACATACATAGGTTATCAACTATAAGCTTAATGAACACAACTCAATATTGATATGTTTTGCATCAGTATTTTGTAAGAAGGCTACAATGCACACTCCTAGAAGGAAATAAATATTTCACAACTTGAAACACCTACAACACAACACAACTTACAACCTACAACTGCATATACTTTCTGTTTAAAGATGCTACTAATGAGACACAAAACTAGGAATGATAAAATTCAAAAGTAGTTACATCAAATCATCCAAATGCATACAAAGAAACAAAAAATGAGAAGGTCAAATTGCTTATCTCCATTAATCATCAAGGTATGAACTATTATACAAGTCTGTAAAAGAGTTACAATGTTGTCTTTTGCCTAAAAGAGCTCCAAAATAAGCTATAACGTATGTTGAAAGAAGAAAGAACTAACTTCAAAACTCATGTTTGAAGTTATGCTTTTTTGAAGCTTGCCCCGCACACATACTTTTAGAAGATTCTTGGTCATATGCAACAAAAAAGCCAAAAATAAAGCACCCAAAACCCCTCCAAAATGACTCCAAAGTGAAGAAAAGTCAAGCCTTGTCCTTACCCATCATAAAAGCATGAGAAAATTCCCCCAGTTGCTCTCATTCCCTTCAAAAACCTAGTAAAAAACAACCTTCATGCTTTCCACATGTTATTCAATCTCCTCCAAATTCCCCACATGCTTGGCACAAGTCATTATTATTCAACTATGTCTCCAAACTGCTTTGACTCATACCTTTGGTGTGTTCAACACACCCCTATCTTGCATACACAAAACACTAATAAAGTGATTTATAATATCACTTAAATTAATGTTTCTTACATTTTCAAATAAGTTACAAAAATGAAGGGTATGACTTTCTAGAAACAAATACACCTTATTTTGCATTTGAATAACACTTAATTAAGTGGCTTACAACTACACCACTTAGCTAAATGTTTTATATTTTCAAAAAAAAATACAAAGGCACCTGCATAGCTTGGTACATGGGGAAAAATGAATGCAAAGCATAAGTCTTATGTACTTGGCATATACAAGTGAACATATGAGTTCACTAGGGATGAATATTGCATGGATATTAGTTTCATTTGCAAAAAATAAAAGGAAAAGGAAAAAAATGCCTTAGTCACTTGTTGGCATAAACCTAGGGTTTCAAAACCCTAGTAACAAAGCTTGGCCAAAGCAAAAGAATGTATTTAATTTTAACTTATTGAGATTTTTTGAAACCTACTTAGTCACCAACATAGGGTTTCATGGAGCTTTGTTGATGTTTTCATGGAAAAATTTAGATGTTACAGTGGGATTTTCTTCATAAATCACATGTCAAAAATGCAACGTTGAGCTTGGGTAATCTTTGCTTTGTATAAATATGGATTTCATTTTTGCTCTTGTGAATAAAATGCCATTTTTGAGCTTTATTCCTTCAAAATATCTGCATACTCTATATGCTCAATGCTTCTCTTATGCAAAAAAAATGAAGATTTCAACAAAACAAACATAGGTCGTGGCTTTCACTATGCAAATTTTCTATTGTGTAACTCGTGACCCCATTGTTTCTCTTCATGGTCGTAGCCTCACAATATTTGCAATGCTTGGGTTTTGTTGTCAATGAGGGTTTCAATACCCATTCTCTACTTTTCAATGATTTGTATTTCATTCTTTTAAATTTTTTATAAGAAGCCACAAGCTGTGGCATCAACATATGCATTTTTGGTTTTATTTCAAAGTGTAGGTTTCTTGTATCTGGACCACATTGATTGCATTGTCAACACCAACACCTCTGTTTCCCTTCTTGAACTACCTTGAGGCTTCATAAGTCACATAATCATTATAGAATTTTGTATGTAACCATATATGTAGAATTATTTTTGCGTGGCCTGTTTAATGTTTTAGTTCACTGGTATAATATTTGTAACATACTGTCCATATCTATATCTGGAAAAACATCTACACATCTGCATTATACTCTTTAGACCCGCAACCTTTGTTTTATTCTTATAATGGCCACCATTTTACCTTTATTGAAGGTATTTCGAGCTCTCAAACACAATGGTTGTCTTCTTACAAGATTTATGGCTACTTTGTGGCTACTATGTTTGTCATATCTCACTATTATTCATGATTGTTGACTATGCTTGTTGACCTTTCTATTGACTGTGAATGCATCTTCTATGAAGTTATTTCCCATTGTTATATCCTTCAACTTAACCATTTTGTGATTTTTTCATGATGTAGCTATCTTCTTCTTAGCAAACTAAACAAGCCTAGAGTGAAACCCATGAATAATGCTAAGCACTTGGAACCTTTATCACTGTTCATTACTCCTCAAGATTTCCCATAACTATAAAAATGTATCTAAAGACTTGGGACCTTCAAAGACATTGAAAATCCTGAGGTGGAGAAATATAGAATGAATAAAACATGATAAGCCATCCATGTAGAAATTTGCATAAGAAATAAACAAAAACCAAACTGTCTATGAAAATTGCTACTATGAACAATGCTCTATGGTTTTGGAAAACAAGTAGAAGGATTTTCCTTTGCTTCTATTTCACTATTTTTTTGAAAACTTCATGACTTCTATTCACTCCGCCATCTATGCAAGGTTGTTTTGTGCCATGATGATTATTTAACAAATGTCACTATAAGCCTCTCTTTGCATATTGTTGAAGAAGAATTCCATGGTTTTGGAATTCTCTCTTCACATGTTAGCATCATAAAATGAAACTACTGTATCTCCTTTTGTTTGTCTAATCATGCATTGCCTATTGATTGTCATACTCTTATCTAGATATGAAGTTGGGCTCAAAATTTGATCATCCTTCGTAAGTGACTTGCCCTTATCATAGCCAACCCACATGCTTTAACAAGATTTTATCTCATGAAAGAATAAAAGCACCCTGTGAAATATAATTACCTAAAACATATAGAGAACATGGGTATCCACATGATTCAGTTACAACTAGCGTTGGCTCTTCAAATACATAGAATATAATTTTTTTTTTGTTATTGAATCTTGTTGATTTTGAGCATGTTTTAAATGCTGCCCCCTAGAGAGTGACATTGAAAAAATATCCTTACTCTCATGGAAAAAATTATGACTGATTATAAAAGAGGCATGTTGAGGTCAACCCTTGTGGGAGTCCATTTTACTCCACATGTTGTGATCAAATGAAACAAACCAACAAAAAAGACTTCACCTATACCTGCACAATGAGTAAACATGTTAGATAAAACATAGCACATGATAGATGTTTATGATAACCTTTCTATTTTCCTAGACATCTGTGGTATACAAACTATTTTGATGCTTATGAGAATCAGGCTATATGTTTATGGATGTTTGCATATGTATTGATTGGTGATATTTCATTTCTCGAACCAACTCTTTCTCACACATGCAAGAATTTTCAGAGCACTTGAGCAACCTTCCAGAGCATTGGAGCAAAGGGAGCTAAACAAGCAAGAGGGGAAACAACAGATGCAAAGAAACTCAACTGAGATTCGTCATTCAGGCAATGACGGGTCCCCTCTCTTTATAGATGCATTTTTTTCTTTCATGTATCTATAAATGTATAGTATTTTCCTTTATTTTCATTCAAATAGTTAGTCCCATGGCTTGTGTGGGACACCATACATTTATGTTTATCAGTAAAGACTGATTTTTCAAAAATTATTTCTCTCTTCTTTGTTGTATGCATTTGCATAATTTAATAATGCAGTCTAGTTGATAATTTATTTATGCACATGGATATAGCATAGCAAAGTAGAATGTACCTTTCATCTTTAGTTTGCAAATGCTATCTCAACTCTACCTGATTGAGCTGGAAGCAAAATTAGGTAACAACTTCATAGGGGTTCTTCTAATTTGTGATAGACCTTTAAATATTTTGTCATATTCTTTCACTAATTCTTCTTCCCCTTGTATTAGGTCCCTCATTTTTCTAACACTCTCTTTTGAAATCTCTAGAGTGTCACAATTTGTTAGGAAATCTTGTTTCACATCATTCCAACTTTTCTTATGTTTTTGGTAGGTCTTTTTATACCAATTTAATACTTCTTTTCTTATTGAAGATACAAAGTCAAGTAATTTTTTTTTATCTTCATCGATGTCATGTATTTCCCACATGGATTCTAATAGGAATATATGTTTTGTGACTTATATTGTGTATCTTCCAAACACGAGGATCTTGATTGAAGATTCCATATCAGTTTTGCTAATTCTAATTCCAAATTTTTGGATTTGTGGATTAAGCATTTCTTTCTTTTCTTTCTTTACTTTTCTAACAATATAGGGATTCTATTCTTTATTCTTTTCTCTTGCTAGTTTCATATCAAAATATTCTTTTTTAAGTATTTCTTCCAACTTGACTTCTTTTCTTTCTTCCTTTTTTATTCCTTTACTTTGTGGTATCTCTTCAAATTTCTTCAACTCTTATATAGTTAGAATGGGTCCTGGTCAAGGGGTTGTGACTCTTCAAGATATGTTTTCACTTTCTTATTTGATAATTTGACATTTTTTGTGAACATAATTATTTACCCAAATTCAATCTATTCATTTTTTATTTTTCTTATTTATTCTTCTTTTAGTTTCTTTATACTACTATTGACAAATTATTCTAAATATTCCACTTGAACTGATGGATTCTTTTTCAGAGTTCTAAAAAATTCAATGAATCTATTATCCAAGTTAATGGTTAGGTTTGATAGATTCGGTCTAATAGTTTGTATTTTAGAAGGTTGCGGTGATAATGGAGTCTCTATATTATTGCAGGGCCCTAATAGTAATTTTCTAAACTCTCCATAATCATTACTATTATTTCTTATACTAGTTATGAGTTGTCTTTATTTTTCCCAACATATTTTTGATCTCTCTGGAGTCTTCCATTCTCCTTCCCTATCCTCTTTTCCTTTTTCTTTGGCAACACCCTCTTTAGCGCACTCAACAACGCCCTCATTGGTGCACTCAATTCTCATTTTCTCTGCAATTACCATTCTTTTGTAGTGTATTTCTTCTCTCTCAATATTTTATTGTTGTCTTCTCTCTTCTCCATTTGGAATTTTCATGTTTATTTTTCTTGCCAATTCCATTTTTTCTCTAATATTTCTTATGGTTGTCTTATATCCCTTTTCAATGGGTGTGATTGATTTTGGGTTCCATTAATCCTTTTATTGTTCCCCATGGTATTTATTTGATATATTTTATTAGAGGTCACATCTTTTCAAGGATCCCTTTTATAAACTCTCCCTCTTTCCATTCCCTACCCCCTTAGTTTCTAACCCCCTCTCATAGGGTAAGCACTAAGAGGATAGTTCTTTATATCTTCATATCTTCATTGATTATCTCTTTCTTTTATTGTGTCTGATTAAAATTTTTTTAAATTTTTTGGGTGTTTGATATCCTTTATATCACCTAACTAGGGTCTTGACAATGAAATCAATGTTAGCAAGAAAATTTGGGAAAACATAGATCAGAGTTCTAAGCCCAAAATTATTTCTAAGTGTTGTATTTTATACCCTGGACTTATTCATATAAAGGTAACACCAACTGATTCAAAAATAAGAATTAATTAATCACTTATATATTCACAAAATGACAAATAACTCATATAGACAAAATTTCAGTAATCATTATATTAATCCTATCAAAAGAGTACATTATATAACTTACCCTATACTATGCCTATCTCTTTCCTTTATTACATATAATCCTTACATATAGTACATACAATTCCATATACAATTCTTACACACATTCATCTGCCATCTCTTTCTTCTTTATCCTTCTTTTGTTATTAATATCTTTCTCTATACATATATCTAAGGGATGGGATGTGACCCATTAATTCTACCCCTAGTCTAGATGGCATCTTTTTAATATTAAGGTTCATAAGCTCTTTGTGATAAGATCAGGTAGTATTTTCCTTATAGTTTTTACATTATTGCTCTATCCATCTAACAATCATAATTATTGCACAAATTATAACCTACATAAATTTATGTGCTTACAATTCTAAGGTGCTAGGATACGAAAAAATTTAAGTATTTACATGAAAATCAAAAAAATATTTATCAATAGTCATATGACACACAACAAGACAACATGTTGAGAAGGAAAAAAATGTATTTTAGTGATATACGATATTGTAACAATACTACAATATTGGAAAATTCTTTGAAATTTCTTAAATAATGATGAAATTACATTTTTTTTTGTCATAAAATGGCTAGTTCAAAGTTACAAAATATTATTTTCTATTCAAATATCTCTAAAAAAGCTACTATACTTCTCCAAAAACTTGTAAGAACTCACTCTAAATTGTTCCTAGGGGTCTCATATTTCCTTGACCCTCTACCCTAACATCTAGCAACATGTTTTTAGGAGAAAATGGTATGCACTAGATGGGTTTAACCTCTATGATATTCATGGTAAGCTTCTATCTCACCCAATGTTAACTATGAATTCTAGTAGGAATAGGAGTATAAAATGAAGGCTTGAAACTTTTTCCCCTTTCATATCTTCCACCATTCTACTACATGTATATTTTCACCACTTGACTCTTCTCATCACTTTTTGTTTGAGATCGAGCTGTTAGAATTTATGAACATACATACCATTCTATACCTTACTTTTTCTTCCTTACCATTTTTCATCTCTATCGTATATCTCTCCTTTCATTATGGTGACATATCAAAAGAATTCAAGTGTCTTAATAATACATTTTCTATTCTCAAATGCTTGATATGGTTAATTCGAAATGCTTTCATCATTTGACCTTGATAGTAGGACATGAAAAAATACAGGTTACACTATACTTGACACAAAAAACCTTGCACTTAAGTAATAGCTTTCTCTCTAACTTTGGTAATGATACCCTTGTACATCTACCCTAGACATGAATAGGGTTTATGAGCACAATGAAAGCCTTGATATACTTATCTTTGATAATAAAAAAATGATGCTTTTGTTGACAACTCTACTAAATATCCTCGTGAACATCAATGATATCTAAGACTCAAAAACACCAAGGTTAATAGTTCATACTTTTGTCTATTTTCATTCTTGGATACCTTCAAACCTCTGCTCACAAAGATCATGTGACCAGAATTTCGATTTTCCCCAAAATTTACAACCCTTATGCTAACTTTTAACATTGAAACTAAGAATAAAAAACAATGGCTCAATGGAAATTCACTATATCAAGGATCACATGACTCCAACACAATGTCTATCCATCGTTAGAAGGATTATATATACATTTTTAAACCCATTATTCTCATTTCAAATGGAATATTCCTCCCTCTCTATGCAAAAGACCCATATGGAATCTCAGAGGATTATCATGGCTTATTCAACATCTTTCTCTATACTAATATATGAACCATATGAATATCTCAAAAAATAGATGCATGGAAAGGAGATGGATGGTCATTTCATTTTGCATGTGAATATGTCTTATCTTCATAACAAAAAAGAGGTTGCATAGGACATGAAATAACAAACATTCCTCCTTGATGTCTTCCACATGTATGCTACAACATGGGTTAGAGATCAAGAGTACCAGAATGTTTCCATCTATTTCCATGACTCCTTCAATTTTTTCCATGATCTTGTAACACTTTGTGCTAATCCATAAATGCTTTGGCCACCATAGTAGCCTATAGAAAATCTTGAAGGAAACAAACATAATAAAACCATAAGAAATTTTACTTAGTAAACAAATTAAACTCAAAAATTTTATAACATAGACTTCCATCTATAAAAAAGTACATGATTTTAGAGACAATAAGTTTTCTTAGACAACTCTTTGATAAAGAAAGACTCTACGAATCAAACCTTATGGAAATCCAAAAAATAAAATTCCTAAGACCAAGTAGGTTTTCTCTTGAACATCATAATCTACCTATTTAAAGGTTAATTTGGAAAAGGGAAAAATAGACTATATAATAACATCTATTGAAAATCCTAAATTAGCTAAAATTTGGAACTACTAGGACAAAAATTAGTTGCAAATGTATTTGAGATCCTATCCAAGTATAGAGAACCATTTCCTCATAAATTTATATATATGAAAGGGATCAAATAATTAAGAAACTAAATTAATGAAAATACAATTGAAAGGAGGAGCCAAACCACACAAGAAAAGACCATATCAACTCAATCCTAATATTAAAAAGAAAGTAAAAACAAAGCTTGACAAGTTGTTGGCTATCAAGATCATAAAACTAGTTGAGGATGTAGAGTGGATTTTTCCCATGGTGGTACATTTTTTTTTTGTGAAATAAGGATCTATGTTGATTTTAGAGAGTTAAATAAAGCTTACATTCATGATCCTTTTCCAACTCCATTTATAGGAACGGAAATATACCCATTCATTGATAAATTTCTCAGATACCATCAAGTCAAGACTAGAGAAGAAGATCAACTAAAGACCACTTCTGCAATAGAATGAGGGTTGTTTATGTACACAATCATTCTATTTAGTTTAAAGAATGATCTGATAGTATTTAGTTGGATAATGCTTAATATGTTTAAATATTTTATTCATGACATTAGAAATATATTTGGATTATTGGATGGTATATGAGCTAGTTAAAAACCACATTCTAACACTCTGCACAATGCTAGAAAGATGAAAAAGTATGTAAATATATTTGAACATCAAGAAATTTATATTTATGATACCATTTGGTGCATTTTTTGAGGCATATCATTTGTATTAAAGGATTAATGATAGATCCTATGAAGGTGGCCCTAATTATAACCCTATTGCCACCTAAGACAAGACCAAAGGTAAATACCTTCTTGGGCTATATTGAATACCACCATAAATTTATTAGAGGATATGCAATGCTAACAACATCATTGGAAGAATTACTGAAGAAAGAAACTACTAATTAGATAAAGTTGATGGAATAGTGAACAATATTTTGATATACTTAAATAAACTATTGTGGAAGCACCTATATTGATATTTTTAGATTGGACATCACTTTTTCATATATATGTGGATTCTTCTAGGATAGCCATAGGAGCAATGCTAGTACAACCCCATGGAAACAAAGAACACCCAATTCCCTTTGCAATTCAAAAACTCTCAAGCTAAAAAGAACTATACCGCTATAGAGAGAGAAGCCTTACAATGGTGTATGCTCTACAAAAGATTCACCACTACTTATTGTCTACACCATTCACATTTACACTGACCATGAGCCTTTAAGATATTTGTTAAAGAAACCAATAATCCAATGGAGGATATATGTAGATGGATGCTACTATTTCAAGATTTTAACTTTAATATCATGGTCAAACCAGGAAGGAATAACCATGTTTTGGAATATTTATCGAGAATTGATATAGGAGAAGAACTAGATGAACATGAAGAGGATCTACCCTATGTGAGTTTACTTAGGATAATTGCAGTGCCGAAATAACTACATGATGTCACCACATTACTATCTATTAGAAATTATCCAACAGATATGTCTCTATGAGACAAATAAAATTTGTTGTTGTGGAAGTCCCTTCCCTTCACATTGAAACAAGAGAATTGTTTAAAATATGAAGGTATGATAACATGCAACAAGTAGTATATGAACATGAGACAAATGATATCTTAAGGGAATCACATGAAATTATATTTTGTAGACATAATTCCATAGATGCTACCACCAAGAAAGTATAGCTAGCAAGAATATGGTGGCCTACACTAAAATAAAGATGCAAAACCATATGTTAAACTCTATGAGATTTGTCAGAGAGTTGGGAGGCCCATGGAAAGTATGGATTTACCTTACAACTGGTATTAGCCCAAGTACCATTTAAAAAATGGGCTATCGATTGTATTGGACCCATAGATCCATCGACCAAACTATCTAAGGATAGATTCATCATCATTAGTATAGAATTATTGAAAAACTGGGAAAATGTAGAACTAGATAAATATTGTACTGCAAAGACTACCACAAATTTTATTAATCAAAGAATAATTATAAGATTTAGATGCCCACTAATAATGACTAGTGATAAAGAGAAACACTTTGTTATCAAAGTGATTATAGAATTACTAGAAATTTTTATGTTAACCCATGATCGGATTACCCCTCATCACCCACAACTTAATGGAGAAAGTGAGGCTCTAAACAATATTATACCATGACAAATATTTGCAACTCAAATAGAATAAATTGGGTTGTCAAGATACTTGTGGTAATTTGGGCTTACAAGACCACTTACAAAAGATCCACCAATTTTACCTCTTTTGAATTATTTTATGGGATGGATGCAAGCTTACCCATAAATTTCATAGTTCTCAAACTCTACACCACACTTACTCCAAGATTAACAAATGATGAATCAATAAAATAGAGAATTGAGGATTTAAAAATTAGATGAAACTAGACAATTTGCATTATATTACCAACATGGAAAGGAAAAGACAAAAGGCGTGACATTAAAAAAATATCAAACATAAAATATTTGAGAAAGATGACATGGTCTTACTATACAATAGAAAATTTTAAGAAGCAATAAAAGTTAAAAGTTAAATGGCTAGGTCCCTATTACATTGACAATATACTAAAATCAGGGCAATCAAATTAAGGAAATTAGATGGTACAAAATTGCAATACTATGTCAATGGGGATAGATTAAAACATTATCATAATCACCTATTTGAACAAAAACATACTTGCTTATTGTATCATATTTTTAACACTAGTGTATTATAATAGATACTAACTCTTAACCACTCAAAAAGTAGTTGTAAAAAAGTAACAAAGAAATCAATGCAAGAAGATGAGTTAATGGACACAAAATTTAATGACTACCACTATTGAGGCCTATAAATTCATGATGATTCCATCACTAAAATCAATTTTCACACATTATATATCCCCCAAACTCATATACTTAATTGATGAACCTTAGCAAGTGAAGTCTCCTTGTTACATTTTCCTTGTCCTGGGAAAATGGCAGCACTCATCTTTTTAAATATATCCTTGAAACCATACACTAAGTACAAGAAGTTCCATTACAAATCCATGGATGTGAATCTTGATGAAGCATTTTCTAAAGTTCCAAGTGAAGTCATCTATATAGAAGATACCCAAAAATACATTTGTGTTTCCCCAACTGAGATTCACCATACCAAGCTTGAAACCTTTCAACAAACCCTACTCAAATGAAGAACAAAAAATTATCTTCTACCAAATATGGGAGAAGAGATTATATATCTAGAAGGACTTCTCAAATTTCACTAAGGAGGAAGGGTGGGTACAAATAATATTGAGCCACATCCATGATGAATATACCTACCTAGAAAATACTTATAGGATCACAAATAAAACCATTCAATTAGTTGCATGGCTATACACACAAGGAGAGTTTCTCCCAAAGATGAAAATGAGAAATTTTGAAGTGAAAAATATCATATGTGTAGCCTATGATGACCAGAGATTAGATATAACAAAAAATAAAAACCCACTGATAAAATACACCACCATGGGTATTTCATTCAAGGTGTACTATACAAAGGGAGAATATTTTACCACAAAATTAATGTGTTCATGTTAGCCTGAAAATAGTTACAAACACCAGTCCGAAGATACGTAATATCTAATCAAAATGAACATTCTGGAACATGAGCCTAGAAAGATAGATTGTAATCTATGGATGCTATCTAAGGGCCACATCCCCTATTGTAACTATAAGAAGATAGAAATATATATTCACCAATAACAGAGTGTGAGAGAGTAGGATAAAACAACATAGTGTATTAGGATAGAATAAGTAAGCATATAGAATACTGACTATAGCATAGTGTAGTGTAAAAAAATGTAACACTTTTTCATGCTTAAATTGGGAATAAATAATTACTAATAAAATGGAATTAATTGTGCCTTATTTACGGTGTTGTAAAGTGTTTATTTACACTTTCACACTAATCTAGGACTTTATTAATTAATTGAAGTTAATTTGTGCTTAATTGGCTCCTTTAATTCAAATTCAAGCCTAATTTATTGCATTTTCAGAGGGATAAAACCTGAACCTTATTAATAATATTTCACAACACTTAATTTTATGAGGAATGTGTCCTAGGTTAGTGACCTAGGACCCATTCGCCACCTAGTGAATGGGTCCTCACTAGGTCCTAGGACCCCCTTTTTACATAACATTTCATATTTTTTGAAGTGTGTCCTAGTTAAGTGTGCTAGGACCCATTCACCCTATGGTGAATGGGTCCTCACTTAACTTATGACCCCCTTTGGGATATGTTTTTGGTGGTATTTTAATGATTTCAAATCCTAGATTTGATGTCAACTTGTGTTATTTGAATTTTAGGAATAAAGAGTAAGATAAGTATAAATACAAGGCTATTTCACTAAGTTTCATTTAAGAATTTTTATGCAAGAATCCTAAGAGCAAGTTTATGAGTTCAAGAGTTCACAAGAACATTCAAGAAGGAATTCAAGGGTAGATTATTAAAGTTTATTGCAGAAATAAAGATCAATTTCATCATGTCAAATATTTAGTGCATCATGCATGTTGTTGAGCTATCATGTTGATGTAGCATTGAAGATACAATTCAAGAATTGTTTCACATCAAGATCCAAGGTCAAGATCTACATTCATTGAAGCCACTTCATGATAGATTGCAGATTTGTCATCCAAGATTTCATTCAAGGTATCATTGTTTCATCATAAGGTTTAATTACCAAAATGGGGTTTGACCAAGGAAAACCCCTATTCCATAAAATAACAACATTCTTCTTCTCCTTTGATGTGTGAATGTAAGTTTTAGGTTGAAGGTCAATTGGAGAACAAAAGTTGAAATTTTTTTCAAAGTTGCACAATTACAAAAGTTTTCATCTTTCTTGCAAGATCATAGAAACTAAGTTGCAAAATTTGATTCCAACTTCAGGAGTTGAACACCTCGGATCTGGGAGTGCAGACATGGAAGAAAAAGACCTAGAAACTATTAATTCTTTTCCTAGACCTGCTCAAACATGAAAAAACAATCAAACATTAGTCCTTAAACAAGTGTAAACAAGAATTCCCTATAAAATTCCTTTGAACGCAAGAACATGAAAACAAAGTAAAATACCAAACAAATTACTAATGAAATACTATTCTAATGCTTAAATCAGCATCCCATAGGGGGATTGGTGCTTCTTTGATGTGGAAAGAATCCCTTTCCCAATCCCCTGATAAGCTTGATGATGGATGTGTGATTCTTGATGCAAAATGTCAATAACCTAGCTATGGATGATGAAATTCTATGCTAATTTGGATGAAATAATGGATGCTTTGAACTCAAATGGCTATAATGGATTTGCATGAAGTTCTATCCTTCAAATTTTGGATCTCAAATCAATAGAGAATGCCTCTATTTATAAGGAAGAAAGATTGAAGATTGAAGAATGGGGAGAATGTGGGATTAAAAAAGGGACCAATGGCATTGTGCCACTTGTCAACATGATAATGAAGGAGAGTGGAGCACATTTTGAACAATGTGCATGTTAAATGCATGTAGGTGAAATTTGAATTTCAATAGGTGGTTTGTGTAAGAGGGGATGTAAGAGGAATTAATGCCATGTTGGCTCAAGGAGAGAGCATGTAAGAGCCTTCAATGCAAAGGTGGAGGAAAAAAGTCCTTTGGGAGGGAAAAGTCAAGTGGGTGGAATATTCAAAAGAATATGCCATATTTGATTGAAAATTGGGTAATTAGTAAATCAAATAAATTGATTTACATGTGCAACTTGCAAAAGCTAGAGGAATGGAGGATTAGTGTTAGGAGCTAATTAATATAGGATTAATTAACTTAGATGAAATTTGACATTTGATTTAGATGTTTGCGTTCATTTAAATCAAATGAGAGGATATTGGAACAATGGTAATTTAATTAAATAAAATGGTTTATTCAATTGAATGAAGAACATTAGGATAAAATTGATTTATTTAATTCGATGGAAGAATATTAGGATTTAATTAAATAAAGTTGATTTATTTAATTAAAGGAAGAGTATGATGAAATATTTTGATAAAGTGTATTATCCAATTTTAAGAGGAATTAAATTAATTAAATAAAGATTATTCAATTAATTGATTAGTGTGGATGTGATTAAGGAAGAATTGGTGTTAGTGAATCAAGTGCATGATGTCAATCAGGATATTTTGAGTGTCTACATTTTCTCCCTCTTTGAAGCAATGTACTTGTTGCGTTGGTTCAAAGAATAACCTTGCGAAGATCAAAAATTCAAAAAAATTCTGATTTTTTAAGATGCCCCACTACTACCCCATCAAGAAGAATTATGTTGGTACACTTTCCCCTCAAGAGATCAAGCAAAAAGTTCAATTTCAGGGTCGATCTCACAACAAAGAGGCTCAAGATGGACATATGGATGGTTATGATGATGATGCAAATGAGATGGATGATGTGGATGATGTTATGATATGCTCTTTTTCTCTTTTTAGCATCTTCTCTATGTGTAATATGATGATGCATGTATGGATTTTATGATGATATCTATATGATTATGCAATGGATGCAAATGTGTGGTTTATGAGATGCTTAGAATAACCAATCTATATTATGGTGTAATGATGGAAAGGTCATGCATGTGAAATGATTGGTGTTTCACATTATATATGATATGTAATATGTTGACAGTTTGTGGATGCAAGATGGATGCATAGGTGATGTTTGGTTGACTGTCATGTTACCATGTTAGCATAGAGAGAAAAGAGAAGAAATGACATGATAAAAAGAGGATCCAACAAGTCCATGATTTGTTGAGACTTTATTAGAAATAATGATGAGAGATTGATGATGTTTTGCTTATCAGAGATTGGGATTTTAAAAGAGATTACTTAGCTTATGTTTGATAACAAACATAAATACGATGCATCAAGGTATAAAGAACCAGGATGGCATTGTACCTAGTGTGATGGACTTTGACTTAACAATCAGATAGGAGTATCCTTTTTCACACTGGGCATACAAAACCCTATTTAGAATGCAGTTCAGATATTTTAAACATCTCAGACCAAAACATAGGAAGGAAAGCCTTCCTATGTGGTCAACAAGACACCTAAAATACCCTCCCTACGAACCAAACAAAACATGCATGACCAAAGTTATATTACAAGAATATCCAACAAGCACAACAAAAAAAAGATAATGATCAATGCCACATTCCTTTCTCTCTAAATCGTTTTGATTAGACATCATCGAGAGGTCATTGGAATGAGCACAATAAGATAAATCAATAAGACAAAGGTCAAGTAAACAAACAAGCCAATGTTCTTCGTACCTCTAGCCAAGACTATACTATTGTGATATCTGATGTTGATGTCCATTATAGGAAGGATGCATCCTATGACATGATGTTATCAGATGATTTGGGACAAACTAGATGATGGGATATTAGTACCAAGGGGTTACCAACTTGCTTACCTACTAACCTAGACTTGAGACCCTTGACATTTGATTTTTCACTCTTAATCTACTAGACTTGTTTCTGATTGTTTCACCAAAGGTTGGGGGTGACGATGATTCATTATGAGTGGATGTTTATCACGGGTGAATGTCAAATGGGATGGATGAATTTTTTCAAATATTTGGATGTTTTTGGGTATTTTTGAAATGTTTTTGAGGTTGTTTTTTGATATTTTTTAGATGTTTTACAAATGTTTTGATTTTTCAAATTTTCCAATGTTTTGGTGTTTTCTAAGATTTATTATTATTTTTGGATTTTTTGTCTTAGGGGCCCATCAATAATGACCTTTCCTATGTTTAAGCTCAGAGATGACGTAGTTCAAATACCATGTTTTTGTCATTTTCTAACTTTTTGACCTATTTTGGGATTTTGATATGTTTTGGATTTTTTTGAATTTTCACATGATTTTGATGATATGGATGTGTGATGATATCAGTTCTTTGTTTTGGGATTTTTTTGAAAACCAAGCTAAGGTTGATTGATTGGATCGATGGATTGATGATGATAACATTGTTGAAGATACACAACAATGCAAGGATAGTGCTAAGCAACACACTGATTAGGATGGATATCCCAAGATGATGAGGGACTGGTTGAATTTGATTGATTAATGATGATAACATTGTTGAGGATACACAAAAATGGAAGGATAGTGTTAAGAAACATAAGGACTAGGAAGGATATCTTGAGATGATTATGGATTGATTGAATTTTATTGATCAAGATCGATGATGATAACATTTTTGAGGATACACAACAATGCAAGGATGGTTTTAAGTAACACAAGGGCTTAGAAGGATATCTCAAGATGATTATGGATTGATTGGATTTGATTAATCAAGATTTGTGAAGCTTGGTTTGGAACAAAATTTGGTTTTGGATGATTTGATGTGATGTTGAAGCACATGTTAAATGCAACTGATATTGATTGTTTGGATGGATGTTCGATTAAAGATAAAACTTGATAAGGAACATCTTCTCGTCAAAATGTGTCATGGGCTAGTGATTTGTATTTTGGATTACAAATGATTGACCAATTTGATTTCACATTTTTTCAATGTTCAAATCACCACATAAGTTGGAATATATAGATCAAGATTTATTCTCAAAGCAAGATGTACATATCTGCCCCCAGTGTCTAGTAATGTATGGAATGTCATGGGTGGATGCTTGGATAGGTGTGTGGATGGATGGATATGGTAAGCACACAAAGGATGCCAAGGATTATCTTTCAATAAGATAAGGTATTCAAATAAAGAATTCTCATTTGGATAATGCTTCATGGCTTAGATAATGCTAGGTAGGATAGGATCAATAAAAATGACCCATTTCAAGATATTTACCATAAGCAAGTGTAAAGTGTGCACCAAATTTTTTCAAGATAAAGATAACTTGAACTATGGATGTAGATGGATGAAAATGGATTGGATAAATGGTTTATGGATGAATGAATTTATTATGATGATATGGATGGAATGTTGAATTTATTATGGATGGGATGAGATGCTTCCACCTGAACTAGTGCACGTAGATGCTTGATTTTGCACATGAAACATATTTTCTAGGTTTTCATCATGGTACCTATCCAAAGCGCCACCATAGTGGTTTTCACTGGAGGACGATTTTTTTCTTTACTATTTTCAATCCTTTTTTATTTTATTTTTTTGGATTTTCATATTTTTTGATTTTTTTGTATTTCTCTATGAAATATTTTTAAGCTCATGTTGAATCACCTGGTGGTGTTGATGTAGGTTCTTCTATCATAATGTACCATCTATATCCTGCCTAAAGAAGTTGTTTTGCCAAGATACGTGCACTTGAATACAAATTTTGAGATTTTCAATCTGTTTTGTTGATACCAGAGTTAACTTTGTCTTTCTGCGCAAATTGTGATAGAGTGCCTTTTGAATCCTTATGATGAAGGGTGGCTGCCAATACATGGTCAATGTGAGAATTGGATATCATGTGTGGAGGCATGGATGGAGCATGTTTAGTAATAAAATATGGATTGGTTGATAGTTTGGAACCTTTGACTCTCCAAACTTGGGAAGATGAGCAATGATGGGTGGCTATGGAAGTGTGCATGGAATTAGGAACAATCACTTGATATACTTTGTACGTTGTTTGAGAAGCCTTCTTTTTCCTTTGTGGACATATTTGATGGATACTTTTCCCTTTTTTATTTTTCCCCATAGTTTCTTTGACTAATGGAGTTTGATAGGGATAATATTTCTTTGTATTCTTTGGTATCCATGTGTATTTGATTTGTCCATTATGCTTCCCAACTTCTTTTTCTTTGATAATGTTCTTTGTACTTCGATTCAAATATTTCTTTTGATGTTGGTCCCAATTCGTGGATGGGGTGATGGGTGGATGAAGATTCATGATGTGGTTGGTTGTAGTATTGGCATTGGTTTCCTCATAAGGACTCTTTGTGCTCCCTATGTTGATGGTTGCACTAGATAAAGTTTCCCCCAGTATTATAGAGGTATCACTGATATCTTTAGATCCATTCATTGTTGAATAACCAAGACCTTGATGCTTAGGATTTTCAATTATCTACACTAGTTCTAGGACACCCTATTCATGTAGGCCTAATCCTCTACCTTGATAATTCATTTGTTGTAACATTTTATTTGCAATAGGATATGATTTACCTTGGAAACAAGGTGCTACTTCTTCTATGCTCTGTTGTGGATATTCAGAGGTGACAACTTCTTCATTGATAAGATAGCTCTCCCTAAAAAAGGTAAGTGATCCAAGTTTGTAAGTGATAGGATCCTCCCGTTGATTGTCGAAATGGCACAATAGTTAAACAGGATATTGCTACCCTGTTTCTCCTGAAAGAGAAAGATAACACATGGATATCTTAGCTCCCAAGGTCTTTGTAGTTGGTTCTCAATTGTGTTGATGTTGCTTAGTGGTCAATGTAATAGTAATGTTCAAGGGGCCTGCTGGTGTGAGCTTCTGGATTGTTCTAAGATCAAGCATGGATTTAACCTACTCTAACTAGGGGTTTTAAAGAAACGTGAAAAGATGGGTCAGAGCCTTGGGATAGAAAGAATGATAATTCACCTATCCTAACCAGACTTGTTATCCTTCAAGGAATTATAAACTAAAACTGAAGAACAAAATTAACTTGTGATTAACACACAGTTGCATTCATTCACAGTGTTGATTTCAACTACTGCTTATAAGTTACCATTTAAACAAAACAAAAAATAAGATTTCATTCCTTGAAAGCTTTCAAAATCAGATGATTAACTTAAGATAAATACCATTCTAGAACACAATATGAAGTGGATTCGAATCTGGTTGCTTCTACTATTAGTGAGACAGATAAGCAACATTTACAAATTTGTCACAATCACCAATGTATAGAAAACCGGTGTCTTCAGACTGCTCCAATCTATACTAAGAAAACTGGAATGATACATTACTTTCTATGCTAAATCTAACTCCTCACTGAGAAGACAAAAGAAGCTCCCTTTTCTAAGAAACAGGATGCAATTCTATCTCCTCTATCCTTCAGAAAATCTATCTAGAACTATCTACTCTATTCCTTTTCTATTTCTTCTCTCTAACTCCTAACTTTCAACCTCTAACTTGCAACCATCCTTTACAAAGAGGCAAGAATGCCATATATACACCCCTCCCGAAAAGAATGTCGGCCCCCGTTTTTAGGATTTACAAAATATCTTATGTCCGTTGCAAGAGGGTCGGCGTCTAGATATTTTGAAGTTGGTTCTGCATTAAATGTGAATCCTTGTCGTTCATGTCAGTAAAAGATTGTCTCCTGGACTGATCTTAAGTCTTTTGCAGCTATCGTATTTACTCTTGCGCCTCCGTGTCCATCTTCAGACTTGTTGGAACTATCAAAATCTGATGAATTTTTGCATACCTTTCATACCCCCTGAGCCTCCATATGAGTCCTTCTATAGGAATTTTCCTCATCTCATGGTATTTTTACTTGCATCTTGCCTATTTTTCCCCTTAGAATTCATCCATGTTTGCATTTTCCACATTTTGGTCCTTATCGATGTAGGTTCTTTTTTGTCTCCCTGATCAATTTCACGTTTTCTTCTTGCATGAGTCTGTGTTGCCTATCGGCAAGACTCATTTGATGTCACAACAATTGAAGTTTGTATATAGGCGGCGTTCGGCAAGGCCTTTGTATTGTCACAACGACTGGACTTCACCGGCGGGCTATCGGTGTAACATTCATATTGTTTTGGCGACAACCGAGACATCTATTGACATATGTCTTGGCTATCAGGGTAGTATCTCATTGAATTTTGTATGTCTCCCTGACTATGCTTGTGGTGGTTCATTGGCAAAGGCATGTGTTTGCGGCAGGAGGTCATAGCAAAATATATGTTTCTCGTTGATGGGTTACTAAAGGGTTTCTACTAAACAGCTTTCAGCAAGATATTGGTTGTCTTGGTGAACAAGTGTGAGCTCAATTGTTTTGGTATAGAAATTTACTCTACATGATGTCTCGCTGAGGGTTGAGGGTTATAGCTAAAGAGGATCCTCGTCGGCAGGAAAAGTCATGTCTTAGTGACTCAGGGATGTTTTGGTGTAACAATATACTCTACAAGACATCTCCCCAACTATGATTTGTTATGGCGACTAGCATGTGTTAGGAGGATGCATTTCGGTAAGACATTCTCTTGTGTCTCAGCAAATAAAACAAATGTAACACTTATGTGCTCTTGGTATGACAAATGGTTTTCAATATGATATCTCACCAATGGCAAAAGGCTATAGCGAAACACAAAAGGAACAAAAGCGATACTTCTTGACTTTGAAGTAGCAAACGTGTGGTCACGGCAAAGCACGAGGAACAGAGGAACGTAGGCATATAGCGATTAACGTTATTTTTCCTTAGGCATACTTTTAGGGCTGTCCTAGTGACTGTTCATTGATGAATAATAGAAATACAAATCATCGTGTCCAACATGAATCTATTTGGATGACCATTGCAGGCTGACACATTTTGAGCTCGAATTTGATTGTTGGCCGACATGTGATTTCAATATGATGTGTTCTCATGCTGGTGTATAAATAGGCATATTGTAATTGTAAAATGATCACTAGTTATCAGTTATTTGAGACAGTAGGAAAATTATATGGATACAAAATAGTAAATTTATCAAATCAGAGGCTATGATGCATGTTCTAAAAATGGAGGTATTTATGAATGTCAATTGATGATGCTGCACATGTCTGGTATCAGTTATCTGTGGAATTTAATAAGAGAATTGCTAAGTTGTCTCCAAGATGGATTCTTTTTTATTACTTAAATTGATATGACAAGTTTGTATTCAATTTATCAGTGCACATTTGTTGTACTTGTGTGATCGATTGATTGGTTCTTTCAAGTAAAGACTAAATCCCTTTAGTTAATCATAGTAATTAGAGAGATTCAATTGGATTATTCAAGTAGAGCTTAGTAATCACATTCTTACATGTTTATACAAGTTGTAAGCATAATATATGCCAGATAATTGGAATTTCCTCAGAGAAGTGTTGCTCATATTGATCTCATTTGACTCCACATACCCAACAAGGCACTAGTATCTGCACTTCATTATTTGAACTTATTCAGTTTTCTTTACATCTATTAGTCAAGCATTCATTTTAGGATTTAGATTTGAATATTGTTATTGTTTTCAAGTTGGATTTCATTTGTTCACCTCCCATTGCCATTGTGAACAAATTGCTTTAAGAATATAATCACAAGTTAAGTCTGCACCATTCAAAGAGGTACACCCACCCAGGTTTTGCAGCACCTAAAGAGTAGAAGGTTGAATTCTTTTGACCTTGTCTATTACCCTGAAGTGTATCAAGAGATTGGCAGCCTCTTGAGGTATCTTTCTTATGTTTTTGAGAGCTAACAGGACTCCAGCAGAGCCACTTTGAATGCCCTAAAATATCACCATTAATACCGAGCTACCCCTATTAGTAGACACCAGCTGGCATTATGACTCACGGCTTCCTTCCTCTCCCTTGGCTCTTTTCCCGCTCCAGATCTGTCCTTCTGCAAGTTGTCAGCGAGACCAACCTCCTTTGTTGAGACACTACACCAAAGTCGTGCCCTTTCACCGAGAACCCATTTCACTTCAGGGAGACTTTTCTTGGTCGGAAAGGCATTACACTGCGCCCAACATGCTATACCGAGGGCACAAAATATGTCGGTGGGACCCTATCGGGTCAGCAAGACCTTCTGCTGAAGTCACTTTCCTTTTCCTAGATTCTCTGAGTTGGCAAGACTTTATTCCTTCGGCTAGACATCACATCGAACTCAGATCCTGCAAAATAGATGCCTCCATTAGTTCTCAAAGGAAAATGAAATATATCATTATTTATCATGTCTTTTAAAAAAGAAACACACCTCCGATGGAGGTGGAACCAAAACTGAAATGGGAACATACTTCCCATTAAAACCGGCTGAGGCAAAACCAAATCGGGACAAAAAGGAACCTAGAAATGACATCCCTCGCCTTTAAAACTGGTGGGAGCAGGGCCAAAAAGAAAATCAGAACTAGGACCAGAGTTGGGATGGGAACAAGTTATGGAAATAATCAACCTTTCCAAGTTTAGATCTAATTCTGGCTCTGCATCTGCAAAGGAAACCAAAACATGAAGGACATGGAAAAAATGCCAGCGGGGTCGAAGCAAGAACTGATCTCGGGCAAAGAACAATGGGGGAGGGGGTGGAACCAAATTGGAAATTAAAACTTCTTTGAAGTTTTAGTTTCAAATTCCACCCCGATCCCACCTCCACAAACATACAAAGATGAAAAAGAAAAGGGGGAAAGGAAGAACAACACCCCACGTCCAAACGATTGGAACCGGGGCAGAACAAAATAACAAAGCGAAAACAGGATCGGGACCAAACTCGAACTAGAAACTTTTCAAAGTTTCGGGTTCAGATTTCGTTTCGATTCCGCCTCTGACAACATACAAAAAGACGTGCAAGGCAAAAAGAAATAAAAGACGCGAAACCAGGACCGGGGAAGGAAAAGAAAACAGAGCTTGGAAGGAATTCCAAGTTCGGTTTTGGTTCTGGTTCCAGGCCGGCCAAAACAAACCAAAACGCAAAGGGAAAACCTGACGACAAAGAGGGAGAAAGGGAAAGGCGGAGTCGGGGCCAAGATGGAACCTGAACGAGAAAATTTAACAAAGTTTAACATTCTGATTCAGACCCGGACTAGGCTCTAAGAAAGAACGAAAGACGAAGATAAAGAACCATCAGAACCGGAACCAGGGACGGAACAAGACCAGAACTTGGAAGGAATTCCAAGCCCGGTATTAGTCTCGGTTCCACCTCCGATAGAACTTTTAAAAGAAAAAATGCTAAGGGAGAAAACCAAAGGCCAAAGGGAAAAAGAAAAAGGGGGGACCCATTTTGTTCCAGAATAAAATGGGGTGGTTATGTAAGGCATAATACCTCCATAAGGGGGATAACTTCCCAATTCATATCTTTGGCTTGATCTTGTGAAATATCATATTTTAATGCTTCTTCAAGAGGTGTTGATGATTCACTGTCCACGCATAAGTCTCCCCCATGGTTCATTTTTTATATGTCTTCATAGGGTGTTTCTGATCCACAACTTCTATAGAAGCCTTCTTCATGACCCATTTCTGATATGTCTCTATATTTTTTTATATCTTGATCATGTGTACAAATGTTAAGAGTAGGAGACTCTTGTTCCTTGGTAATGATATCAAGAGTATGAGACTCTTGTTATGAATGAAGATCATCTGCATGTCGATCCAAAGGAAGCATCTCACGGGTAGATGGAAGAATATGTGCTATATGAATATGATCATCATTTGTGACATCTTGTATAGATTGGAGAGTGTCCATTAGATCATTGTAGTATCTTGGAGATACAAATTCTTGATCTTGATTAATTTCAAAATTACTTTTGACATTCCTTGGATAAGTTCTTGACATGGGTCAGTTTCAAAGGATGGATTTCTTATAAAGGGTTCTTGGATGTCTTCATTAGGCATAGGAAGTAGCTCAATATCCTCTTAATCTTTGAGTGAATTTGGATCAACTGTTGAGTTGAGGATTTCTTCAATATTTGTAACCATGAGGTCAAAGGATGTCAATATGTCTTGGAAAGGACCATTGCTATACTTTGGTGAAAGATATTGATCATGCTTTGGAATAAATTCTTGAGATATTTCCTCTAACTCATTAGGTGATGTAGATACATTTTCAACATGATCATTGGTTGATGGATCATGGATTATGTCAATAGGATCAAATAATTCTAACACTCCTTGAAATAGATCATTGTTTGAGGGGTTCTGATCATGACTAAAAAGTGACTCTTGATGTATCTTGATTTGATCATTGGATGAGGTGGAAACATCTTCAAGTTGATCATTGATGGAAAAATCTTGATCATTGTTTTCAAAAATTGTGGAGAGATTGTCAATGTTTTCAACCATAAGATCAAATGATGTTAAAATTTCTTGAATTGGATCATTGTTGGGTATTGTTGGTGGATTTTGATCATGATTGAAAAGTGACTCTTGATGCATGTTGATTTGATCATTGGATGAGGTAGAAATATCTTCAAGGTGCTCATTGATGAATAGTTGTGATTAATCTTGGAGATATGATGACTGATCTTCAGGATGGGGTGATTGGGTTTGTTGTTGATGTTGTTGATCTTGATATCCAACCTCTTGAAATTGGAGATATTGTTCTTGATGTGGTTGTGGACACAACTCAATGCTTTGGTGACATGGTTTGACTAGTGGAAGAGTCTATTGATTTTGGGGTGGAGATGTCTCTTGGTGATATGAATCAATGAATTTTCTAAGTATAGCAATATGATCTCGTAAAATTTGATCTTTATTTTAATCTTGACACCCTTGATATAGTTGATTTGGTTTTTGTTCAAGCATATTTAAAAATTCTACTTGTGGTGTTTGTATGGGGTCATGGACAAATTGATTTTGGACAATGTTCTAATTTGGGAAGATGTTTGGATTTGGAATTATAGGTTGAAATTGAACATTGTTGTGGTTGGGAATCACATTGCTTTGATTTAGGTAACTTTGATTTTGCATGGTGTTACCTTGACTTGGATCAATACATGGAGTTGTTAACATATTGTTTGGAGTTTGAACAACATTTTTATGATTCACAAACATATCTATCCCAAAGTTGACCAAGTTTGGATTTGAAATGTTCTTGTTTGGTAAACTTGTACTTGGTATATTCACATTTGGCATGTATGGATTTGGCGGGATAATGTTGGTTTGTTGAAGACTCGTGCATTTATTTTTTGGTTGATAGATTTGTAGGTTTAAACTTTGATTTAAATCTACCATAGGGAAAGGTGTTCCAAAATTTAGATTGGGAATACTCACATTTGTTGTACCATTGAGGTTTGTAGGAGATAATGATCCCATGTATGGATTGTATAAATGTGAGTTTTGATAATCAATTGGAATTGTAAGGCTTTGATAGTTTGGTTGATTTATATTACTCATGATGTATGAATCAAGTTTATATTCCATGTTCTTGTGTTTTGAACTTGTGGACCACTAAGGAATTTAGGACCAATGATGAGATGAAGGATGAAAGGGGTGAATGATATGGGTGTTGAAATTTTAGGAACTTTGGATCAATGCTAGACTCTAGGATTTGATTTTAATTGTTTTGATTGGATAATGAACTTTTGAATCCCAAGATGTTACATGTTATCTTAGGATGAACTCGTTCAAAAGGGTGATAATTTAACTAAGTGTGTGAGGAAGGATTCATCCACACACACCTAACTAAAAAAATGATTTTTATTTGGTTTAAGGATGTACTCAAGTCTAGATAATGATGTTTCCAAACCTCTAAAGTTGTTTGTGGGATGGAGATGATAAATGTTTGGCTTGGATGAAGTGTTTGATTTGATCCTAAATGAACCTCATAGGGATCTTGTTTACAAGACCAAGATAGTGAAGAACATGCTTTTCCCAAAGAGTAGTTCAAACCAAAAGACCAATGTTTTTCTTGGAAGATCATAAGACAAAAGATAACAAACACATGTGTGGGGTTCAATTGATTTAATCTTGTTTAATGAATTTCTTTTACCATGTTCACACTTTCTTGCTTAGATTTTCAAACTAAATGTCTATGTCTCAATTTATTTTCATCCCACAAGGTCCGTTATGTGGAAATCAAGAGAATTAAGGCAATAGTTCCCTAATGTTGAATTTAGAGAGAGAAAATTGAGATATAGGCCCAAATATTTAGAAGCCTCTAAGGATAGAATATCTAGGGACAAGTAGTAATACTTGGAATTTTCAAAGGTATTTTCTCCTTCTAAAGGTTTTAAAATTTGATGACCTTGTTGAATGTTTATTTTCAAGATTTTGGATTTCAAGCAATGTGTTTAATCGACTCAAAGATTGCACAACCCTAGGATAGAAAAAAAAATATTTGTTGAATTCCCACTTGGATTTCTCTAGTTGCACTTATTCACTGTGGATGATTAGAAGCTTGACCACACTAGCTCCCCTCCACGACACTCACTTCTATGGGTCAGCCAAGCTTCCAGTTCTCATGAATCTCTCATGACAAACTCTTCATCTCTACTAAGAACCGCAAGTATGTGAGACAACTTTAGAGGTCTGACCTCTTGTACCAAAAAATAGTAGGGTTTTTGGCTTTTACACAAATTGGTTTGTAATCAGGGTACCCGTTTAGATGGCCACACGAGAGGCAAGATAAACCTATACAAAGAGTATCACCCACTTGTCTGTAGGAGTGCCTGTAATAATGAGTTTCCTCAACATTCAAATTTATATACGAGTTGGGGTTAGCTTGGCGTTTAGCACGTTACTGGTTTGAGTCGTTCCCTTGGGGTGAGTACTTTCTCCCACCAAGGCAAGCTCTCTAAAGGTAGACAATAGCAAAGAAGTAAATTTGTAGTTTGACCGCCTAACACACTTAGGAGGGAACACACACAATAACTTTTCTTCACACTCGCATGATTTGTTCAATTTTTAACCCAAACTTGAAGTGTGGAGGCAATCTTTTGGACAACCTAATATCACTAAAATGCTTTTGATTCTCAAGATCATCACGAAGCACGAGAGAAGTGCATATGAATTTTAATGGTATTAGTTTGTAAAGAAGATTACAATATCAAAGTAAGCACAAGTTCATTTTAAATATTCAAAGGAAATAATTAATTCTTTTTAAAGCACCAAACTTGAGTGTGAAGTTGATTGTTCAATTTTAGTCCCAAATCAAAATTCTAGTAAGTTTCTAAGTTTCAATTTTAACCAACTTGATAAAGCTTGAGTTCTAGGTTAATTTTATGCCCAAAATAATTCTAGTTGGTCCTAAAGCATGAAAGGAAAATATATGATAGGTTATTTTCCCATGAGTGTTTAAAAACACTATTACAATGAGTATCAAATATTTTTTCTTTCACTTTGATGCTCCATGATCCTTTTAAACCAATAATCCAAGCTCCAAATTTTATATGAAATCAAGAAATAAGAAGATATGAGGGTTAGATAAATGATTAAGCATAGAAACCCTAAAACTTAGACCAAGTTTCATTGTGATTTGACATTTGGTGAAAATTTGAACATTTTAACTCTATAAAAGTTAAGAAACACCTACACTATTGCATAGCTTATGAAATTCTACCCCATTTAAAAAAAAAAGCTTCAAAAAAAACCTTTGTATGACCAAGATATGGCCATTTTAAGATTGACTATAAAAGAAAAAAAACAATAGCGTCGCCATTTGAGTGCCGCTATATAGCGATGCTAGAATGATTGCATCGCTATTTGAGGATTTGAGCGTCACTCTGCTAAATTCAACGTCACTCTGTGGAAAAATAGAGACCGTGTTTGCATCACTATTTCCTCCAATGTTATTATTTGTCTTTTCAGCGTCACTGCAACCTGGAAAGACAAAAAATGGAAAAAATGACGGAAATAGAGAAAAAAATGTGTTAATTTTTAGATTTCTACCCTCCTAGTGCCAAAATGTGAATTATTTGCCTAGACCTGCTCAAACAAGAACAAACAATCAAACATTAGTCCTTAAACAAGTGTAAACAAGCATTCCCTATGAAATTCATTTGAACACAAGAACATGAAAACAAAGTAAAATACCAAACAAATTACTAATGAAATACTATTCTAATGCTCAAATCAGCATCCCATAGGGGGATTGGTGCTTCTTTGATGTGGAAAGAATCCCTTTCCCAATCCCTTGATAAGCTTGATGATGGATGTGTGATTCTTGATGCAAAATGTCAATAACCTAGCTATGGATGATGAAATTCTATGCTATTTTGGATGAAATCATGGATGCTTTGAACTCAAATAGCTATAATGGATTTGCATGAAGTTATATCCTTCAAATTTTGGATCTCAAATCAATAGATAAGGCCTCTATTTATAAGGAAGAAGGATTGAAGATTGAAGAATGGGGAGAATGTGGGATTAAAAAAAGGGACCAATGTCATTGTGCCACTTGCCAACATGCTAATGAAGGAGAGTAGAGCACATTTTGAACAATATGCATGTTAAATGCATGTAGGTGAAATTTGAATTTTAAGAGGTGGCTTGTGTAAGAGGGGATGTAAGAGGAATTAATGCCAAGTTGGCTCAAGGAGAGGACATGCAAGAGCCTTCAATGCAAAGGTGGACAAAAGTCCTTTGGGAGGGAAAATTCAAGGGGGTAGAATATTCAAAAGAATATGCCATATTTGAATGAAAATAGGGTAATTGGTAAATCAAATAAATTGATTTACATGTGCAACTTGCAAAAGCTAGAGGAATCGAGGATTAGTGTTAGGAGCTAATTGATCTAGAATTAATTAACTTAGATGAAATTTGACATTTGATTTAGATGTTTGGGTTCATTTAAACCAAATGAGAGGATATTGGAACATTAGTAATTAAATTAAATTAAATGGTTTATTCAATTAAATGAATAACATTAGGATAAAATTGATTTATTTAATTAGATGGAAGAACATTAGGATTTAATTAAATAAAGTTGATTTATTTAATTAAAGGAAGAATATGATGAATTAATCTAATAAAGTGTATTATCCAATTTTAGGAGGAATTAAATTAATTTAAAAATAAAGATTATTCAATTAATTGATTAGTGTGGATGTTATTAAGGAAGAATCGGTGTTAGTGAATCAAGTGCATGATGTCGATCAGGATATTTTGAGTGTCTACAGAAACTAATTTTTCAGAACCCTAGCAGGGACCCATTCGCCAATGGGCGAATGAGTCCTCAGTGAGGGCCGAAAAAGCACGTTTTGCAATAGGTACACACCATTTGACCCTATTAAAACCTTCCTTTTTACTATTATATTAGTTGTCTATTTTCTGATTATTATTTATGCATTATAGCCCTCATAATTGAATGAAACAACATAGTCAAAATTAAGTTCATCTATTTGGTAATCCATTTGGGGTGAACCTCTTTTTCTTTGTTTCATTTTGGTGAACCTGACCTTCTTTTGAACATTGTAGTTTTTTTTATTTTGGAGTCTCGTTGGCATCTTAGATTAGATCTTGCATTCATTTTCATTGAATTAAATCTCATTTAGGGTATTTAGTTTGCATTCAAATTCGCCTCTCATATAAGGTTTTATGGTTGCATTTTTTGCATTCTTTAAATTTGAAAAATACAAAAAATAAGTCATATTGCATATCATATACATCACACTAACTTGTATTTGGAAAAGCAAAAAAAAAATTGCAAATCACACTAGGTGTTTTAGGTCATCATCTTGTCATAATTTGCACTTGCATTCCACATTGCATTTACAGAAAACTGAAGTTGAATCTTACTATTGCAAATTGAATATGAAAATCATTGGAAAACACTTGAAAATATGTAAAAATCAGTTTCAAAAACCTAATCTAGGATCCATTCGCCCTAGGGTGAATGAGTCCCTGTTAGGGATACTAGGGAAACATATTTTCATAGTTCCTGAGCTTCAATATTTAATTCAAATTTTGTCGAAAGAGCATACCAGGGCCCATTCGCCATTGGGTGAATGAGTTCTCGGAGGCGTACAAAAATATTTTTTGAGCTTTCTAGTGGATTTTTGCACTTCCTAGGCTTGTTGGTAACCTATAGTATCAATCTGGAAAGTTTCAGAAATTTTGTCTTATGCATCTAGGTCTAAACATCCATTTAGTATAGTCATTTTAAAATCAACCCAAAATCATTTTAGTAGCAAAAATCATCAAGAAATTTATGAAGCATTGCATAACTTAGATAGCTTACTTTTCATGTTAGCATATTTCCCTTTGCATAGTGTTTTCATATTAGTGTTCTTCATATTCAAAATTTGAGTCAAAATTGCATTTCAAAAAGTGTCATATAGGTCATCATTTTTCCTTCATTTCACTTGCATTTAGACATTAAATTCTGGAAAATATTGCCATTGAAGTTACAATTTGAAATGAAGCATAGAAAACACATAAAACAACTTAAAAATTAGGTTTTTCACCTTTTTAAAACCCTAATTTGGGACCCATTCACCCAATGGTGAATGAGTCCCTATATAGACATTTTAGGAAAAAATTTGGGTGATTTTTAGTCTCTAGTTTACATTTGTGTTACTATTTTCTGATCTGAGAATCCAACTTCTAAAACAGCTTGTTTGTGCATTCAAATAACAGCTCATTTAGTTAGATTTTGCATAATTGTGGAGAACATTTTCTTGCATATTTTAGTTAAAATTAGTTTTATATTTATGTACTTTTCTTTCATTTCTAGCATCATTGCATTATTAGATAGGTTAGTTTACAGTTTTCAATCATTAGAAAATAGAAACAAAAACCAAAAACATCAAAAGAAACAAAAAAAAAATGGTTAACCTTGGAGAAAGGATATCACTCAAACCCTTTAGTAGTGATGACTTTGACATGTTAGATGAAGCCCTTGAGGACTTCATCTCCCCTAGATCACCCATTAAAGCTTTGATGCAAGAGGATACACGTATAGACAAACATGACAATCATAGTTGTTCTTCTACTAATACCTCTCCTACTTGTGATGAATGTATTTTGGTGTTAGAAGACCCAATTATTGAATGTCATTAGAATCTTATTTGTCCCTCTTCTAATGCTACATTTTTCTTAACACTAAGGTAGATGGCATAAATGAGGATGTTTTCACATTAGATTCCCCCTCACTACAAGGTCATCTAGGTCACTTAGTTGAGATTATGACTACACAAATTGGATTTCCTTTAACTAGTGAGCTTGCTAAGTCATCTCACATCATAGACTCGCCTAAACCATTACCTCCAGAAGTTACCTCAAACATTATAATGCAAATATGTAGAACAATGTTTTGTAGCAATCGAGTTACAATGTAGTTGCTTACACATATAACATGCAACAAAAAACCATACCTACCTAATTACAATTGCCTCAACCTATCTTTCTTATTGCTCATTGTTTTCCTACATACAGTGGAAAAGAGAATGATCTTGTTGGGAAACTTCATCATATAAACATCACCCTTTTGGATTTAACAAAACATCACTTACACACCATATGATGCTCCAAGAAATTTTATAGAAGAATAACATGCAATATTTTATAAAATTGAATGATGTAGCAATCTCCTTAGATTGTATGCAAGTAACAAAGTCAGAAATCACATTCCCTAAACATGAATTACCCTCACTTAAGATACAACATAAGAATGAGGCCTTAATGATAAAGGTGATTATTAATGGAATTGCAATTAGGCACACCCTTATAGACAATGGAGTAGGTCTTAATGTTTGTAGCATTAATATCCTAGATAAAATTGGAGTGGACGAGAGGCTTATTCAACTTAATGATGTTAATATTTGTGGTTTTGACAATGTTAATAGGAAAAAATTAGGAGTGATCACATTACCTATTGAGGTCAGACCTGTGGTTTTTCCTACCCCTATCCATATCATGCGAGGACCTCTTTATACAACCTTCTCTTAGAGAGACCATGGATTCATGCTATGAAAGGAGTCTCATCTACTCTTCACTGTGCAATAAAATTTTAATATAACAACAAGATATACACAATTTAAGTAGATAAACAAAGTTATAAATCACAAGTTAAACATGTTCATAACACTTCCAACTACCCTAATACTTTCATTCCAACCTCAGAAGTAGAACCTATAGATGTTGGTATTAATCCTAATTGTCTTTCACCTACAAAAAAAACTCTTTAGTGATGATTGGGGGTCTTTAGATTTATGCCTCATTTCAATGAAGAATCCAAAATATCATCCTCAAAGTCCAAAGGATCATATACAAATGATTCATTTTCAGACACATGCTTTGGTGACGATTGGGGTTCATTAGATTTCACACCCTCCTTTATGGGAGAGCATAGAATCTCACAACTTGCACCTAAACAACCTTTTGTTTCATGTGCTCAACTTGGTTCTACATCAACACCATCACCCCATGATGGTGATGGGGTCTCTTCAACTCCCATCCCTCATGAGAGGAAGATGCATAATGTTAAGAAAGTTAAAAAGGATTTGTGTTATCATGAAGAATCCAATCCTTCTCCAAAGCATAAAAACCCCTCATATGAGTTAAAATAATGTTGTGGTCTTGGATACAAACCCATTTCTAAGCATGGATATAATGAAAACATTGAGCAAAAAATAAGAGAAAAAGTGAAGTCTATTATGTACCCTTTCAAGAAAGATCTAGGTTTACCACCTTTATCTCCATTTTCATGTAAGACAACCATCCATTGTGTGTATTACATCTTGTGCTATTGTTGATCAAGAGAGAATCTTGTTGAGAATCCTCCAATATCACTTGATATCTCTCCCTTCAAGAACACGAAAGAAATGGTACAACAAGAGTTCATTTTGTGCATATCATAGAGTTCATTGTCATTATACTAATGAATGTAAGGCTTTCAGTAATTAAATTCACCATCTTAAGGATTGTAGTGCTCTTCCTTGTGTTGTAGCACCTAGTTCCTCTAATTGATAATAATTTTCATCAATCATATTGGCTCATCCTTGTCTTTCTTTAAGTGGGGGGCAATTGGTTAGGTAGCATTGTCCTCCTATGGCAGTTGTTGATTGTCTCCTTTGGCTAGTTTATTGCTTTCCATGTATATATAAGAGCAAGCTTGGGATGTGGGTGGAATACCTTAAGTTGGCTCGCATGTGACATTGATTTATCTTTAGTATTGCATTTTTGGGGCAACCCCTTATTCATGATGTAGTTTCATTCAAGAACATATGACTTGGCATAGGGATTTTTGAATAAGATCATGTGTATCCTTCTACTTTAAAGCATATTTCTCACAATAATGGTGTTAGAAATCACTTTAAAGTGGGGGCATACATCAACACTCATATTTCTTTGTGTGATTTTATTTTTTCTTATGATGTTTCCTTTTCTTTGTGGTGTCATTGGGTTTGTTTCCTCCAAGAGCATGATATTTCTTTGACTTGTCCTCTCTTGGAGATGTTAGGCATGATTTTCCCTAAGAAGAGACCTTACATGAACTAAGCAAAGTCCCTTTCATTAAAAAACTTTACTTGCATGATTTTTCATAAGCTTGAAGTTTCATGTTGTGGCACCCTATTGAAGTTATCAAAGGGATAGCTTTGGTATGGTTGGTATGATGAGAAGCCTAAGTGATGGCATGATTTTCTCATTGTGCATTGAGAGAAGGTAAATACCAGCATGAATTTCACACTAAGCCACCCTTTTTGGATACTCACCTAATGGACAACCTAAAGTTTCGTTGTCTCAAAGCGAGCATGCATTTTTGGACAAACAACTTAAACCTGGTCCACGTCCCATTGGATAGACTATAAAGGCTTGATCCACCCCTTTTTTTTAAATCTCTTTGTTTTTTTTTTCTTTCTTTTAGTCCTTGTCATTACATGTTTTTGTATCTTATTTTGTTGCATATCATACACCTTGTGCGTGTCCCTTTGTGCTTATGTTGGTTTGACATAGGATCTTGGATCCTAGGGGCTTGATCACCCTTCTTGATCTTTGTCATCCTATACCATCCACATTGGTACACCTAGACCCCTCTTGAATGTCTACTTTAGTGTGATTTTGAAGCAAGTTCCTTCTCTCACTAAAGTGTGGGCTAAATGTATTGTTAGCAAAAACTAACCCTTTTTCACACTTATTTTGGGAATGAAAAATTTATAATAAAATAGACTTAATTATGCCTTATTTAGGGTGTTGTAAAGTTTTTATATATAATTTCACACTAATCTAGGGATTTATTAATTAATTGAGGTTAATTTGAGCTTAATTGGCCTCTAATTCAAATCCAAGCCTAATTTATTGCATTCTTTGAGGGATAAAACCTGACACTCATTAATAATATTTTACAACACTTAATTTTACGAGGAATGTGTCCTAGGTTAGTGACCTAGGACCCATTTTCCACTTGGAAAATGGGTCATCACTAGGTCCTAGGACCCCCTTTTTGTATATCATTTCATATTTTCCGAAGTGTGTCCTAGTTAAGTGTGCTAGGACCCATTTTCCCTATGGAAAATGGGTCCTCACTTAACGTAGGACCCCCCCTTGGGATATGTTTTTGGTGGTATTTTAATGATTTCAAATCCTAGATTTGATGTTAGCTTGTCTTATTTGAATTTTGAGAATTAAGAGTAAGATAAGCATAAATACAAGTCTATTTCACCTAGTTTCATTTAAGGATTTTTATGCAAGCATCCTAAGAGAAAGTTTATGAGTTCAAGAGTTCAAAAGAGCATTCAAGGGAAGATTATGAAAGTTTATTGTAGAAATCAAGATCAATTTCATCATGTCAGAGATTTAGTGCATCATGCATGTTGTTGAGATATCATGTTGATGTATCATTGAAGATCCAATTCAAGCATTGTTTCACATCAAGATCCAAGGTCTACATTCATTGAAGCCACTTCATGTTAGATTGTAGATTTTTCATCCAAGATTTCATCCAAGGTATCATTGTTTCATCATAAGGTTTGATTTCCAAAATAAGGTTTGACCAAGGAAAACCCCTATTCCCTAAAAAAACAAATTTTTTCTTCGCCTTTGATGTGTGATTGCGGGTTTTAGGTTGAAGATCAATTGGAGAACAAAAATTGCAAAAATTGTCAAAGTTGCAAAGTTACAAAAGTTATCATCTTTCCTCCAAGATCATGAAAACTAAGCTACAAAATTTGTTTCTGACTTTTGGGAGCTGAAAACTTGGGATATGGGAGTGCAAACATTGAAGAACAGACCTAGAAACTGATTTTCTAGAACCCTAGTAGGGACCCATTCACCACTGGGCGAATGAGTCCTCAGTGAGGCCCGAAAAGGCACTCTTTCCAACAGGTACACACCATTTGAACCTCTTAAAACCTACCTTTTTATTGTTATGTCAGTTAGGTTTATTTTATTATTATTATTTATGCATTATAGCCCTCATAATTGAAAGAAACAACATAGTCATAATTAGGTTCATCCCTTTGGTAATCCATTTGGGGTGAACCTCTTTTTCTTTCTTTCACAGAGATATAAGGAATGTAATAAACAATCATGAATATAAGAAACTCTAAATTTTTGTCTATATTGTGTGTATGTTATTTTATTCTAATTTATATCTAATCTTGGATTTGGAATACTTTCTTTTGTTACCTCAATAGGACCAACTCCAGGGTTACAGAGTACAACTACCAAAGATCCTTTTAGTACAAAACTATGGTTTGTATCCCTCATATTTCTTGCTAATAATGGTGTATATCAAATGGTGGTAGAAGGAAACTATATTGATATTTCTGAGGTTTTGCAAGAACAATTAGTGGAGAATGTGGAGTGCACAAAGAAATATCATTATTTGTTCAAGTATATGGGAGCCCAATTATATGCCTTACATTCTATTTTCTTCATGAATTACTAAAATTTATGAGTAAGATATGGGATAGCAGCAAACCAATGGAAACACAAATAAGGGACCATGTAAAAAATTTCCAAGATGTCACTTCATACACAATAATGTATTTGGGTTTCTTAAAATTTCTTCAACAAAAATTGCAAGATAGAGAATGCCTTTCCTATGATGTAGTAAGAAGATGCATCAAGGATATTTTATTCCTGATCAATAAAGATTACACCCTTATGGAGGTAGTTGAACCTCATACATCATGGATACCACAAATAACATATGAGATCAATGATGCAAATATTGATTCATATGTGGTAACTTTGATCTAGCTACCAAAAGACCCTTTAGCAAAAAAAATTATAAAATACCAAGAATACATGGAAAACTTTGCAAATAATTTTTCCAAGGAACACATGGACAAGAACAAGGTAAAACTAAGAGAAAAATAGGACTTAAAGAAAAAGAAAAGGAATAGAGAACTTCTACTTCACTAAGGTCAATAATATTACAAGTAGGAGCATCTCCAACTATATCCACTCAATCTAAAGGAAGAAAAGGTACTAGAGTAAAGAGAAAATTGGATAGAACACCTCCACAACACAAATCATTGGTTGAGGAAGCATTAAAAAAACTCCTTCAGATGAGTGCAAAGAGAAAGAAGAAAAGGAAGAAAAATAAGACACAAAAGGAAGCATCCCCATCAGAGGAATCATATCAGAAAATAGAAGAATCTAAAGACTAACAACTAGATTCCCTAATCAATGAGGATGCCTTATATAATGATCTCTTCAAAGTAGAAATCTTGGATCAAAAACTAACAATCTATGAATAAATGGGTGCTCCAAATAAAGCCATAGTGGAGTCAATCATTATCAAATATATGGTCACATCCAACACAATACTAGAAACTTTAATTGATCGATTCCCACCTCCTTTACCCGTCGTATTGTCCCAAAATTGAGAACAAGTTGCATAAGAAGAGAAATTGAAAAAAATGTTAATTATAGAGATAGTCCCTTCGACAACCATGACCAAAAAAGAGAAATTGACCCAAATATAGGAAAGGGAACTCCAATCAAAATAAAGGCTTGACAAACTAATGTTGACAAAACTAGGAATTACTAAACTAGTTCAATATGAAATCAAGGACATAAATTTGTGAGGAAGAAGACAAATATGAAGAGATTCCATATTCCCTCTTTGTAGACACAAATCCATCAATAGGCCAGTACATCACTTCTCACTTTCGACCATATTTGGAGAAACCATCATCATCTACCATCAATTCCCCAAAGTAGTCCATCAAGGAATTTTTGGCCAAGAAAATGCAACTCCAACTACTGGCTACTTTGTAATTGTTACAAATTCCACTATTTGGTTACCAAGTTAACCTCTCTACAATTATGTCACTACAAAAGTTTCAGTTGGAAGATATTTTTCACCAAACTACTCGGGAGGTTATCTTGAAGAAAAATACAAATAAAACAAAGAAACTAGAATAAATAATAAAGGATATTCAAAATAAATTTACATAGGTACAAGGGGACTCTTCCCAAACCCTCACTACATAAATAAAAATTTTGGTAGATGGAATAATTCAAGACACACAACAACAAACATCCATCTTCTAAGAAACCATCATTGTAGAGTTGTAGAAGGACAACATGGATGAGGAAAGAAATAAATGCGCTACTTCCCATTCCACATTAGAAACTGAAATCAACACATTGAATAAAACTAAAGGTGATATCAATGCACCATATCATTTTTTCCTCTATTGACATAATATCATTAACAATATCAAGGCAAGATGGATCAGATTGAACATATTCATCAATTAGCACTCTCCTATGACACCATGATAGATATGGATGGCAAATTTAGAGCACATGTGGAGACACTACATGCACAATTTCAATAATTACAAGATCAAAGGGAGCAAACAAGGAATCAATTCAAATAGCTCCAAGAAGTTTTTTAGCATGATACTAGCTCATGTCATAGGGATAATACAAAATGTTTAGAACTTATCCAAACAAATTCAAATCCCAACCAATTTTCCAAAAGCAAAGAAACTGCTCACTAAAATCATTGTGTAATATTAACTTCTTTAGCAAGCCAAAGAAAAAAGGGATAGTACTTTTTCACATCTAAAGGATATTTACAAGGCCATCATTCTAACCAACTAACATAAATATATCTTTGAGGACAAGATGCGATTTTGAAAGAGGGGATGATGTTAGTAGGGAAGCCACAAGAATATAGAATAAAGCAACATATCCTATCATAAACCACCACAAAAGGTTGTGGAGCTCTTGGTCTCAAATCCAAAGAAACACGTCACAAGGGATACGTTAGTTGCTTAACACAAGTGAGGAACCACAAGAAAAATAACAAAAGAATGACAAGATTGTTTAGGAGTCCTAGATTGAGCTACAAGTTCAATCCTATCATTTACATGTGTAAGGGAATAATTTACCCTCCACTTCTCATTTATATGTTTACATTTATCCAATCTCTTTTATTTTCTGTACATTCTTCAATACATACATATCTAGTCCCTTAAATTTGGAAAATATTTCCCCACTAGTAGACATGTGGAACATATTAGTTACATCAAATTTAGTTGTCCTAGTATGTAGATGCAATCCATTATAATGGATAGGACCACATATATGGCCTAATCTAGGGATTATAAGGCCTGATAAAATGAATTTCTAAGGTAATGGGTAGAGTAGATCTAGGTGATAATTTCTAGGTTAGGGTTGAGTAATGTACCAATGATGTAAGGTAACTAAGAATACCTCATATATATGTAGCATAAATGAAAGTAGCATAAAAAATGGTAAAGGTGTAGGATATGCCATTCTATCCCTTACATGTATGTAGAATTATTATTACAAATAAATACATATATTAACATCATGAACTATTAAAATATAATTTCAACTATGCTAGCCCCACATTCTTGGTTAAATAAATTCAATCCATGTTTGAGGAATTTAATCAATGCCAAATTGAGATCACAAAGAGGATGTACCTTGAACTTTGGGATTATATTTCTTAATTGCATAGTGCTATCTTATTCATTTTTGGCTTCCTACTCTTCCATTTTTTATTTTTTTATCAACTTCCTTAGCATGATGTTCAATTCCATATCAATCTAATGTAATTGAAGCAAAATATTAAAATAATGATTTCATATGGGTATATGTAGAAAGATGTGACACTAAAAAGATTCCACTTAAATTTTTATGCCTAAAATGAGCATTTGATGAGCGCCAAATATGAAACTTGTTATAATACCAAAAAACAAACTTCATTTTCATTTTTTTTTTTAACTCGTGACCCCTGCATTTTTTCTGCTCCTCAACCCACACTTGCCAAAATACTACCATTTTTTCACTTGGAGGTTGTGAAATCTTCATCAAGATGTCACCAAGACATCAAGGAGCTTAACAAGGTAAGTATCTCTACTTTTTTAGCTTCAAATTTTGATTAAATTGTAGATTGAATTAGGTTTTTAATTATTATTATTTTAATTTCCAAGAAATTATATTCCACTCCCAAATATTAAAAATCCTCCATCATCTCCTCATGAAGACCCTCCTAAACAAGAACCACATCAAATACCTCAATAAATTCCTAGACATCCCCCAGGAACACAAGAAAACATAATAGGAAAATAGAAGACAATAGAAAACAACTGGAGGAATTGATTACAAGGCTAAAAGATATTGCCACAACAAACCATTGTAGGAGAGACCTTGTTGAATCCCGAAAATCTATCGTATCTTATGTAGGATCAGTGAGTGCAATTTAATTTTTGGTCAATTGAGAAGAAAGAACAAAAATAATTTTATGCAAACAAAATTTTGTATGAGCAAGTAAAGAAAAATAAAATTAAAAAATCTGACTTGTGTGCCCTCTTCACTGACCCACAAACCAATCAACCCTTAGCAACTAGATTCATTAGGTTTCCCATCCATTGGTTCCACCATGAAGGGATAAAGAATAATTTTTTGGATAGGTGGTGGATGGTTTTTGATGAACCTCCATACAATAATTATGAGGTGCCACAATACTTTTTGAGAAAACTCTATTGTGAGTTTTTTTTTTATAGTTAATAGTTACTAAGGGCCAACACCCAAAAAATTGATCAATAAAAATAATTTGACTGCTCCTGACCCATGAATGGGGAGCAAAAATTATGACAGAGAAACTAATGACACCAAAAGCAAGCCTAAAATAACCAACAATATCTTGATGCTTAAAATAACTTGAAGAAAAAATTGCTATAGAACATAAATAAAATCCCACAACCTGTGGGCACATCTCAAGTGGCATTTTTGGCCTTCCCCTTCCTCATACTCTTGGTGAGGAGGGCATCCACTATCCATTATGTTCCCTCATCCACAACATCTTTGCCTTTGATATGAAGCTTTTCAGCTTTGGATTTGCACCCATTTTCCTTTTGGTAGAAATGTTTGGTTTAGCTATGGCACTATTAGTTTGGGTGAGAGAAATTTTTAATAGGAACAACCACATCATCGAGATCTAAGAATTCATTGAAATCCTCATCCAAGTCCTCCAAGAAGGGATAAGAACCCTCTGAATAGAAACATTGTCAACTGCCACAATTGGAAGGGGGATTGATAGTGGGAAGAGGGGGCGGTGCCTCACAAGAATCATCGATGGGAGTAGAGGAAGGAGGCATCGAGCCACTAGAGGTGACAATCGGTGCATCATGGGAAGGCGAGGGATACAAACAAGTAAAAAAAATTATGTGGTTTCACCAAATTAAATCGACATCTAGATCACTCACCTTCCTAACCCACCTCTTGAGCCTGAAATTTCATGATGTCACAGCCCTAGGGGAAGTGCAGCCAAAAAATTTGTGTCCTAGCTTGTTTCATCAAAAACACATGAAGGGGATACCTTCATAATTAAGGAATTGATTCTAGGTCCTAAAGGCTAAATGGATCAAAACATAGTGGTGCACCAGTTTAGAGATGTCGATGATGGCACAAACCTTGGTGAATCTATAATGGGGCACCAACATCCAACATAACAAAGGATCCAAACTACTCAACCATATATTTAATGAACTCAGGTGCACACATAATCAGTGGAAGGTTGTACAACTTGATCCAGATGGGAACCAAGGTGATATTAGCTACAAAGGGATCAAAGAATAGGGACCAATCCACTAGGAAAATGACAAACTCACCAAAAACAAGGGACCATGTTGTCTGAAAAAGTTACAATCCTCCATAGAGGTGAAGCGAAGCAAGAAAAAACCAAAATCCAAAATGTCGATGTCTAGAAGGGTTAAGTTATTCCAAGCAGTCTTCATCTAGTTGATGAATTAAGCAATCTTAGACCTCTTGCATAAGCAACAAACAAAAAGGGATTTGTTCCAAAATTCATCAAAAAATTCTCTGATGCACGAATCAGGAAAATGAAAGTCAATGGGGACATCCATTAAAAAACCACTAAGTATCCCAGAGAGAAAATTTTAGGGGTTGGAGAGGCCAATGAAGGAAAATTAGAGGGCAACAGAGGGAATTCTTGAGTGAACTGAGTTTTATAGAACTCAAAGCAAACATAATAGGGGTTATACCTATTCCTATAGTCGTCGATGAGGAGGGGAGGAACTAGCCTAGGAGATTCAAAAAGCAAATACATTGCAGCCCTAGATGGGATATCCACTTGCATCTCCCCTCATGTTTCACAGATCACACCTTTCCCTTCTGTGCGAGCTTCATACCGACTCCAAACCATCCACTACTTCATCCACACACACCTTTACACCTTGACACATCATGCCAACTATAAAAAAATCTATTTTGAGTTTTTCCTCAATGAGATTCAAACTATTTTGGCTTTCTATATTTCTAGGGTAGAGGTGGGGGCTTCTCACATGATAGAGCAGGAGGACAACATAAACCATAACTGGCACCAAGAGCCTTGGCTATACTTGTGGTGGAGCATGTGACTATTCCTTCTATTGTGAAGGATAGTGTTGAGGTGGACACCTTAGACTCCATTAGCTCACTCACTTGGAGCTTTATACAATATGTGAGGCTACTAGTATAGGGTGATGTGGACGAGACTTCTAGGCCTCGAGTTCTAATCCATTTTTTTCAATCTTGCTATAGCATTTGCACTTATGATCATGAAAGTGGCCAGGATGTAGCTACATAGGATATACCAATTTTACAAGGGATGGTTATGACAAAATCTTTGTTGAATGAAATATCCAACATTTATACTCAGGTAAATTTTAGCAAGTTCATTCAATTATATCTATTAAATTTTATTCTGAAATGTAAGAATAACTAAATTAGTAAAATGATTATGATGAAGATTCAAGTTCATAGTGTCCATGCTACTTGCAACGTTCCCCCAAACCCCTCTTTCATGGCATCATTGAGTCCACAAGTATGTAACCACTAAATAAATATAATTATTACATGTTAATAGTTCAACCTTGTATGAGTGGTTTTCTCATTGCTCACTTTGGATGTCGAATAGATTGATGGTGGACCTTCAACATTGAAACCTCACACTTATCATTATCGAGGAACTTTCACTTGGGTAACCTTTATTCATTAATGGTGTTGTAAAATAATGCTAGGTAGTTTTGGTAATTAATGAACAACATTTATTATTTTATTTTTAAATGTTGACATCAGATACTCCTCCCGATGTTTGTGAAACTTTGGACCATAGTGTTGCTATAGCAGTAGACAGTTTCACTCCTTTAACAAAGGTATGAGATAGATTAGTAAATTGCACATTATATTTGTTCTTTTATCAATTTTATTATTGAAAATTTTAATGATACTCATTATAGCATCATAAATTTTCACCCTTGACAATTTCACACTATATTTTTCTCCCCCCAAATTATTGAGCCTAATTGACCCCTCAATTTCCTAAATTATTCATTTCACGGCTTATTTTAAAATACTTTCTGACAATTTGCAAGCATAAAACTGAAACAAAGAAAAATGGGAACCCTAGGTCTAATGTATAAACCTAGGATTCAAATTTTGTTTTATGTTGGTTGTGAGTGTTCTTTTTCTATTGTTTCATTAAGATGGAGATCAACAAGATGTATAGACTAACTTTCAAACTATGAAGGTGAGCCAACCAAACCTGGATTTGAATTTTTTTGAGTCTCAGACTGAATTGAAATTGATTTTCCTTAATTAACCTAATTATACTATCTGCCCTATGTTGGCCTCCTACAAAGATTTAACAACTAAGCCCTTATAGCTATGATTCAAAGATTGGACATCTAAATTGAATATCCTTTCAATCATCATGAAGGTTCATTTAACTTGTCAACCCAGGGACGTGAACTTGAAATGGGTTAGCATAGTATGTGCACTAAGGATCCCAAGTAGCCATATTCATTCTATAACTAAGAAAAGCATAATGTTGAAGATAAATTGCTTAGAAGCAAATAACATAGGTACTAAACATCAACCAACAACTATCCTAAGCTGAAATGCATGATAGAAATGAAAATCTAAGCAAACAAATAGGAAACTACTTTGTCTGCTTTGGTTGTAGGAACAGTCACATAATGGAATTTTAGTGGCTACAAGAACAATTAGTGCCATATTCTTAACTAATTACAGAAAAAAAAGTAATAACTAAACTAAACAAAACAAAAGAATGGAATGCTCACCAAGTGGGCCCTCTTGGATGAGTATCCTCTAAAACTAATGTAAACTCAGATGCACGAACTTATAACTTCATCTGATTCATTGGAAAACATGAGTACAATAGAGTAGTGTAATTGTATTACTGAAAACTAAGAAATGCAATAACATCATCAGATCGTGCAACCTTCTGAGAAGGAGAATCTAACTCTTATTTATAGGAAAAGAAGCTACTAACTAAACAAGGCGATCAACTTGACGAATTGGGAGGACACCATTTTAGGGAAAGCAAAGAAAGTGGAGAGGCAGTTACACATTCATGGAATCTGGTCAGACGTACTTGCCTCAACGTAGATTTAGCACAATAGTAATGCCTATATTTGCTCAACATCAATAAAGATCATTTACAAGGTGGTTACACTCGGTTTGCATGAGGAATCTCCCATCGTCGACCTCTTTGAATGATTCCCTTTGTTGACCTTTGCATGACCACTTTGTTATCCTTTATGGTGAATGACTAGCTAGTAGAAGCTTCTCAATCTTGTGGCCTTGAATCATATTTGCATGGCAATATTAGTGCGCACAATAATCACATATCTATAACTATCTTAAAGAACTTTCATTAATCCACATGAAGAATTAACACTGATAGTCCATATAACATGTCAATGTCTTTAAAGATTTGCAGAGATAAAATTAGTCCCAATGTCTATGGTTTCGAGGAAATATCAACATTCAAACATCAAGGTTCATGATAATTTCAGCAAATAGATCATAAATTATACCAAAATTAAACCATGAACTAGACTCATCATCCCCCCCAACCTAAGGTTTTGTTGGTCCTCTAGTAGGGGAAGGGTTGTTCTTCTACTTAGTCAAAGCCCTAAAATTTGCAACTATCAACTGTCCCACATCAGTGGTTGCTATGCATGAATTAGGATCCCAATAGAACCCTTGTTTTATGTCCAATTTGTCCCATATTTGTCTCTCTTTAGTAATATCATAGTTGTAAAATTTGTAATTTGGCACAGGCCACATCAAGATGGGTGGTTGAAAAGTCAATGGAAGCTAGAATCATCCTTTTGTCCTCCCAATCTGTATATATATGTCAATTCTTTTAAGTGTTGCAACATAGTTCTGTATAGAGTGGGGCTCAGATTGCTTTAGCTCATCAGTTAGGTTGTTCCATCTTTGTGAGAGGTGTCTCTTCATAGTTTCCTCTTTTTCTTTTTCCACCACCCCATATTCACTATAAACTACTTCCATCCAAGGCATAACCCTATTACCATAGCTAGGTCTAAGAAGCATCCTGCACCATTCTTTGTAAATGTCCCCTAGATTTCTTGATTCAACCCAGATGGGCAAAGGGATGTTGGATTCCAATTGCTTATAAACCCTATATTTTTGTGCCCAACTAATCTCATTTTGTATCCAAGACATAAATGCCCTTAATTGGACATCCCCCATATATAATAGTGGATTCCAATCATGGCCTTGAGTTATAGCATAATTGTGCAAATAAAATTCACATAACAAATTCTTCATCTCTCAGGAAGCAATTTGATAAGCATTGAAAAATTCAATAGGAGTCTCAATAGAAGGGTTCAAATTTTAGACAATTCTTGCCAACTTAAAAGAAAGATATTTCTCCTTCAAATGCAAAGCATGGACCCTTGGAGGGGCTCTACATTCTACTATTTGGGGTACCAAGGCTATCATATCGTCCACCTTCTTCTTTAAAGTAGCAATTTTTGCATCCTTGTCTTCAAGCTCCTCATCTTTCTTTTGGATTTCTTTCTTCATCCTATGTTTCTCTTCTTTCCATTCCTCTTCTCTTCTTTACATATCTTTCCATAAATGCATAGCTACCATGTGCATTGAAAAATTAGGGGGGTTATGTATTCCTACTAGCATTTTTCTTGGCACAGATGCTTGCTCTTCATATAGTACAAGCTACAGGGATTTGGGTTGTTCAGTCAATTTCGGTTGTAGGGCCTCTTGTTCTTGTTCTTTATCATGCTGCAAGATCTCTTGCTATAGGAAATCTTTATTTTTCTCATACCCTTGATTCTCAACTTGTTCTACAATATCAGCAAAATCTGCTAGTGTTATGTTTGTTGCTTTCTCAAATATCCTCTTCCTCGACATTCACCTACCCCATTGGAGCTTATGAGTCCCCCTGTGATGTTTCTTTAGACTTAGGGCTTTCTTGTGGAGGCATATCAAATTTTGGCCCAACTGGTCTTGATTTCATGGGAGGGCTTTCATTTTTTCCTTTGGCTACAGGATGAATAGTGACAGCCTTCTGCTTCCTAGAGCTTGGTACTTCTTTTTTTGTCAGCTACTTTTTAGCTTTTCCTTTTCTTATTTCTACTTCTCTCTTCTATGCCCTAGTTTTCATTAGGATGCCAAGTGGAACATCATCATCAGAATCTGGGGAGGAACTTTCTTTGTTTGAGTGCTCTGTCTCAAAAGAGCTAATCTCTATGGTCTGTTCTGTTGCAGGAGGGTTTACACTAGGGTCTACACCAGAGGTTGAAGCACCAGGAGTGGCTTTAGCCATGCTCAATCTCCTGCTAGACCTACAAGGTTGAGGTAAAACCCTAGGTTGTAAATGCTCTAGTCTAATTTGATCAATATTTATGATTTTTTCCCAAGTCATCTCAGATACATCATGCAGAGACTTCTCAACTAACAATTTAATCAAACAATGGTGGGAAATGAAATTGTCCCTACCTTTTTGAGTCTCAGCTTCCATGATTGAAAGAAGGTGATAAAGCATGTTTGACACATTCATCCTCCACTCATGCCTCATGTGATTCAAGAGTTTAAAGTGCATGGAATGTATATTTGACTAGCATCCTTCACAGGTGATATATTTTATAACACAAACAACTACTTGCTTCCATGGATTGGGCAAAGAGGTTCTTTTTGCACCTTGTTCTTAGGCTCAATGGAGGGTCATCGGGTTCTATAATTTTGGCCCTAGGTGACCTGGTGTCTCTAGAAGGAAGGTAATTTTCACCATCGACAGACAACCCTATAACCTCTGCAATTCTTTCTTTAATAGCCAATACTTCTAGCCCTTTAACTGTGGCTTTTCCCTCAAACAATGTTTGGGAAAATTCTAATGCAATGTCTTCATTAAAACCATTCAGCTTCATGAAATAGTCTAACCAGCCATAGTTTCTGAATTCAGCTTGTGAAGGTGCATCCTGCAGTAATACGTCATGAACCATGGGTTCATTCCTGATTAACCCACCTCCCATTATCTACAATCAACAATCACTCTACAAAATTTTCCTTCCTGCAATACTATCAAATTTCCAATGCCAATGTCACTTGAATTTTCCTTTTATGTTTTACCTTTCCTCTCTTTCTATTTTACCTCTTGGCGACTTAAGATTATGATAGGATCAATAATGGCATTAAATGAGTAATAAAGGAAGGTTATGATGGAGAAAAATGGCGACAACAATTGGTGTCACCTCACACGTATGAGCCATCATCTTACTCAAAATTCAAATTGGCTCGATTTAAACTTGCTGACATAGACCAGTAACGACTGACACGTGGGAAAAGTACTCACATCTTCCCCCCCAACCTAAATTTGAGCATGTGTCCTCACATGCGAGGTGGTAAGGATGATTTGACAGGGACATGGAATAATGACATGCTATGGTGAATGTCCATATTAATTCACAACAATTAAATGAATGTACTAAAGATAATTAATATATAGCAATTAATGCGGGCATACCTGGATTTGTGGAAGATTCGTTGAAAATATTATGGACAAAGTACTAGTTGAATTTTAAGAAATAAGTTGAGCAATTAATGAAAATGATGTGGAATGAGGTGAAGTGGAATGAAGTGAAGTGATGGAAGAGAGAAAAAGGTGGAGATGGATGGGTGGATGGGTAGATGGGTGAAGAAGTGGACTCCCATAGAAGTGGAAGTTTTTATTTTGACAAGTACATACCTTAATTAGTCAGAAGAAGGTACACTAGGTCCACTTCCCTAAACTACAGGAAGCTCAGGTGTTGCATGTTAAGTGAATTGCTACAAGAACTCCTCTTTGGAAGTTGGCTTGTGATACAATCTGAGGCAATAACCATTGACAAGCAGCTTAAATCTGACTGGGTCAATACTGGTAAGTTGTACAACACTATTGGGGTATACTTCAGCAACCTCATATGGTCCTAGCCACCTTGTCTGCATTTTTCCTGCATTATCCTGATATCTGGAATCATAGATCAAGGCCTAATCTCCTAGTTGGAATTTCTTTTCCTTGATGAAATTATCATGTCACTTGATTCTCTGATTCTACACTACCTCTGTGTGATGTAAGGTTTCTCTCCTAATCTCATCCAAAGCATTCAACTACAAGATTCATTCTCTTTGTGCCTTAGAGATATCCATCCCCAAGTCTACTATAGTCCTAAGAGTCTTATGTTCAAATTCAATGGGATTCATAGTTGTATTTCCATACAACAACTCAAAAGGAGTGAAGCTGGTAGTTGTCTTCCAAGTTGTCCTATAGGACCAAACAACTTCTGGAAGCCTGTTTTCCCAATCTTTTTTATGAATAACCACTATTTTGGTTAGGATGGCTTCAATCTCCCTGTTAGTCACCTCAACTTGGCTGTTGTCTTGGGGATGATAAGGAGTAGACTTCTTGTGTCTTATGTTGTACTCATTGACCAGTGTTGCAACAAGGGTTGATGTGAATTGAGCCCCTTGATCAGTCACTATCTCTCTTGGAACTCCATACCTTGTGAAAATCTCTTCATAAAGAAATTCAACAACCTTATTATCTCTTGCACGCTTCATGGCCTTAACTTTTATCCACTTAGTTACATAATTAGTGCAAACTAAGATATAAGGCTTACCATTTGATGGAAGATCAATGGGTCCCACAAAATCTAGTCCCCATTTGTCAAATGGAGTGATTACTACTCTTGGGAAAAGTGGCATCTTATTAGATTTGGTTGGTATGCACATCCTATGGAATCGATCATATTTTCTTGTATACCTACCTGCATCCTTGTAGAGTGTTGTACAGTAATATCCTATGTTCAAAATCTCCATTGTTGTCCTCTTAGCTGCAAAATGTCCTCCACATGGTTCTATTAGAACTAAAAAATCTGATGTTTTTACATTTGATTTTATTCATAATTTTCCAAATAGGTGCCTTCTTGAACACTTTCTGCCCATATTTTACTATGTTGCATCATATATTTCATTGAATCATGCATTTTCCTCATTCTAGTCTATGTTGGCGTTACAATACCGAGGTCTCCCCAATCCTTTTTTCTATTTGTCAACGTCTGTTGCCTATCAACAAGACGTTCCTATTGTCATGGCAATCAAAAAAAATTCTGGCAGGCACCGCTCGGTAGGAGTTCTTCACGGTCTCGGTGACTGACTTGTGTGGAGATATATCGACAGAGCTTGGAGTATTCGGCATTTTGTCTTGGCGAGGTCTTCTTGTCTTTCCGAACGACGGTGGATGATACACATATCGGCATAGGTTGGGGTCTTTGATGGGAAGTCATAGCGACTTCACATTGTCTCGCCGATCGATGGCGGAGGGAGCACTTCGGTGAGACTTATGCTTCAAAGTAGTGTCTTGGTGAGCTCATTCGGTCTTGCCGACAAGGTTCATTATGTGGCTTTTGGTGAGAGTTCTATATTGTCTTGGAGAACACGAACGATCTCGGGTGACTTTTGGTAAAGCACGAAGCTCTCTACGTAAGGTCTCCCCGATTGTTGATTGTTATAGCGACATGCATATAGGCTTGTCGGCGAGAGGGAACTTATGTCACGGTGACTTAGGGATGGTTGAAGACTTTCGGTATGACTCGAAGTATTTTATGTAAGGTCTCGCCAATATCAAAATCTCACAGCAATAGTAAACAAAGAAAAGGGTTCATCGGTGAGAGATTTGCTCGTGTCTCAGTGACAAGAAAGCACGTAAGGAAAAGTATGTATCGGCAAAACATAATCAAATCTATGTGACATCTCACCAATGGCAGAATACTATAGCGAAACACAAAAGAACAAAAGGACGCCTCTTGTCTTCGGCATAACAAATTGGTGGTCACGGCGAAGCATGAGGAACAGGGGAACGCGGGATGATTAACGATTGATGATTCAGTTGCCTTCGACATACCTTCTATGTTGTCCTGGCGACTGGTTCAATGGCGAATAGAAACAGAATTTCAAACACTGTGGCCAACTTGATTGGAGCTTGATTTCTAGGGGGGCCGACATGAATTTGAAGCGATATGATTCCTAATGCTAGTGTATAAATATACACCCCCAATTGTAATTGATTATCATCATATTTTTAGATTAGAGGTAGTAGGTAGTCAGATGGCTATAGTAGAATAGTTTTCTCTTATCAGAGACTGTGTACATGTTTTCAAATGGCGATTCCAATGAAATTCAGCTAGTGTGGCAGGTTATTTCTGGTGTCAATTGTATGTTGAACTTATTGAAAGTATTGCTGAAGCTGTCTCTAATTTGATTCTTTCTGGTTGTTTAAATTGACATAACAAGTTTATGTTCAATTTTTCAATGCACATTTGATTTATTTGTGTGATTAATCAATTGGTTCTATCAAGTAGAGATTAAATCCTTTTCGTTGATCACAGTAATCAGGGAGATTCATCTAGATTCTTAAAGTAGAGCTTAGTAATCATAATCTTGCATTGTTTATACAAGTTATGAACAGATCATATGCCTACAATTTGATTTTCTGCCAGAATAAGTTGCTCACTTCTGTTTTATTTGACTCCACATACCCAACAAGGCACTGGTCTCTGCATTTCATCATTTTGAATTCACTTAATCTCTTTACATCTGTTAATTAAGCATTTTAGGATTTAGATTCGAAGATTGCTATTAAGTTTGACTTCATTTGTTCACTGTCATCTACCATTGTGGACAAAAGCATTTTAGAAAGATAATCATAAGTCAAGTCTGCTTCATTTAGAAAGGTACACCCACCTGGGTCTAGCAGCACCTAAAGAGTAGAAGGTTGAGTTCTCTTGACCTTGTCTATTACCCTAAATTGTATCAAGAGATTGGCAGCCTCTTGAGGCATTCGGCTTGCATTTTTTAGAGCTAACAAATTGGTGACTCTGCTGGGGACAAACATCAGAAAATCTGGTTCCATCCTATCCATCCATAGAGTCAATACAGTTCTAAAATTGGTCTTTAACCAAAGGTTGACAATTATTTCCTTTGCATTCCCCATTTGAGTCACACACTTAACAAATTGGTGACTCTACTAGGGATTACATCAGAAAATTTGGTTGAAGACCATCACATAGAGTCAGTGAAGAAAAGATAACGCTGGGAAAAGATCAGAAATAATGATTTTCCTACTTTTAGAAAAGTAGATGGCGACTCTGAAGAAATAATTGCAGTTGTTCAAATATGAATGGAGGAGGATCTCAATTCAGGGGAGGTCATGCTGGAGCTCCTCATGGTCAGTAGTATATGCCATATCATCATACACAGCACTATGGTCTGATGTACCAGCATCTATACCCACCTAGTGCCCCCCCTCATTAGTATACAACAATGATCAGACAGTTTGATTTGGCAGGGATTCCATTATCCCCTTATCCAATGGATGGCAGTTGGAGAGGTATTGTTCCAAAGTTTACAGGGTGTGATGCAATCACTGCTGAAGATCATTTAAGAAGTTTTGATGTTTTCATCCAAGATTTGGATCTGCCCTATGAAGATTTACGCATGAGACTATTTATGATATCACTTGTTGAAGATGCTAGGGATTGGTTCAACAGCCTACCATATGTCTCTATTGATTCTCTCCAAGGATTTCAAGATCAATTCCTCGAGCAATTTGGGAATCTAAGTGTACCATATTTTTCTCTTTGTGAATTATTACACATTCAGAAAGATCAAAGTGATACAATTTATAATTTTAATTAGAGGTTCAATAAGTTGCAGAATAAAATACCTCTTGGATCAAAGTTGCCAGATTCTGTAGCACTGAGTATTTATTTGAATGCATTTGATCCAAAGACAGGGTATGAGCTTAGAAATAAATTCCCAAGAGATTTGGCTGAAGCACAGAAGATGGCACAAACAATTGAAAACAATAGGAAGGTTGTTGGGATAATCAGTAAAAGAGACATTCCTAGGGTTTCTTATAAGCAAGGCAATAATTATCAGTGCAGACAGGAGAATACTTATAGAAATGAAAGGCTGAGGTTGCACGACATGCCTTGTAATACCGACTGGAAGGATGGAAAACCTATAATAGCTAGGCCTAGAAGCAAGGAAGCTCCTGATCCATTGACGAAGGAAACCTGTATGGTAAGTAATGATTACTTCTATGAATTTTGTGATAGGCCACATTCCCCAGATCATTGTATTGTATCCCAAAGAATGCAGGAAGAGGGAATGTTGATGAGTATTAGTATAGAAGATCACACAGTATATTTGACTTCAAATACCTTTCACCATGTTGGGGAGAGGTATTCATCTTCAGAGAATGAAGGTTATTAGCATGATGTTTCAAAACAAAAATATAATATCCATTTTCTTGATCAGCAAGTCATTTCTAACTTTGAGGATAATTATATTGAGCCGCATTCTATGGAGATGCCTACTCAATGCAGTATGAGGAGACTTACTAATGAAGAGATAAAAAGATTAACTATTACTACTGTCAAGGAATCAAAGAGTAAATATTGGTTGAGAGACAAGACAGTGAATGAGAAGGAAGGTATCCTTGAGGGAGTCTTTGTGACTGATCAGAAGAAGGAAAATGAAGGACAAACATTGGAACAGAAGAAAAGGATTGAGGCAGGAGGTTCTTCTTTTGACTTCATTCAAGTGGTACCCCAGGGAATAAGGTATGAAAACATTATCAATGTTGAATCCAATTATTGTATTACTGATGAGTATAGAAAAGTTGATCAAATGATGTAATTGGTGGAAGATGAGACATGTGCCAGTCAAGATGATCCCTGTAATAGTTTGCATGAGGAGAATGATGATACAAGGCATTTTTCTTGCACAATAGATTGTCACAGCGAAAACAATGTATGTTGTGAGGAATCCAGTGAATTTTCTGATGCTAATGATGAACCTGAGGATTTTGATCTGTGGTCAAGGGATTCTTCTACTTCTTATGAGGATCTAGATGAGGAGGCAATGGGAGATGTTGATTCATCAAATAGTAAGTATACAATACCTCTAGCTGCAGTTGAAAGTTATGAAGATACATTTGATCATGATGAGGTTTGTACATTTGAAAGTGATTTCCAAATTTTTTCAAACTCGTTGTATGATGAAGAGTTAAATGAAGATCAGATGATTTTTTCCCAAGGTGTGTCAATGAGTACGTTTCAGATATTTTCAAATCCATTCTATGAAAAGGAGGAAATAATTTCAGACAAGCAAAATGATGGAATAAGTAACTGCACTGATGATGTTTCTGATTTCCCATTCTCTAATGGTATTGGATTTCTGTTTGATGATAGTGATGAAAATATAGAGACTTGTTCACTTGTCAGTGAACAAATTTCAGATTTGTTTATTTTTGAATACCAGGGATGTGCACATGATGAAGATCTTGAAGTTTTGTCTCCAGCTTACTTTTGTTTTGACAGTGAAAAATCTTTGTGTAAAGATTCTTATGACTCCCTGTGTATTTCTTGGAATGATGGTGATACTTTTGGTATTGATCAAAGGTTTGTGTTTGTTCAGAAGGAGGTATGTGGTTTTGAATTTTCTAATTCATGTGAAGAAGACATTTATTTACATACCAAGGATGATAGAAGTCCAGATTTGATTGATTCGTATATGCTAGATACTGGAGATGTGAGTTATAATCTAGTGTTGTATCCAAATGGTAGTGTCAAAGAAGTGCAAATGGTTTCAGATATTTTTGTTTTAGACAGCAATGATATGGAAGAACATTTTGTTTCTCAAGTGAAGCACTTTGATGATAAATTTTCAATACAGCTGGGAGAATGTTTCATAATACATGACAGTGAGAAAGATAATACAAAATTTTGCATTAAATATGTATCCATTTTGTATGCTGGCAAAGATTTGTTTGATGATGAAGAATATAGATTACAGAATGGTGTAGGAAATTCGGTCCAAGCTGAGCATGGTGATTCTCTAAAAACTTACAATGACAGAAATGATTGCATGAGTATCTTAAAGAGGAATCTGATGAACTCAAAATAGAATCAGGTGTTTGACAGGGGAAAGTATGATTTGAGTTTCAGATTGTAACAGCTCAGAACAGGAGAAATTAAAACATAGAGGATTGAGGGTTGCCAGTGCATGGACAACTCTTGATGGTCCTCTTTAAAATTATTTTCCATGCACAGTAGTTTAGGGTTCTGGGTCACTTCCATTTTCCATTCACCTCCATTTTCATTCTACATTCATCTCCATTTTGCATTCATTTCCATTGCCATTCATTCCATTGTTGCTCACTCGTTCATCATTTTGTGTCTGGTCTGCTCACCCAAAGATTCTGGATCCTTGCAATGATCTAACTATCATTCATCCCCAGATAGAGCCACTGTTAGAACTAAAAAATCTGATGTTTTTACATTTGATTTCATTCATAATTTTCCAAATAGGTGCCTTCTTGAACACTTGATGCCCATATTTAACCATGTTGCATCATATATTTCATCGAATCATGCATTTTCCTCATTCTGGTATGTGTCGGTGTGACAATATTGGGGTCTCCCCGATCCATTTTTCTGCTTGTCAACGTCTGTTGCCTATCTGCAAGACATTCCTATTGTCATGGCGATCAAAAAAATTTCTGGCAGGCACTGTTCGGCAGGAGTTCTTCATGGCCTCGGCGACCGACTTGTGTGGAGATATATCGACAGAGCTTGGAGTATTCGGCATTTTGTCTTGGCGAGGTCTTCTTGTCTTGCTGAATGGTGGTGGATGATACACATATTGGCATAGGTTGGGGTCTTTGATGGGAAGTCATAGTGACTTCACATTGTCTTGCCGATCAATGACGGAGGGAGCACTTTGGTGAGACTTATGCTTCAGAGTAGTGTCTTGGCGAGCTCATTCGGTCTTGCCAACAAGGTTCATTATGTGGCTTTCGGCGAGAGTTCTATATTGTCTTGGTGAACATGAATGATCTGGGGTGACTTTCGGTAAAGCATGAAGCTCTCTACATAAGGTCTCCCCGATTGTTGATTGTTATAGCGACATACATATAGGCTTTTCGGCGAGAGGGAACTTATGTCACGACGACTCAAGGATGGTTGAAGACTTGCGGTATGACTCGAAGTATTCTATGTAAGGTCTCGCCAATATCAGAATCTCACAGCGATAGTAAACAAAGCAAAGGGTTCATCGGTGAGAGATTTGCTCGTGTCTCAGTGACAGGAAAGCACGTAAGGAAAAGTATGTCTTGGCAAAACATAATCAAATCTATGTGACATCTCATCAATGACAGAAGGCTATAGCAAAGCGTAAAAGAACAAAAGGATGCCTCTTGTCTTCGGCATAACAAATTGGTGGTCACGGTGAAGCACGAGGAACAGGGGAATGCGAGATGATTAACAATTGAAGATTCAGTTGCCTTCGGTATATCTTCTATGTTGTCCTGGCGACTGGTTCAATGGCGAATAGAAACAGAATTTCAAACACTGTGGCCAACTTGATTGGAGCCTGATTTCTATGAGGGCTGACATGAATTTGAAGCGATATGATTCCTAATGCTGGTGTATAAATATACACCCCCAATTGTAATTGATTATCATCAAATGTTTAGATTAGGGGTAGTAGGTAGTCAAATGGCTACAGTAGAATAGTTTTCTCTTATCAGAGACTATGTGCATGTTTTCAAATGGCGATTCCAATGAAATTCAGCTGGTGTGGCAGGTTATTTCTAGTGTCAATTGTATGTTGAACTTATTGAAAGTATTGTTGAAGTTGTCTCCAATTTGATTCTTTTTGGTTGTTTAAATTGACATAACAAGTTTATGTTCAGTTTGTCAATGCACATTTGATGTATTTGTGTGATTAATCAATCGGTTCTCTTAAGTAGAGATTAAATCCTTTTTGTTGATCACAGTAATCAGGGAGATTCATCTGGATTCTTAAAGTAGAGCTTAGTAATCATAATCTTGCATTGTTTATACAAGTTATGAACAGATCATATGCCTAGAATTTGATTTTCTGCCAGAATAATTTGCTCACTTTTGTTTCATTTGACTCCGCATACCCAACAAGGCACTGGTCTCTGCATTTCATCATTTTGAATTCACTTAATCTCTTTACATCTATTAATTAAGCGTTTTAGGATTTAGATTAGAATATTGCTATTATGTTTGACTTCATTTGTTCATTGTCATCTGCCATTGTGGACAAAAGCATTTCAGAAAGATAATCATAAGTCAAGTCTGCTTCATTCAGAAAGGTACACCCACCTGGGTCTAGCAGCACCTAAAGAGTAGAAGGTTGAGTTCTCTTGACCTTGTCTGTTACCCTAAAGCGTATCAAGAGATTGGCAGCCTCTTGAGGCATTCAGCTTGCATTTTTGAGAGCTAACAAGTTCATTGTGGCATGCATGCAAAATATCATGTCTCATCTTCTCTTAGGCATCTCTTCAAGACATGGTCTGGTCCAGTATAAAAAAAACATCCACTAATCCTTGAAAAAGGAAAAGATTTTTCAATGAGCGCCCTTCTCTCTTTTGGAGAGAAGTGAGGAGGAACTCTCCTTGTGACTAGATAATTAGCTATGTCAACATACCAGGATGTTTGTACACTAATAGAAAATAAGTGCTCATTAGGGAAAGAGTCATCTATGGCTTGATTTTCTTCTGATGTAGTCATCCTTGAAAGAAAATCTGCAACAACATTGGCCTTCCCTATTTTATCCACAATGGTTATGTCAAACTCCTGCATCAACAATAACCATCTTGAAAGCCTACCAGTGATCAGGGGTTTATTCATGAGATATCTAATGGCTGCATGATCGGTGTACACAAAGATTTGATAGCCTATTATGTTGTGCCTAAATTTGTTCAAGTTATAGATCGCTACCAACATTTTTGTTTTTGTCACTATATAGTTGAATTTAGCTCCTTGCAATTTTTTGCTAACAAAATAAATGTCATTTTCAATAGCTCATTCTTCCTGTCCTGAAACTACTCCTATGGCATATGCATTTGTATGGATTTGAAAAGTAAGCTCCCAGTTAGGTCCTTTGAGTACAGGAGCATGATTCAAAGCTATCTTCAAATCAAAAAATACTTTGTCACAATCTTTTGTCTATCAAAATTCAACATCTTTGGTAAGAAGAGTATACAATGGTGCTACTATTTTTCTGAAATCCTTGATGAACCACCTATAATATCCTAATTGTCCCAAGAAACTCCTAACATCTTTTTGTTTTACAGGTGTGGGAATATTTGTGATCACCTCAATCTTTGCAAGGTCTACTTGAATTCCTTTGTGACAGATGTAGTGTCCAAGAACTACACCTTCCTGCATCATCATAAAACACTTTTCACTGTTTAGAGATAGATTTTGATCTTCATATCTTTGTAGGAATCTCCTAAGATTCTCCAATGCTTCATTTAAATCAACACCATAGGTTGTGAAATCATCCATATAAATTTCCATGCAATCATGAGAAATTTCTAAAAATATGCTAATGACTGCCCTCTGAAATTTTGTAGGTGTATTGCATAAGCCAAATGGAAGTACCAAGTAGGAATAGGTTCCCCATGGTAGGTAAAGGTAGTCTTCTCCTAGGCCTAAGGTGCAATTTGGATCTGGTTGTAGCCACTAAATCCATCTAAAAAATTAAAAGATTTCTTTCCTGCAAGTGAGTCCAAAACTTGATCTATGAAGGGTAAAGGAAAATGGTCCTTTTTGGTGTCAGCATTAAGTTCCCTGTAATCAACACAAAATCAACATTTCCCTCCTTTCTTAGGCACAATCACCAATGGAGACACCCACTGGCTATCTAAAATGGGGTAAATAAATCATGCATCTAGCAATTTTTGTATCTCTCCTTTTACAATTTCTCTTAGTGCAGGGTTGATTCTTCTTTGTGGCTGTCTAACTGGGGTGTAATCATCTATGATGTAAATTCTATGAGTGCAAGGGTTATGATCCAATCCCTTCATCTCATGATAGTCCCACGCAAATTCATGCTAGTGGGTCCTCAATAAGTTTGCCAACAACTGTTGTTCTTCATTTACTTTGTTGTTAATATTCAAATATTTTCCTTCTGACACTTGTACTTTTGTAGTTAACTCTATCATAGTTGCTTCATTAACACATGCTACCTTGAGTTCATATGAAAGCAATGTATGAGACATACCTATTGCTATAGGAAGTTCAGCTACAGGAAGAGTAGGAAAAAGTGTCTTGACTAGAACAACAAAATGAGAAGATGATGCTTCCTCCACTTCACAATGATTCTAAATGATGTTAGCCTATACTTCATCTTCATCTTGAAGCTACATGAAAAATCTTCTACATAACATCATAAGTTGCACCACAAAATTAACTTCCTTAGCCTCTTCACCAACATGTGGCCATATGAGATTATCTTCATCATGGGATGGTTGAGTAGGAGGATAAAGAGCAAGCTTTTGGGTGCTCTTTCCATTAGAAATGGTCATGTCTCTTGTCCTACATCCAATATATGCATCTATTGTTGCTAACCATAGTCTTCCAAGAATAATGGGATACCTTCCTAGTGTGGCTTTATGAGAGAGAATCATGAAATCTGCTGGGTACTCCCATGAGTCTAAAATTACCACAAGATCTTCTACTATACCATCAGGCTTAACAATAGAGCTATCAAAAATCTATAGGACAGTAGGAATAGGTCTCATGCTTGCAACATTTAGTTGTTGCAAGATATCCTTAGTCATTACATTTATTGCTGCTCCCAAGTCAATCAGAGCATTCTTTATTTGGATCCCATTTATAACAACTCCTACCACAAGACTACCTGGGTCATTGTACTTAGGGATAATCACTTTCCCAAGCATGATGTGAGCTAATTGTCCCACCACATGAACCATAGTGGGGTCTTTCTTTTTCTTGCTTGGCTTCTTGAGGCATACTTCCTTGATTACCTTGCCATAGATTGGAACATCATTTATGGCCTGAAATAGGGGTATATTGACACATATATGCATCAACTATTCTATAATGTCAAAATTTGTGTCATTTTCTTCCTTCTTCTTGGCAACCACCAATCTATGAGGAAATGGTGGTTCTTGTTTAATCTGCTTAATTGGGACTAGTTCAAGAGTTTTAGGTGCACAAGGATGAATGGGGGTATTTAGAGGCTCCTCTTCTTCCACGGGAAGCTCAGTGATAATGGGTGTGGAAGGAGCTGGTATAGTAGTTCCTGAACGCAAGTGGATATCACTCACACTCACAACATATCTAGAAAATTTATTTGAATCAGCAGAGTATATAGGCTGTTGTAGTGGTTTGTTATTTGGATTGGATGTGGGCTGAGCTGGTAGCTAAGTAGGTTTAGGTGGATTTGAGCTTGAATTAGAAAGAGGAGGCATTATAGCAGGTTGTTGGGGCTGAGAAGGTGGCTACATGTAGCTATTGGGCTGGTTCAAGGCCATTACTATCCTCCCCTCCACTAATTTGTTTGTTGTCAATTTCCTAGGGGTGGCTGCTAATCTCCTTAAAATTTCTGCCAATTCCCCTAAGGTTGCTACCACTGGGGTGGAGATTTTTGATGATTAGGCTAGGTATTTGGAGGGTTAATCCAAGGTTGTGGTGGATATCCTTCATAATTGGATGGATATGGGGGCTAACATTAGTTACCAAGTGAATAAGAATTAAAATATAGCCCAACAAAAGAGAGTGGATCTGGTGGCATACCTTGTCTTAGAGCCCAAGGCCTCCTTTGTGTAACATAGTAGACTTGATCTTCTTCAATTTGAATTGGCTTGAACTCGAGTGCAATCTACTTGATTTCAATATTAACTACCATCTTGCATCTGCAATCCTTTTGTTTACAATGGGGGCAATACTCTGCCACTGTTGCCACTGCCTCCTCTTGGTTCTTCTTGGCCTGAAGTGCATCTAGCTGAGTAGCTATATTGTTTATAATTTCTTGCTTAAATTCTTCTAGAAAATGAGTAATCTCCATTCTTGAAAATCCACTGGTAGATGACCTACCCATGAAATATTGGTAAGCTCTCCCTTTCTGTGAAACTGCCCTAAATTAGTTCTAGCATATCTTCTTGATATCCTCTCAAGGAACTTGGGAGATATCTCCTGCTCCCATTAGGTCTAAGGAATCAGTGCAACTATCATTAATTCCTCTTAGGAAAAGCAACTTTTGTGAGTCTTCATTAAGTGTATGGCGTGGAGATTTTTGAGGGAAAAACAAAAACCTTGCAATGTAATCCTCCAAGCTCTCATCTTCCTTTTGTTGCATACTAAAAATGTCACCTCCTCTCATGTCACTTCCCCTACAATACTCATATTTCTCAAGGAAATTTGTCTTCATTTCATCCCATGTCTCCACAGTATCTCTTCCTAGGCTCATGAACCATCTTAATGCAACCTATTTCAAAGTGGTGGGAAATAGCTTAAGCCTAAGGGCATTGGTGGTATTGTCATAAATCCTGCAGAGTATATCAAACTCGAACAAGAAGGTATCAAGATCTTCTGTGACAAGTCCATAAAACTTGGGAAGGACTGAAGTAGGGATATTTTTGAGGTTTTCTACTTCACTTTGATGAGCAATGGGGAAAGGAAAAGCTGGTTGGTTAGGTCTGTTTCTATTTGCATCACCCATGCCTGCTTGATGTAGCTCCAAAGCAAAGGGATTCTCAAGCTGAATTTGGTCTTTAGAGGAAACTTCAGAGCTATTCAGATTAGGAAATGCATTAGCAAAAGGGTGTGGATCTTCTTCTTCTTCTCTTGGTAGGTTACAATATTCAACTAGTTCGAATGGACCAGGATTGTTAGGAAGGAATCTCCCATAAGCATATCTTCTCCTTCCTCTATGCATGTGGTATCAACTCAATATTAGCTAGCTCACACAAAGAATTAGTAAAGAATAAGGGGGTCATTACTTCCTAAATGAGGGGTATACTAAGAACAACTTTTAGAAATACTACAATAAGAAAAACTATCAATGAATCCAAAGAACTCCCTAGTTTGACACCATCCTGGGCAACAGTGCCAAAAATGTTGGCCTCCTACAACGATTTAAAAACTAATCCCTTACAGTTGTGATTCAGAGATTGGACATCTAAACTAAATAGCCATTTAATCATCATGAAGGTGCATTTAGTTTGTCAACCCAGGGATGCGAACTTGAAATTGGTTAGCACAATATGTGCACTAAGGATCCCAAGTAGCCATATTCATTCTACAACTAAGAAAAACATAATGCTAAAGGTAAATTTCTTAGAAGGAAATAAAATAGGTACTAAACATCAACCAAAAACTATGCTAAGCTGAAATGCATGATAGAAATTAAAATCTGAGCAAACAAATAGGAAACTACTCTGTCTACTTTGGCTACAGGAACAGTCACATAATGGAATTCTAGAGGCTGCAAAAATAATCAGTTCCAGATTCTCAACTAATTATAGAACATAAAGTAATAACTAAACTAAACTAAAATAAAGGATGGAATGCTCACCAAGTGGGCCCGCTTGGATGAGTATCCTCTAAAACTAATGTAAACTCAGATGCACAGACTTATAACTTCATCTTATTCATTGGAAAGCATGAGTACAATAGAGCAATGTAACTGCATTACTGAAAACTAAGAATGAAAGTACATCATCAGATCGTGCAACCTTCTAAGAAGGAGCATTTGACTCTTATTTATAAGAGAAGAAGCTACTAACTAAACAAGGCAGTCAACTCCACGAATTGGGAGGATGCCCTTTTAGGGAAAGCAGAGAAAGTGGAAAGGCGGTTTTGCATGCATGGAATTTGGTCAGATGTGCTTGCCTTAGTGAAAATTTAGCACAACAGTAACACCTATATTTTCTCAACATCAATAAATATCATTTACAAGGTGGTTACATTCAGTTTGTATGAAAAATCTCCTGTCGTCAATCTCTTTGAATGATTCCCTTCATTGACCCTTGCATGACCACTTTGTTAGTCATTATGGTGAATGACTAGTTGGCAGAATCTTCTCAATCTAGTGGCCTCAAACCATATCTACATGGCAATATTATTATGCACAATAATCACATATCTATAACTATCTTAAAGAACATTCATTAATCCACATGTAGAATTAACACAAATAGTCCATATAACATGTCAATGTCATTAAATATTTGTAGAGATAAAATTAGGCCCAATTTCTATGGTTTCGAGGAAATATCAACAGTCAAACATCAAGGTTCATGACAATTTCATAAAATAGATCATAAATTCTACCAAAATTAAACCATAAACTAGACTCATCACCCTAATATGAAAAATACAATATTCTAACAACTAGAAGAATGAAACGGAAATTTGCAGGAAGATCTGGGAAGGGAAAAGTGATGTTTACCTATCCAAAAAGTTAGGTGTACATCGTTGTAGGAGGAAAAAGTCACCAAGGGAATCCTAGTTCTTATAGGGGTGTCCTAATCTACTTTTGTAGTCCTTTGATATTAGATATGAGATCTACGTTTCCGCTTGTAGACTTTTCAATTCACCGTCGAATAATTTTGTAGGTGAATTTTTGTTAGTTGACAAGATTTAGGGCTTCAAATGCAACAATGAGTAGTGATCCTAAAACTTCCTTCAAATCCTCTTCAAGCCTAAAATTTGCACATTCAAAAAGAGAAAAAATAAAGAAAAAAAATGTTTTTCCATTTAGGGGATTTCCTTAGTCAAACCCTATGTTAGTGTTTCCAATGCCACACTAACAATGCCAATGATAAAAATGGATAACTGATAGGAAGGAATGATGAATCAACAAAGTTTTTTAACTCACCACCCTTCAATGACTTTCTTGAAGGACTGAAGTCATGCACATCACTTCAAGGTCTTGGATCTTGTTTGCTTGATTGCTTGAATTTCTTGGAGACTTGCAACAAGGGTTAGGCTTCACAAACAATGATAACATGAACACATATAAACTCAAATAATATTTTACATGATTTTAGGATCTTGAATTGTTGCAATAAAGCTCTAAATTGATGCTCTTAACTTTCTTGATAGTACTCTTGGTAATAATTTCTCTAATGATTTCTTATATAGATTTGAATAATGCAATAACTAGGTATTTACAATCATTTCTCTAATTTCCCAAAAAATTAAATCCCAATAGCTGACATTTGCAACTTGAATTTTAAATTAAAATGTTGACATCGACATATTCAAATTTGGATGCCGACAAAATAGGGGGACTTAGATTCCTAAGAGCGTCACATTTGTAACCCTATTTTCCAATATTTTAGGTGTTAGGGGAAAATATTAAATAAATGCATTTGTTCAATGCTTGTCATTTCTTGGAAAATGATAAAAATAGGCCCCAAATGCATAATTTAGGAAATTAGGAACTTAATTAGGCTCAATAATTTAGGGGGGAGAAAACATAGTGTGAAATTGTCAAGGGTGACAATTTACAATGCTATAAAAATAAATTCTCTCATTTAATAATTTCCTCCCGACTCTCTAAACTTTGGAAAATAAGCCTAGGACATAGGTGCCTAGGGCACCTATGACCCCCTATTTTGGATTCAAATTTAAATATGTGGATGTCAATTTTTTATTAATTGAAATTCAAATTATCTAAAGTTGTTTGTCGAGATTTATTTTTTGGGAAATTAGAATAATAGAATATAAATACCTAGTTATTGCATCACTTGAACATTAACAAAAAAAGATCTAGCAAGTTGGAGAATTTATGATCAAGCAATTATCAAGATCATCATCAAGCAAGTCAAGAGCAACCATTAGAGGATTTATTGCAACAATTCAAAATCAAAGCATCGTGTCAAAGTGTATGTGAGTGTGTGTTCATGTTTATATTTTCATATTTTTTGTGAAGACTAATCCTTGTAGGTCTCTAAGAAATCCAAGTGTGTGCAATGTAATTGTCTACCTAAAAGTGCAAAGAAAACAATGCAAATTACAAATAAAAGAGAAAAACACTCAAGATTGGGCTAGGTGAAACTCAAACAAGTTAATAAAAATAACACTAATTTTACCTTGTTGATCTTGTTACCTTGTTTTCCCTTGATAATGCTTGATTGTGTTTTCTTTCAATTGCTTGACAACATGCAATCTAGCTTTAAATGATTGTGAATGCAAGATGGATGCAATGATGGGGGTGATAGTGGATTTTGGATGCAAATATGAGTTAAATAATGCTACAACAATGGAGGTTTTGGATGCTTGAAGGCTTGAACACAAATGTGTAATTGTGTAATATGTAAAAATGACTAAGTGTTTGATAGTCATTTAGAAGGGAGATGAGAATGGGTGGCCAAGATTGAATCTAGGGTTGAAGATCAATAGTTGAGATGCCTTGAGGCATCTCACGAATTGTGAGGATGACATGTGTCATCCTAGGAGGGAGATAAATGGTGATGTGGAGGTGAGGTGGCACCCATGTGGAGGTACTTTCAAGTACCTTGAGGGAAGAAAAAGGGATGACTTGTCTTATCCTCCCCAACTTACGGGGAGGATGTGACAAGAGAGGAATTTAAAATTCCTCACAAAATCTCCCTGGGGAATTGGAGAAAGCCTTGGGTAGACAAATGGAATCAAATGGAATTAAAAATTCCATTTAGGGACACATGCGGATTAGAAATAGGAATTAAAATATTCTATGGGAGACCTTGGGTGAATAAAATGGACTTAAAAATTGCATGTAGGCATGTTGGGAGAATAAAAAGGAATTAAAAAATCCTTGGGGGATGTGGATAGATTTTCCAAAAGGATAAAGCATTTATAGGAGTTGACTTAGGTACATGTTATAATTAGAATTACGATTAGATTAAGGGTTGATTAATTAGGATTAGTAGTTGTGTAAATGATTAGCCAAGATAATGATGGGATTAGAGGAAAGTTGAAAATTATGGAGGATGTGACACTAATCACAATTAGTGGTGTTCACATCGGGTAATCACAAGTTAATTAGATTAACCTAGATTAAGGAAGGATTAAGGAAGATGTGACATTTGGAGAGAGAAAAGGGGATGAATTAAAAATTGATTTAATTAATATTGGCTAAATGACTAAATTAAATAAATTAGTTTATTTATTTAATTTAGAGAGGAAGATGGTAAAGTATTTAATCAATTAATTAAATACTTTATGGAATGTTAGGAATAAGAAGGAATATTAATCAAATAACAAAATTCTTCAATTAATATAGATGTGGGTGTGGAATAGATGAAATAAGGAATAAATTTGATCCTATGGAAGTGGTAAAATTTGGATGTCTACATTTTTTCCCTCTTCAAAATATTGTTGAAATAATAATGTTTTGAAGAAAAATAAAATATAGGTGACTCGATAGAAGAAAAATGAAGGCTAGATGTCCTAGTACAGTCGCGAAAATAATAGGGAAGAGAATGGAAGAAATGTGAAGGATTATGCCCCCTTGAGAGAGCAAATGGGAAAAAAGGGACCTTAGATGGAGTCTTGATAGAGGAAAATGGAGGACATCATGAGGATCACAGTAAAAAATCATGAAAAATGGCTTTTAAATGAAGGAAAATGGACAAACGGGATGCAAATGGCAGCCAAAAGAAAAAATTAGGTTAAAAATGGTAAAAAAAAGGGGGAGTTAAAAGGTAAGTATAAATAGTAATTAGGGAAAATTATTATTCATTTGGATTTAGTGCACATGTGACCCTAGGCGATCCCGAGAGAAAAATGGAATGTAGATGCAATATTCCACATCATTTGGACATGGTTCAAAACTACAACTAGAGTGGCAAGCATTTGACATAGGTATGCCTCAAAAAATGCACCTGTATTGTTCATTTTGGCATTTTTTTATTTTTTTGTACATGATAGGGTTAGGTGCAAACAAATCTACCTATGTAGAGGTAGATCTACCCATCTAGGGTTAGCACATCCACCTATGTAGACAATAGGCGGTTGTGGATAGGAATTGGAAGATGCACAAGGAGGGGTTTGAAGGTGGATCTGCCTATGAAGAGTTGGATCCACCCATCAGGAAAGGGTGACTACATGTTACCCCATAGGGGAAAATGCATGGGTGGGGGGTGAAAATAGGTCCACTTCTGAGGGGTGGTTCCCAAAAGGTGAGTGTGCCTTTCATACAAGGGTGGATGCCTGGGGGAATGGTGGATGGGTGGATTCACTTCCACATAGGGGTGGATGCATGTTTGACAGGAGAAGAGGGGAAAAAAAGTGTCACATAGGGGCGGACACAACCCAAAAGGGGGATAGGAAGACACTCATCACACAAGGGTGGATGCATGCCAAGGGGGATGGATGAGCATGCTTCGCACAAGGGTGAATGCATGAAAAGGGTAGAAAATGACAATATGAAGAAATATGGGTAAGAATAAAGAAGATTCTAACATGTGGGTTGGATGAATGCAAGATATTAATAGTGTGAGGATGAGAGAGAGGAAATCGACGACATTATCCTTGATTGAGGGATTTACCGATGATGACTACACCACACTGGACATAGCCAAACTTCTACACATGCCTATGTTCCTTGTGATCAAGGTCCATAGACCGTTGTTGACTGGATTGATCAAGTGATGGAGCTCAAAGACTTGCACTTTCCTCCTCTCGATAGGGGAGACGCTGGTGGCATTGGAGGACTTATGGCATATCCTTTGGCTGCTAAATAGAGGTTTATTCATGGAGGGAGTGAGTAGACAACTACCAATCAAACTCTATGAGCGGTGTTTGGGATGACTAACCTCCCCACCAGAGGGGTGTCATTGGATATAGATTTATGCATAGAGATAGCACTAGCGTTACCCCTATATTTATGTGGGTTAATCAGTAGGATCCTCCTCTCAAATAGGAGTGGTAGATTTTTTAGCCTCATGTTTATTGAGGTTGTAAGAGGCATTTTGGAGAGGAGAGGTGTATATGCATGGGGAGCTTGCATCCTCATGCAGTTGTACAAAGATATGCACTATGTGTGCTACAAATGGGGAGCTGACATCACACACATGCCACTACTACAAGGATGGGCATGACAAAACATTTAGATTACTAGATCAGATATGGTTGGGGCAGAGAAGGGGGCAGATCTCCCTATAGTGTTTGAGTATAGGGATATGTGCCACTATTTTGAGGTGTAGAGCATTTCATTTTGGTGAAGTGCAGTAGATGGCATCACAAAGGATGATATTGTATGGAGGCCATATTTGGCATATAATTTCTACTCATATTTGGCATATGATTTCTACTCCTAGAGGGTGGAGGAAATATGTACAGAGGATTTATGTTTTCAAGGTGTTACTCGATTGGTCATGATCGATTTGTCATTGAGATGTATCGACCAGATATGGTCACACGATAGTTTAGGATGCAACAAGACATCCCACAACCAGAGGAGAGATATCAACAAATTAGTTGGGAGAGTGGATTACGGGGGCGTGGACTACTAGCTACGATGGTGAGGTAGAGTTGGGATAAGGTAGAGGAGGTTGGATGGTCATGGAGGGATGGATTGGAAGACCCCAGTGTTACAAATAGATATGTGGCATGGTGGAGGGAGCATCAATCAGATAGGGTGATGCTTGTAGATAGGAGGGTGTAGTTGCTAGTATAGGTGCTTGAGGTGGAGGGAGAGGGAAAGGAGGAGGAGGTCACAGGAGAGGGGGATTAGGAGGCTGAGGAGGAGACAATTGTGAGGAGGGTGAGGAGGATGATCGTGCAATGAGGGGGGAAGTCATCAAAGAGGAGGAGGAGGAGATTGAGGATGTGGATGTGAAGCGGGAGGAGGGAGAGCAGGAGATAACAGGGGAGAGGGCACTAGTTGTGTATGAGGCACCACCAAAGGATGATATAGCCACCAGATTGTCAAGAGTATAGGCCTAGATAGGTACCCTAGAGAGGAGATTGGGGTAGGCAGAGGGGGAGCAGGATAGGCTACAAATAAAGGTGAAGATACTACAGGGGGTCCAGCCGATGGTGGAGGAGGATGGAGCTACAAAGAGGGATGGGTTGCAATGGGAGGTGTAGAGGCTACAGGGGTTATTTGAGGATATGTGACAACAATGAGACACACTGCAAGGGCTAGTAGACTAGGCCCAGATCATCATGGAGACATTGCAATGAGGGGGCAATGAGGCACAAGGCCAAGAAGAGTAGGCAGAGGGAGAGGTGGCCAACCTAAGTTTAGCGTGAGATGTCTAGGAGTATGAGAGGGGGATATTTCAAGTAGACTGTGACCACTACAAAAGAGATCAAGATGTAGCTTGGGCATCAAGAGCATAGATGGAGGATGTAGTGCATGGATCAGGAGAGGCTGGATAATACAGAGGCTTATACTACATGAAAATCCTTGATATAGCATAGATAGCACCCTCATACTTCTAGGTTTTGACCCAAAGTAGGGGACCATGATCATTGAGGCTAGGATATGTAGGTGGCCAGGTAGCTTGGGATAGATGAGGCCATTAGGAGGAGGAGGGTGGAGATTAGCACCAAATTCACCCCAGTGCTTCGATGATGGAGCAATGGTTAGAGGGGAGAAGGACAAGATGGCCACAGGGCTCCAGTTTTGACATATGTATAGGCAACAATGATATATATGTAAATTCCATGTATAAATTTTGACAAAGGCTACAACGATCTAGGATGTTAATTATGATTCAGGACACATATTGTGTTATTTATAGCCACACTATTGTACATATTTTTTTTTGTACATGTATATTTGTATTATTTGATGGATATTGATGTACATTATTATGTTTAAATTGATATGACATGGATGATTATAGTGGTGTATCATGTGATGCTTATGTGACACTGTGTACATTTATTATGGATGCATACATGATGGATGTATGATTATGATTATGATATGTGATGCGATGTATATGTATGCATTGGATGATTATGATGTGTGTGAATAAAGTGTTTGTGATGTAGGATTTGATGGATTGTAATAATGATGATGATAAATGATGTGGCACTAACACTATGTGATGCAGAATGTGATGGGTTATATGTATGATTAGGCTATGTGATGTGTTTTTTATGTTCTACATGGATGTTATTGATATTGATTCTGATATACAATGAATGTGCAATGATCCTAATGTAATAAGATGTATGTACCTAATGGAAATAATGGTAATGAAAGGAAACATGAAATGGATTAAGATGCTTAGAATAACAAATCTATATTATACTAAACAACTTAAATGATAATGAAAATGAAAAATGAAATAGATTAAGATGCTTAGAATAACAAATCTATATTTTTCTAAACAACTTTTAAATGATAATGAAAATGAAAAATTAAAAGGATTGAGATGCTTAGAATAACAAATCTATATTATTCTAAAAAACTTATATGATTATGAAAATGCAAAATGAAATGGATTAAGATTCTTAGAAGAACAAATATATGTTATTCTAAAAAACTTAAATAAAAAAGGAATGGATTAAGATGCTTAGAAAAACAAATCCATATCATTCTAAACAACTTAATTGATTATAAAAAATGCAAAATGGAATGGATTAAGATGCTTAGAATAAAAAATATACATCATTCTAAAAAACTTAATTGATAATGAAGATGCAAAATACAATGGATTAAGATACTTAGAATAAAAAATCTATATCATTCTAAAAAACTTAATTGATAATGAAGATGCAAAATGAAATGGATTAAGATTCTTAGAATAATAAATCTATATTATTCTAAAAAATTTAAATGATTATGAAAAATGCAAAATGAAATGGACTATGCAACATGGTAATGAAAGGCAGGTGTAGTAAAGTAGTTAAAAAGTAAAGCGGCCTGATAGGAAGAATAGGTGGGGGGAATATCATTTGTAAAACCAGGATCCATGATTATAGGCCATATGGATAGACCCATGGGATTTGATAGGATGGTAAATGAAGAGGGAGGATGGCGTGAATCATGCAATCTAACACTATGTTCTCATATAAGGAGCACTGGATTTTAATATAACATAGAATACCACTCGCCAAGGTATATAAAGAACCAAGGAAAATTAGTTTCCAACGTATAGGATTGAGATAACAAACATGATGGTTAATCTAGCATCCCAAAGTCATGGGGGCTTTGGTAGGGCCAATGCTAGAAAACCACAAGCACAAGAGGTTGCCCCAACATAACACAAGCCCACAAAGATCTTGGTGGGTACCACACAAGACAACTAGGAAAACATGATCACATTGAAAACCAAGATATTCCCTATGTATACCAATCAAAGTGCACCGTGATATGATGGATCGTGGCGACATTAAGTAGGTATAGTAGGAAGCTCAAAAGATCAACAAAATGAAAAAACACCAAGAAATCATAATAAATCTCAAATATCCTTTGCCATGAGGATGATAGGTAGATGGGATTGATGTGGTCTAATGCGAGGAACTATATATCATGCTAAGACCAAGGATGGATGGGGTAGATTATAATATCAACACAACGTGGGATAGTTGAAATATATTGGGGAACCTAAGAACTAATTGATTTTGTTTGTTATTTCTAGCAAGATAGGGGGAATCTTGGTGACATGAAAAGGACCAAGACAGACTCTAAAATACATCCTAAAGCCTCAGGGGATCATCAAAGATGGCCTTGCCTATGTGAAAGCATAGAGGTGTCATATTTTGATAAAAAGACAAACAATAGATAAAGGATGATGGGAACCTAATGATAAAAGACACAATGATGAACCCTAGGGGAGGATGCAAGACTGACCAATAGGACACTACATACAAGCGATGAGAATCAATCAAAGCCCAACTGGTATAAGAACATGAGACCAGGATACCCAGTAAGACTTATAGAATATCATCACCAACAGGTGGGAGAATCTCAGGATTTAGGATAGTGAATCTATATTGTTTAATGCTCAATCCAAATATACCATGCAATAGATTATAAGATGTCCATGGGAGATGGATATGATAGGATATGAGGATAGGATGTGTGGATAGGATAGATATGTAAGAATATAGGAAAATGGGATGCAAGGTAGATAATGATTAATCCCTCTATGAATGGCACTTGTTGCTAGGTTTTCAACAAACTAACTTATCCAAGGTGCCACCAAAGGTAGTTTTCACCATAGTACAACTTATTTCTCTTTACTGTTGATCATTTTAAAAAAAAAAATCAATTTTTTTGTACTTTTTAAGATTTTTTAACTTTTTTTTGGTATTTTCTAGGTGGGGTAACTCAATTGACTTAGGTATAAGGGTATGTGTAGGATCATGAAGGGCCAAAAAGTGGCGATATGATGGGAATGTGTAGGGTATGTGGCTGACGACTTTTTGATACCCAAAATTGATGAAACGAAAAGGGTTTTTAAAGGAGATTCTTAGTTTTCCACCAATATAAATTATTCTTTACTTTGAATTTAATAAATAATTATTATCCATTTTCTATTTAAATTGCGACTAAAGTCTTGATTGATAGGCTGATTGAAAATCATCTATAACTTTCAAAAGGTATCACATTTTTTGAATCTAAAACATGTGTCACATTTTATGCTTCGCATACTATAAGACTAAAAAAAAAAAAAAAATTCATGAAGTTTTGACCAAGTTAAGGTGGTCAGACATACGAGTTTTTATATTTTTTAAAAGTTGTAATAAAAAATTCATAATTAATTATTTATTTGGAAAAAATTACAAAAAATATGCATCACATCGGACATTATTCCTCTACTTATATCTAAAATATTATAAAAAATATTATCATTTTATTGTGGTTAGGTGGTCAGACAAACGCCTACTTTTTTTTTCCCTAAAATTTAAGTACTACTACATTGAAATTTCAAATTTTTACCAAATAGATTTTATTTTTTTCAAATAAACCTAGTAGTTTATAAACTACATTAAATTTGCTATAGATTCTATTCTTACATATTTTTGAAATAATATAGATAGCTTATTCAAATTTTTACGTCAAATTTCCTAACTCTGATTTTTCTAAATTTTTCGCCACTTAAGGGCCTTTTTTTTCCATGATGATCTTGCACATACCCATAGAACCACTTTAGGTGCACAATATTGATGGGTTATTCCAAGGGTTCCCCCTTGGGTGTAGCAATCTAATACACTCTAGAACCATACTTAGTCGTGATGACATATGGACCCAACCAATTAGCTTTGAACTTTCCTTTCTTTTCTCTATCTTGTTGGTTTTTTTTATTTTCCTTAAGTACAATATCACCAATCTAGAACTGACGAGGTTAGACCTTGTTATTATAGCTTATTTTAAGCCAATGTTGATAGGCCTACAAGTGATTATAAGTGTTAATTTGCTTCTCATCAAGAATCTGTAACTGACTCAGATGTGCAACTCGATACTCCTCATCAATAATCAAGTCCTTCAAAGATATACGAAGTAAGGGAAGTTTGACTTTAATTGACAAGATTGTATTGGCACCATATACAAGTGAGTATGGTGTAGCACTAGTGGGGGTGTGAATGGATGTGCAGTAGTCCCAAAGGGTTGGATTGAGGTGAAGGTGCCAATCTCAACTAGTATTGTTGACAACTTTCTTAGGATTTTGATTATTGTTTTGTTAGTTACTTCAGATTGGCCATTACCTTCAGGTTAATAAGGTGTGGACCATCGATGTTGGATATGAAAGGTTTCACAAAGTTGTCTTACATGTTGTTTTTTGAAAGGTTTACCATTTCCATTGATGATGGTGGATGGAATACCATATCTGCAGAGACTATGGTAAAGGATTAATTTGGAAAAGAACAAATGAAAATGAAAATGATTGCAATTGAACTATGTGATCTAAGGTGACAAGCATAAAACACATAAATACAAATAGAATGCAACTTAAAATTTGAGATTCCATATTAAAATTTGTGAATTATGTCATGTTCTTTCATTTTTTCTTCAAACTCCTATTTTTTTTTACCTTTTATGTAACTTCCTTCAAATTTAATGTTGAATTATATGTAAATATAATATGATTAGTGAAAATTATGAAAATAATAGGTGTGTATTCTCATATTTAAATAAAAAAACTCATAATAAACATTTAAATTCTAGAAACATGAAAATATTACCTCATATAATCAAATTTGATTTAAAAAATTCAAATTTTCATCTTCTGCATTATCAAACAAACAAAAAGGTGGTGGAAAGGTGATGGTGTAGTGTAGGAAAATGTATCCCTTTTTCACACTTAATTTGGGAATTAATATTAAAATGAACTTAATTATGCCTTAATTTAGTGTTGTAATATGTATTTTACATATTCACAAAAAATTTAGGGCCCTTTTAATTAAAATGGACTTAATTGTGCCTTAATGTGGTGTCGTAAAGTGTACCTATTTACATTTTCACACTTATTTAGGGTTTCATTAATTAATTGAGGTTAATTTTCCTTAATTGGACCCATTAATTCAAATCCAAGCTTAATTAGTTACATTTTCCAAAGAAGAAACCCGACATTCATTAATTCCATAACATAACACTTATCATTGAGCAATTTGTGTCCTAGGGAAGTGACCTAGGACCCATTCACCCATGGGAGAATGGGTCCTCACTTAGACCTAGGATCCTAATATAACTTATGCTTTTGGCAGTCTTTTAACATATTCAAATCCATATTCACATGTTGGCTTGTATTATTTGAATTTCGGGAAATTAATGTTACATATCTATAAATATAAGGTAATTTCACTAAGTTTCACCTAGCAAAATTTTATGAGCAAGTGTGATCTAAGCAATTTAAGAGTTCAAGATCATTTCAAGGCATTCAAGGGTAGATTTAGTGAAGAATTATTGCAGCAATCAAGATCCTATTTTCATATCAAGGTCTTCTTGCATCATGCATGTTATTGGAGCTAATATGTTGATGTAGTGTTCAAGACCCATTCAAGCATTCAAGGCATTGTTTCAAATAAAATTTCAAGATCAAGATCCACATCCATTGGAGCCATTTCATGCTAGTTGCAAATCTACATTCCAAGGTTCATTCAAGGGTTTGGTGAGTTGGGACATAGACTTGTTCATTCATCATTCCTTTCATGCTATTTTATTTCATTTCAAGGTTAAATTACCAAAACGAGCTTTGACCAAGGAAAAACCCCATTCACCAAAAACAAACATTTTTCCCCTCCCTTTGTGTGTTGCATATTTGTAGGTTGAAGAAAAGTTGAAGGTCTCAAAGTTACAAAATTGCAAAGTTGTCAAGGTTGTCACCTTTGTTTCCATTTCATGGAAACTTAGATTTTGGATTTATTTCCAACTATCTAACTGTGAAAATCAGGAATATGGAAGTGCGTACATAGGAGCGGAGGACCCAAAAACATATTTTGGAGAGCCATACCTAGGACCCATTCACCATAGGGTGAATGAGTCCTCAGGCAACTTTTGAAAACACCATTTTGTGAGAGGTACGCAACATTTATCCCTTCCATATTTGTCAAAAATTTTGTAGGTTCCATCAGTTTTATGTTTAATCTACTCAATCCAATTGATAGATTTCATTTTGGAGTTGATTTTTTATTTTTAATCTTTCTCCCCAAAGTGTTGTTTGACCTAGACCTCTGTCCTAACACAAAAGGTAAATTGCAAGATTCCTCAAGGAATTCACTTACCTAACGGTTGAAAGTGGATTTTAACCTAAGGGATCTCATTTCCTGAATGAAATAGAAGAATATGTAGGTTCATTCACCCCATTTTGACCTTTCTATTTATAGTAAGTTTGGTGAAACATTCCAAATTTAGTATAAAACCCTATGTGTTTGAACCCCTAACCTATTTTTCTATGTTTCAGATGGAATATGTAAAATATGCTTGTGTAAGATGTCAACGCCATTAAAAATAATTTATTTGTGGTATAATGTGTAGAAAGTAGAAAAAATTAGAGAATGTGGCCCTAAAACATGAGTTGCATGCCTCTTTTTACCCTTTTTAGTATGAGCTATTTGGTGCTTGTCAAATTTGGCGAGCGAAAAATAACCTTTTTTGATATTTTTCAACCCTTAACAAATTGAGAAAGAAAAGAGAGAGTGATATAGAAGATAAAAAGAGAAAGATAGAAGGAAATGGAATTATTGAGACACATAAACACAAACAAAGACCCTCACTCGTAAACCCTTTACCCTCAATCCTAAACCCTAAACTCTATACTAATACCCTCAACTATAAACTAAATATTGTAAACCCTACAACTCAACCCTAGATACCTTATACCATCAACCCTAAACTCTACACCCTTGACTTACACCCTCAACCATACTTCTCATATAATCAACCCTATAATCTATATCCTTAACCCTAAATCGTACACCGTAAACCCTATACTAATACCCTTGACCCTATAACCCTTTATGCTAAACCCTTGACCCTATACTTTATACCTTACCCTCAACCATAAACCCAATACCCTAAATCCTATAATACCCTAAAACATATACCCTATGTACTTCATACCTTCTACCATCAATATTGTACCCTAAACCCTATACCAATACCCTATACCCTATAATTTACCCTAAACCTTGTACCATCAATCTTGTACCCTAAACCCTATACTAATACCCCAAACCCTACACCCTATACCCCAAACCCTATACCCTATACCCTATAGTGTACCCTGAACTTTGTACCATCAATATTGTACCCGAAACCCTATACTAATACCCTAAAACCTATACCCTATACCCTAAACTCTATGCACCCTAAACCTTATACCATCAATCTTGTACCCTAAACCCTAAACCCTAAACCCTAAACCCTATATCTTATACCTAGATGGGGGGAGAGATGAGTGAGATAGATAGAGAGGGATAGGGACATTCCTAATGAAGGTTGAAGCCTAAGGAAGTATTCTTTGGCATGGATGAGGTAGATTCTAGCACTACTCATATGACACCTATATCATCACAATATCACAAGGTGGAGGAAATAACTAATGATAGGTTAAACACTATAGATAATGTTGTCATTGATTCTAAGGTATTGCTTCAAGATCATGTTTCTAGTTCTAAGGTTATGGGCTCACAAAATAATATAACTAGGTCCTCACAAGGAAAAAAGAATTAAAAAATTCTAAATATTATTGTTGAAGATCCTCTTTGCACAATTATTCAAAGTACTAATGAAGCTCCTCACAGTGAGGCATGTCTTATCAAATGACAAGAAGCACACTTAGATTTAGTAAGAAAGGAAAGAAAGGGATAAAATTTTAGCTTGGATCTTAACTCAAAAGTTGAATCAAAGCAAGAGCAACTTGACATTCCCAAAATTATAGTTGTTTTTCATAGCAATACTTATAATACCAATGGAAAGGAAAATGTGTTTTAGGGATCAACAAAAAATGTTGGAAGTTATAAAAATCAAAGCCTTTTCTATAGTTGTTGGCTTAAAGAAAAATATTGCATGGTACCCCACAGACTAGAAAGGGTGGATTAAATGCTATTAACAATGGAATTTCTAGTAATTTTTCTTTCTTGACTATAGATATTAGAAATAAAGGGAGTGGGCTTTATGATGATCATGCAGTTTGTTGCATGGTATCAAAAGACCTTCATGTTATAATATTGAAAATATAGGTGAACAAGTGATGGCAGGAGAGAATACAAATGATAAAAAATAGGGAGAAAAAAATAGTCCTTACTTCTTCCTGGGGTAAGGGTAAACAATAGAAGCATCTAAGCAATAAATTATTTTCTATTGAAAGAAAAGTTTAGGATCATAATCAAACAAGTGAAAATGTAAATACTTCAAAGAAGTCGATACATTATAATAATTTTAAGTTAAAGAAAATTTATATCCATTTATAAGGACCTCGATAGTACCACTTGTGCAAGATCCACCTACCCATGACCCATTCTTGATAGGGGCAAATATCCTTAGCTTAATAGTTTCCCTAGGTTATGGTGTTTGGAAAATATAGAGAAAATAGTTCTTTATTGAGAATCATTAGAAGTTGATTGGAAATACAGGACAATGGCTTACCATGAAAAATAATTTTTAAATGCTTCCACAGCATCACCCATAGTTAAATTGTTGGGTAATGACATTAGAGGTGGTATCGACCTCCAATGATTATGAAACTTTCTCTTAATAGTTTATTGTCTTCTATCTCAAATGCCTCATATTGGACATGAATAATTTTACATCACATGATTTGAGAGTTATAACATCAATGACTACACTCGTAAAGAATTCACCTTCATAACCATTTTGATTTCTATAACACTCCACCAAGATTCCTTTTCAAAACTCCATTTTACTCCCACAACACTTTACCCACTATCCTTAATCCTCATCCCTCTACCCTATACACTTAACCATGTACCCTCAACCCTCAATGCTATACTTAAACCCTAAACCCTACACCCACAACCATCAAACCTATACCCTAAACCTTATACCCTCAACCTTATACCCTAAATCCTACACCCTTAACCCTCAACCCTAAATAGATACCTTATACCTTCAACCATAAACCCAATACCCTCAACCCTATACCCAATATCCTCAACCCTAATCCCTATACCATATACACTTAACCTTATACCCTCAACCATGAACACTATCTTTCAACCCTATACCCTCAATCCTCAACCCTACACCCTCAACCCTATACCTTATACCCTTAACCCTATACCTTATACCCTTAACCTTAAACCCTAACCATAAACCCTATACCTAAAACCATCAAACATAAAGCATAAACCATGAACAAGGTGGATGTTGTGAAGGGTGTTACCAATCATGCAAATATAATCATGTAGGCGAAAATTTCACCAAGAATTTTTTCTATTGAAGAAAGCAACCAGGGGCCTTTGAGGAAGAAATATGTTAATGAAATTATGGACTTAAATAGGAAACTTTATAATCATATTCAACTACAAGAAGTTTTATCTATATCAAAAAATAAAGGTTGCACATGTAAGAGAGGATGTCTCAAGAATGGAAAAACTAGAAATTAATATACAATCATATAGATAGAGTAAAGTATGAAGGTTAAAATAATCTACCTACCATTCAAGATATCAATAGCCACTATGATTATGAAAAGAGAAATTATTGCTCCTCTTATAATTTATATGTTACCAATATGCCCTCTTTTGATAGTGAACAAGATCTTGAAAGGTGTGAATCCCATTTTCCTTCCAAATATTGTGAAAATTAAACTCCAAGTTTATTTAACATTCACTCAAGGCTAGCTATTTTGCACACTAAACACACAAGTTTTGACCCATGTGATCACCATAGAGCATTCTCTGATAACAACATCACATATCATTATGAACATTCCTCACATCCTTTAGAGTGTAGATGTTGTGATCCACATAGTTACAATGCGAATGCATCATTAGAGAGAGGAGTAAGAAAATATGGAGGGAGAGGTAGAAGTGGAGGGAGTGAGAAACCTAGGGAAAGAGGAGATAGAGGGGAAGAGAGATGAGATACCTACATGGGGAGAGAGAGGTGATATGGGGGTTTAAGGAGGGATGGGGAGATAGAGAGGGGGAGAGGAAGAAAGGAAGAGGGCATCCTAGAGAGGGGAGGGATGGAGAAGAGGAGAGACAAAAGAACAAAAAGAGAGAAGTAACAAGGGATGGAGGGAGAGGTATACATGGAAAGAGTGAGAGACCTAGGGAAGGATGATATAGAGAGGTGATGACCCAAAGAGGGGAGGGAGAGAGAATATGAGAGAAAGAAGAACAAAGAGAAAGAGATGGCTAGGGAGGGATGGAGAGGTATAGAAGGATTGACTGAGAGACCTAGAGAGGGGAGAAGTAGAGAGGTGAGGAGAGAGAAGTTCACACAAAGGGAAAGAGGGGTGAGGAGGGAGGGAGAGAGGTGGAGAGGGATGGGAATAAGTAGAGAGGGGAGAAATATAAAGGTGAGAGACCTACAACCTATGGGGAGATGGGTGAGAGACATAGGGGGATAGATAGAGGTTGGAGGGATAGATGTGGAAAAGAGGTGGGTAATGATACAAGGAGGGAGAGGTAAAGAGGTAAAGAGGGAGGAGGAAGAGACATGGAGATGGGGAGAGAGAGAGAGGGTGGGAGGGAGAGGTGGGAGAGAAACAATAACAGAGGGAGATAGAAGAAGAAAGAGGTAGGGAGGCAAGGATCAAGATGGGGGTAAGGATAAAAGGAAAGGTAGAGAGGGAGAGAGGGAAAGAGAGACATAGAGAGGGGAGAGAGAGGTGAGAGAGAAGAGAGGGAGAGAGAAAGGGAAGTATCAGTAGAGAGGAAAGGAGGCACAAAGGGAGTGAAAGGTAAGACCTCAAATATCCAACATCAATCGTAAAACCTAAACTCTGACTTAATCAAAGTGGGGGAGAGAGAAATTTTCTCTAGCATTCTAATAATGTATTTTCATTTGGCTTGCACCAATTTTGGTTCTCACCAAATGGTTTGCATTGGGAAATACAAACCATTTGGGTTGGATTTGCATTGGGAATCCAACCCAAAGGGTTGAATGACCATTTCATGCCAAAGATGTGTTTTTTTTAAAAGTAAAAAAAATCACATTTTTGGTCATGCTCTCCATCAATTTTGCATGTGTTTAAATGAAAATTTATAAAAAATACCATGATGACATTAAGCTCTCTCTTAGCTATCTAACCATATATTTTTTTCCACGCTTTGATTATGAATACCTTTAATTTCATTTGTTAGGGTGTTTGTTTTTTGTCAAAAACCAACATGTTGCATTTTGGGTATAGTTTTCTACTGGTTCATTCAATTTTGAAACTAATTTACTTTTTAGAAACTAGACTCCATTCTACAAATTAAAAAAAAAAAATAGTTTTGATTAGTTTTCAAAAAGTTTAGGGGGGAGCATGCTCAAATTTCTATTTTTCAGGATGTGTCCACTTTAAACATTAGTAAAAAATCATATATTCATTATAAAATTAGTCAAAAAAATCCAACATAAACTACATGGTGTTAGATAATTTATCCTTAAAGCGATTTTTGAAATTCTAAAAAAAATTTAACATTTTAGGGGGAGCACACCAAACGCTATGTTATTTTTTTTGAAAAAAAATATGACCACTTTGTGTGCTCCCCCTTTTTAAAACCCTTAATCTTCACCATTTTCAAAACATAAATAATAATTTAGAAATTATATTCAGAGCACTACAATCCTTGTTCTTGTAGCATCTTCAAATTTTGAGTGTAACTATCTTCATTTTCTTGTCGAATATCAAACTTTGCTGATTTCAAAAAAAGTGACATCTTAAGACCCCCTTTTTGTATCACATCTTGGTGTACTTACCCATATTATTAAATTCAAACACAAAACATGAAAATTATCATTCCAAATCTTCAAAACATGAAAATAATAATTAATACTTAAATTTTGTAATTTGGTTCCTATATGTATATAAACAAAAAGATAGTAGAATTTTTAAGCAATGGTTGATTTTTTAAAAATCATGAAAAGTGTGTTTATATGTCAGAGAGTGCATAGTATGCAAGATAAAATAGAGAATATGAGTCCAAAATCAAAAGATCCAAGCGATTTTTTTTATTGTTTTTTAGAATTTTGCTTCTCACAAATGCAAGTACATTATAGCATACTTAAATTTGTGTTTTCCTTGGGTATTACCAACCCTTAGGGTTATATCTTCCTTAGGCATCCAAACCAAAGGGTTAAAATTTCATGTCAATACCCAAAAGTGTCTTTTTTGTAAATTGTAAAAAAAAAGATTAAAGTCGGAGCATGGTCTCCATCGGGTTTGCACATCTTTCAATGTTAAGCTAAAAAATACCACAATAACATCAAGATCTCTCTTACCTTTTTGGCCATGTAATTTTTTCTACATTTTGAATATGTTAAGGTTTTTATATTTAATCTATTTTTCTAGTGTCTTATTTTTTGTCAAAATCCTATGTATAGTTTTTTCAATTTCATTTTTTATCCATTCATCCAAATTTGAAACAAATTATTTTTTTAGAGTTTAGACCCTATTTATACACATTCAAAAAAAATATTTTTTATTAGTTTTCAAAAAAAAGGGGGAGCACTCTAAAAATATATATTTTAAGATGTTTCCACTTTGAGAATTAGTTAAAAATCATATATTGATTAAAAAAATAGCAAAAAAAAAGGCATAAACTACATGTATTAGCTAATTTTCCACTAAAGCATTTTTTAATACTAAAAAAATTAGCATTTTAGGGGGAGCACACCAAATGCTATATTACAATTTTCTAAAAAAAATGTGAGCACTTTGTGTTATCCCCCTATTTGAACCCTTTAATATCTACCATTTAAAAAATAATAGTTTAGAAAATAGATCCAAAGCATTGTGGCTCTTTTTTTTGTCACGTCTTTAAATTTTGAGTGTAACTATTTTTCAATTTCTTATCCAAGATCAATTTTTACTAATTTTGGAAAAAAAGGGCCACTTCAAACCTCCCTTTGGTTCCCCATTTTCATGCACATACCCATCTCCTCCATGCAACTCTAAACTAAAAAAAGTGGCCTTGGACCTTATGTGTGGCATTGGACTCTAACAAGTTAGGGTTTCAATGCCTACTAAAATTGTTAGATTGTTAGATTGTTTATGTACCTATAAATAGAAAAAAATAGTGGTGCTAAGAAGAAACATTGAAACTTGTTATGTTAGGCTGGGAAATTGACTGCTTCCATCCTTGCACTTTCAAGCCCTATTAAATGATTCAATATTTTTGTAAAAAATGTAAGACACACCAAACAATGTATACACCGAACATGTAGATGGCTAACAATGATGTAACACAATGATACTAAGTGGTTAGTGTAATGGATGCATATATCTATAAAGTGATAGACCAACTAGAAGAACTAGGGTTTTAACATAAGTATTGATGCAAGAGTTGATCTAAATGAGATGATTGATACAAAACACTGAGTGTTGATAGAGGTGTGACTACTAAGCTAAGTGATGGTGGATGCAAGTTATTTTTGCTTACTATAATGGTTGGATAAATGATAATTTAAATGACCTAGAGGTGATGTTCTTTTATAGATGTCCTAGGAACATAAATTGATTTTTTTTTTTTATGCAAAAGTTGGTAGGTAATGGTAATATTTGTAAAAGTTAACTTACAATCGCAATTAAATTTAAATTTTGAATAAAGAGAATCAAGGTAGGATGCATGACCCTAAATTGGGTCAAGGTAATCTAGATACAACCTGAAACTAGAAAAAAAGTTAAAATTGATTTAACTAGATGTAAAATGGTTTTTTAATATGGTTCAACTATGTCTCAAATTTAAAAAATGTATTAAATAAAAAAAAAACATATGCTTAGTATACTTACAAAGAGGTGCAAATAAACAAGAAAAAGAAAAAAGAAAAATCATATATTTAGAGGGTGATCCCACAATACTAGTTTACAATTTTCAAGAGATCTTGTTTTTTGTTGAAATCACATATTTTTAGAAAATATAATGATTCAAGCCTTGGAAAGTTCCATTTAAAGGATTCCAATTGAAGAGGGTTTGATCTAACCACCTTAGAACAAACCCCCTTGGATAGAACCCTGCTAGTTTTAAACCATACCTATAATGGAGTCTTCTTTACACCTATCAAAATGCTGATAAAAAACCACTTTTGATTACCTTTTGGGGGATCAAATGAATTCATTTAAAATTTATTTTTGTAAGTATGTAGTCCTTATTATAAGCTTCCCAAAAAGTATAATTTTAAATAAATTTAATTTAATTATTATGTTTATTTTTTATTTCTTGTGAATGTAGGGTTTTCACCAAAAATCAAGCTCTCTATTCTGCACATGTGGAAGAATAGTAGATTATCAATTTTATTTTTCAAAAAATATCAATGCACTAGATATTTAAGTCCTTGATCCAACAAAAAAAAAAATTGATACATACAAAAAAAAGTTACGTTGTATAAAGTCCGCCTATGTGTGAATTGTAATTGGTTTGACTTCAAAACTTGATTAAGGAAAACATATTCAATAAAGCACTATGAAACCAAATGAAAGCACTAGATATTGTAGTTACAAATCTAAATTTGAAAAAAAAATCATGGAAAAGAAGTTATGTTGTATATGGTAAGCATCACTCCTTAAAAATGGTGTTTATTGAAAAAAACTAGTTTTCGAAGGAGATGGAAAAAGAAGTACAACCTGATTCCAAAAATTTTGAAAAAAATATATTTAGAATCTACAAACAAAATGTCACAAATCACTAGTTTGCATCATCTTCAAATTCCTCACGGTTTAGCTGCTATAGGTGCCCGAATGTGAAGATTTAGTTAGAAAAAATCAGTTCAATGTCCAGTTTGGCCAAAAATTGTAAGCCAGTATTGTGGGATCACCCTAGAGTGCCCACAAAGTGTGTATTGTTTATAAGATGATTTTGAATTTCAATTAATTGATATAAAAGTACCAATTAGTGGTGAGTACTTTCCTTTGTAATATTGCAATAATATTTGTTGGCTAGTTGATAAACAAGTCATGGCATACCAATTCAAGGGCCAAGCCAAATAATAGTTTGAAATAATAGATTTTTACAATTCAATAGAAGACAATTTTATTTGACTAATAAATATCACAAATATTTGGTATGATATTTAAAGCATTATATTAACTTCCAAATTATAAAGAATGCAATAGTTATAAAATTAAAATTAATTAATTGATTCTATAAAATATATAAAAGAAATATAATTACTAATACTATAGAATTTTGAAAATATAATTATAAATTAATATATATTGTATATTTAAAAATATATATTAAAAAAGTGGGTGGTTGGGCAAGCACCCCTCCACGCTGGCAGAGGATCTATGAAGGGGCATGACTCAACTTCTATGTGGAGCATTAATGGTTTGGCCATCACTGATTTGATGGGAAGTGTTGGTTTCGACAAGTGGTGTTGGTTTTAGGGTACGTCGTTTACGGATAATTCATGCACAGTGGTTAGCTACCATGCGATATCATTTCAAGGTAAGCTCAATGTTTAAGTTTGAAGTTGGAGGAAGGATTTTTCATGCGAGGATAGATTGCCTCGCATTGCCATTATTCTTCGCTAGTGTGATGTGAGCTTGGCATGTTTGTCATGGGCATTATTAATGGATGTTGGAGTCAGCGGCTTGTTTGTGTGTGTTTTGAAGAGTTTATTTGGTGTTTTAGTTGGCAATGTCTTGGTAGACGAAGGTTGACTTATGGTGGCTTCGAAGATGGCAAAGCCGAACTGCTTCAAGTTTATAATTTTTGTGTCTATGGAGGGGTTGGAATCATTTGGTGCGGACACCCCCATTTCTTTGCTGGTGACAGAGAGGTAAGCCTCCTTCAAGGAAATCACTAACCAACGGCTTAACTATATTATGATTGATAGTGATCCTCTGGTCTTGGTTGTTGTAAAAATGGTGTTAGGGAAAGGTCATCTAGATAGAAATGAGTATGCACAGTACAATGCATACATTTCCTCACATTTTTTGGTTGTGTTGTTGGACATTGAAGTGTCTAAGGTGGAGGCCAAAGAATTGCTCGTGTGCCTGTTCTATGGGGATTTGTTGGGTGGTTTAGAGGAGACTCTTAAAGCAACATTTGTTGGAAAATGGATTTTGTGTCCTTCATATTTGAAGCTTCTCTGGAAAATGTACGAGGTGGTGAAATTCTTCCCTTTCCTTCTAGATTTGAAAGGGGCCGAGCTTATGTGTCACCGGATGGTCTCTGTTGTGGCAATGGAATTCTTGAAAAGGAAACTAGGGTCGGTGGTGGAGGAAGGTTTAGACTAGGTGGTTGATTTTGACACATTTAAAAAATTGAATGGGTTTATTTGAGGCTCGAACTCTTCTTGTTTGAATTTTTTCTCATTGGATAGTAGTTTAGCCTCTGGGTTTTCGGTTTTGGCTTGGTTGAAGCCAATTTTGGCTGAATTCTATGAATTTCTCAGGTAGATAGGGGTATCGACCAAGTTTTTGGCTTCTAGTTTGGTGATGAATTCTTGCATAGTAGACATATTGTATGGAAGCTTTTATTGTTAATAAAATATCTAATCCTCACGTATCAATATATATATAAAGATTAAAGCTAAAAATAAACTCAATTAAGAAAGTAAATTTTACGAAGATAATTAAATTGATGATAATTTATTTAAAAATATTTTTAATTATAAAATATAAATATTTATTTTCCAAAATAAATAACTTTCAAATATAAATATTTATTTTGGAAAATAATTAAATTTCAAATATAATTTTTGTGCCTGGATATGATCGGTATTAAATTCCCTTCTTTCAAGACCCTTTCTCCTCGCTCAATTTTAGCCCTCAATTCTACAATGAGTATGCATAGGCTCCATGGAAGAATGAAGGATGGTGATGTAGGATTGGAAAAGCCAGTGGTTTCCATAGCTCATGGATGACATATTGATGGTGCCTAGGTTGGGGTCTTTCTAACTCTCAAGAGATATATGGAAGTCACCACATCTAAGAAAAAACCCTATTAAAATTCAAGGAACCAACAACAAATTCCTTGGATTTGGAAGTCCCATTCAAAAATGAGTAAGCCCATCGAAATAAATTTAGGTGATGATGTTAGAAAAAAAATTGTTGAAAATGAGTTTTTTTTTTTTTTTGCAAAGAATGGGTTAATTGGTAAGTTCATCCATTTATGGCATTGTCTCCTAGATCTACATTAATGGATCACTAGAAACCAATCTTTATGTTTGTGGTTTTTCAATGTGATTTTTGATAGTGTAGAGAACCAAAATACTATCTTACACACTCTCTAGGCATGGGGACAACACCCACTTATATTAAAATTGTGGCATCGTTCTTTCTATCCTTCCATTGAATCCTTTGCTATTGTTCTTATTTGTGTTCGTCTTCTTAATCTCCCACTTCACTTCTTGGTGGAGTCATGTTTTGAAGGTATTAGAGATTTTTTGGGGAACTTCTTGGCTATGGGTAATGAATCTATTTATTTTATGCACACAACCTTTGCTTGCATATTGGTAGATCTAGACACTTCAAAAGACCGTCTTATAGAAATAATATTAAATGTTAATGATCAATATTAGTCCCAACCCTTGGATTATGAGGGACTACCTTTTTGTTGTAGAAGATTCTACAATATCAACCACCTCACTACATAATGTCCTTGCTCCAAAGAAAAATCAAACTGTTCAACCACATGGTGAAAATATGTTGCTCCTTACCATTACCTAGTCCAATGGGAGAACATGAGCCTTCTCTAGAGCCTTTGCAAGACATGGGAAATTTGGTTGAACAATAGTATTACCCCATCAACTACAATCCATGGGTGGATGTGGAAAAACAATTACAACACCTAAAACATCTCAACCTTCCCATCTAACTTCAAAGTCACATATCAAAGATGGAAACAACAATGCTTGGGAAGTGGTGTGAAAGGAAAAAAAATCTCCTACAAAGAGAATTAGGTCTTTCACAATATGCATATGTCATCACACTCTAAGAATAGTGTTAACACTTCCAAGTTGAATTAGATTGCTTATGTTGAGATTCTAATTTCTAGGGTCTTTTTGGTTAATATTAAGCAATTCGTGTATTGTTTTTTTTGGCCCTCCACTTTGGAGCTACCAAAATAATGTTATTTTTAGTTTGCATTTATATGGGTATGGCTCCCTTTGCCAAATTTACCAATAAAAAAAAAAAATCATTAAAAAATGATTTATTTATATATACTTACAATAATAATTATTAAAAATTCAACAAGTACTAATAAGATATTAAATGATTTTATAAAAAAAATATATATATATATATTAAATGATGATTATGAAAATTAAAATAGAAAATAGAAAATTATAAGAATAAGAATATTGAAAATTGTAATAATCACAAAAGACTATCTATAATATTATGTAAAGAAAACTCAATATTAAAAATAATAATAATAATAATTCTTATTATATAAAGACAACAAAATTTAATAAATAAAAATAAAATTATATTTCTAATAAATTAAAATAATATATTATTACAATAAATAAAATATTATTATAAAATGCTAATAAAGAGATTATTATTATTACAACTTAAAATTTTAATATGAAATAATTAAAAAAATAATAATATAAAGTTTGAATTAAAATTAAAAATATAAAATTAGAATTGTAATAGTAAAAATATTAATAATTATAAATAAACAAATAAAAATATTTATAATTGATAAGTGATGATATTATTAATTACGTCGAGAGGCATTATTACGCGGAGAGGCGTTATACAGTGAAAGCATTCAAGGAATATTCTCCGTAAAGTTTTTGAAGCTCCATTAAAAATGACACCCAGGTGGAAGTTATAGACTTATAAATAATTTAGTTATTTTAAAAAAAACCCCATATTCACTTAATCTGTGAAATTTAATTTGGGATATTCTGCAATTTCATTCCGATTTCTATGCATGTTTCTGAAATGTAGTTATTTATTGCACCCAGTTTATGTCCTCTCACCACTACTAGGTTGCACGTGAGTGGGTTCGTTATTAGCTTTCATATTACTGATAGAGGTCTTCTTGATTTTATATTTCATATTTTTTGAAGTAAGCATTCATTTACTGTACATTGAGGTTTTGACTGTACATTCAAAAAAATTAAATTCTTATTGTGTTAAGATTTATTATTGATAGCAGTCTTGGATATTGTCTGTTTTGAAGAATATTTCTATTTTTATTCTGGTATCAAATCTCACATAAATATGGTTCTATTTGAGGTGGTATTGCTTTAGAAATCAGGGTTACATTGTTATGAGTAGAGGCCCTTCTAAGATCTGTAGTGTACCACGTGGGTAGAGAAATTTACATTATGGCTACAATTCTTGTAAAAAGAGAATTTTTCTTTTACATAAAGAGAATCGTTGTTAAGTTTTGAGGATGCCAAAATAGTTTTTCATCTAGGAGAGATAAAGAATAGGAAAAATCAGCTACAGCCACTTAAAGCAATACTAACAGTTGTCACTGTTCCCACAAAATATATTGATGATCAATGAAGTCCATTCACTATTTATCAGAAGTCTTTTCTGAGTTCAATGTACCGAACACAAAATATCATATATTTTAGTGTTGTACAGATTGTGAAATTAAGGATTGTAGACACTAATTGGACGATAGTAATTGTTTAGCTTGTAAAACTCTAAAATGTTGTGTTATTTAGAAAATTTTAATTTATCCAAAAACACATTTTGAATTCCAGTAAATCAATTTGTATAATAGGAAAGAAATACAATTAAAATGTCATTTAATAATAATAGTTAATTTGATAGTATTGGCAAGTTGAAGATTTTTTTTTTTGTAATAGGAAAAAGATTTATGTGAGTAATTAAATGATTGGAAAGGTCATTCAATTTAAATGTTAAGGGAAATAGTAAATGATTTGGAGTTGAGTCCGAAACTATTTTCTTTAAATTACTTTACTTTGTATTTCAAATGTTACTTTGATATTTGAAGAAATATTAAACAGATATATATATTCTATTTAAATGTGTGATTTTAAGTCTTTACTAAAGGTTTTATTGTACAAAAATATATTTTTAAGTCTTTACTAAAGGTTTTATAATACAAAAATATAGCAACTAATAAAATAGATAATTTTTTTATAATAAATGCATATGTAAATCAATTTAAAATTATAAAATTAAATACAAAAAAAAAAAAAATTATATTAAAAAAATAATGTGATTAAGAATTACATTTACACATAAGTTTATCATATGAAAAAATTATATAACATTATGATTTACTATTATGATTATTTAATTATGACTTATTTAGGATTATAGAGTTCAATTAGGGTTCAAGTTAAGTTAGAGTTCAATTAGTGTTATGATTCAATTAAGGTTATAATTTAATTAAAGTCAAAGTTTAATTATGGTAAGAGTAAAGGTTAGAGTTACAATTCAATTAGGGAACGTAAACATGGAATGAGGCTTTGGTTTGAGCTTCAAATACAAATAGGGTTAGGATATCTCTCCACGTTTCTATATATTCTATTTAAATGTGTAATTTTAAGTCTTTACTAAAGGTTTTATTGTACAAAATAATATTTTTAAGTCTTTACTAAAGGTTTTATAATACAAAAATATAACAACTTAAATAGATAAAAAAAATTATAATAAATGCACATGTAAAATCAATTTAAAATTATAAAATTAAATACAAAAAAATATAATAAATTTATACTAAAAAAATAATGTGATTAAGAATTACATTTACACATAAGTTTATCATATGAAAAAATTATATAACATTATGATTTACTATTATGATTATTCAATTATGACTTAGTTAGGATTATGATTATAATTGGGTTATGATTATGGTTATGGCTTACTTAGGATTAGGGTTCAATTCAATTAGGATTAGAATTCAATTAAGATTAAGGATAGATTAAGATTAGGGTTAAGGTTAGGGTTATAGGAGAAAGCTTTGGGTAAAGGTTAGGATTAGAGTTGGGGTTAGGGTTAGGACACAACTAGAGTTAGGGTTAGGTTTCAATTAGGGTTAGGGAAAATTATGATTTGGGATCTAGAATTAATTTTAGGATACGGTAAGGGTTCAATAAGGGTTGGGTTCAAATAGTATTACACTTAGAATTAGGCTCGTCATTAGAATTAAGGTTAGTATTAAAATTATCATCATGAATAGAGTTATAATTAAGTCTAGGGTTAGAATTAGAATTAGGGTTACATTTAAGGCTAAGATTAAAAGTCAATTAGGGTTATGATTCAATTATAATTAGGGTTGTAAGATAAATAGATCAATTAGGGTTAAAGTTAGTGTTCAATTAAGTTTAGGGTTCAATTAGTGTTAGAATTCAATTAGGTTTAAGGGTTAGGGTTAGAGTTCAATTAAGATTATGATTATAATTGGGTTATGATTATGGTTATGTCTTAGTTAGGATTAGGGTTCAATTCAATTAGGATTAGAATTCAATTAAGATTAAGGATAGATTAAGATTAGGGTTAAGGTTAGGGTTATAGGAGAAAGATTTGGGTAAAGGTTAGGATTAGAGTTGGGGTTAGGGTTAGGACAAAACTAGAGTTAGGGTTAGGTTTCAATTAGGGTTAGAGACAATTAGGATTAGGGATAGGATTAATTTTAGGATACAATAAGGGTTCAATAAGGGTTGTGCTCTAAGAAGGGTTAGGGTTAGGGTTCAATTAGTATTACAATTAGAATTAGGCTCGTCATTAGAATTAAGCTTAGTATTAAAGTTATCATCATGAATAGAGTCAGAATTAAGTTTAAGGTTAGAATTAAAATTAGGGTTACATTTAGGGCTAAGATTAAAATTCCATTAGGGTTATGATTCAATTAGAATTAGAGTTCAATTAGGGTTGTCAAATAAATAGATCAATTAGAATTAGGCTCATCATTAGAATTAAGGTTAGTATTAAAATTATAATCATGAATAGAGTTTGAATTAAGGCTAGAGTTAGAATTAGAATTAGGGGTATATTTAAGGCTAAGATTAAAAGTCTATTAGGGTTATGGTTCAATTAGAATTAGGGTACAAAATAGGGTTATGATTAGAATAAAATGTAGAGCATATGTGTTTCATTAAAATCTATTGATAGAAAAATTATTCTTTGTTTGTGTATATAATTATCAAATACAATCTTCAAATACATACAATATTTGTATGCAACATTTGAAAAATCTTTATATTACATATTTGGTTATAATCAATTTTGTTTAAATTGTAGTTGATAATATCCCTTGGTTTCAACTGGTCTATCTATTTGCAGAGCTCTATAGAAAGCATATTCTACACTCTTTTAGTTGGGATTTCAGTGAGGCTCTAAGTACAGGTATTTATGCCCAAATCCATATAAAAAAATTACATGTATCTTCAAAAATTGTGTATACCTTTGCCATTTTTTTTAGTTTAGTGCTTATTTTTAAATTCTACTATGTCTTAGATAATGCAATTATATTCAATCCTCCAAACTAATTATGTCAAGAAACATTTTGTCTTAATGCAATTATATTCAATCCTCTAAAATAATTATGTCAAGAAACATTATGTCTTTATTTTATTCTATCATATGCTATACTCATATGATAAAATAAATGTAAAACATATGTGTTTCATTAAAACCTATTACTTTTTGCTTTGATAAAGTAAAATTAACAAGTACTTACATTAGAAAGAGGTGCAATGGTTATGTTGATAGAAAAATTAGTCTTTATTTGTGTATATAATTATGAAATACATTCTTCAAATACATACAATATTTGTATATAACAACATTTGAAAAATAGATGGTCAGTAAAGGAAAGAGTCACTAGAAAGGGTCAACTTCGTCATTTTAACAATGCAAAAGGAGATGGACAAGTGTTTACTTTTGACTTGGTTGATTCAGAAGGTGGTGAAATAAGAGTAACATGGTTTAATGCAGTTGCATAAATTTTTTATGAACGTATAGAAACTGGAAAAGTGTTTCTCATCTCAAAAGGGAGACTCAAACCTACACAAAATAATTTTAACCAATTAAAAAATTAATGTGAAATCTTATTAGAAATAAATTCGATTGTTGAGTTGTGTTTGGAGGAGGATAGTTGTATACCAAAACAACAATTCCATTTTACATTGATAAGATAAATTGAGAACATAAAAAACAATTCTTTGGTTGATATTATTGGTGTTGTTCTCTTAATCGACAAACCAAACACCATATTCAGAAAGAATGTCACGCAAAATTAAAAAAAAAACCTTCAACTGAAAGACATGTCAGGTTGTATGGTGGAATTAACAATGTGGGGTGATTTCTGCAATAAGGAAGGTCAACAACTCCAAGAAATGTGCAATGTAGGAACTTTCCTAATTCTTGTTATAAAGGCTGCACAAATTAGTGATTTTGGTGGGAAATATGTGGGAACAATTACTACAACACAACTCCTTATAAATCTAGATCTTCCTGACTCACACCGATTGAGATTGTGGTTTGATACAGAAGGGAAGAATCTCCATCTCATTCTAATACAAAGGAAATCTCATCTGCAATAGAAGAAAAAATGTTAAAAATTATCTCACAAATACAGGATATGGACCTTGTCAACTCTGGTATACCTTATTGGATAGTGATAAAAGCTACATTATCTTTCATTAAGGTAGACATTTTTTGTTGTACAACTTGCCCCTTGAAAATTGGAGATAGGCACTACAAAAAGAAGGTAAACACTAATGAAAATAGTCAGCAGTATTGTGGAAGATGTGATAAAACTTTCCCTCAATGTGATTATAAATATATACTTCAATGCAAAGTGCAAGACCATACTTCATTCACTTGGATTACTACTTTTGAAGAAGTGGAAAAAGAAATTATGGATGTTACAGCAAAAGAATTGAACATTTTGAAGCATGAAAAAGAAGATGATGTTAAGTTTTCACACATTATACAAAAGGTCCTTTTCAACAGATACATATTTAAACTTCAAGTGAAAAGAGAGACTTATAATGATGAACAAAGGATTAAATGCACAATCATAAAAACAACAAAGTTTGATTATTCATTTAAGAGCAAAGCTTTATTAGACTCAATTGCAAAGCTATAGGTTTTATAACATTCAAATGCTAGAATGTATATAATGTTATCAATGTATTCAAACATTTTAAAAAAACCAGTTGATATATCTAAGTTAGTTAATGCCATTTTGTCGTGATATACTTCTTTGATGTTGTCAATAGTAAATCTAATGATTGATGAACATTTCTTATTTTAAATTTATTGTTCTTTGTTGATTATTGTTATATACAAGTTGGTATGATTTCAAAATTAAATGTGTACCCTTATATATGGGAATTGAAATAAACAATGACACAAACAATAACGAAATCAAATCGATTGCTTTCCAAATTCATATTCATGAAAATGTAAGCATTTTTTTTCATGACAATAGGCGTCTTGATAAAGATAACTCTCGGCGTATTTTACATATATTATTAATTAATATAGGTATGCTAGTTAGGATACAGTGAAAGTAAACATGTGTCAATAAAAACTCAACACATTTAATTTGACGTGAAGACTAACTTCTTTTTATGTTTAAATAATTAAACTTTTTTTTTATGTGAAGAACTTTTCCATTTACTTCAAGAACATTGTATTTTATATTAAAAAATAAATAAATAAAATATATAAATATACATATGAAAAATGGAAATGTTTAATAAAAAAATTAAATAAAAAATATAAATATACATATGAAAAATGGAAATATTAAATTTATTAAACAATTGTTTAATACACATTTTTTATATTAAAATATATTTTAATATTTTGCAAAGATTAAGTTAAATAAATTTAATATTTCAAAAATGTCATTTCATTCATGAAATTTGTTGACTAAATTTAATATAAATTAAATATTGAAAAATACCATTGAATATACATATTAAGGTAACATTTTCAATATTTAATTTTATAATTTAATATATATTTTTTATATTAAAAAATATATTTTAATACATATTTTTTATATTAAAAAATATATTTTAAGACATTTTTAATACATATTTTTTTATATTAAAATATATTTTAATATTTTGCAAAGATTAAGTACAGGTATTTATGCCCAAATCCATATCAAAAAAATTACATGTATCTTAAACAATTGTGTTGAATTTTGTTATGCTTGAACTATGAACCTCAGTTGAGAGGTAAAATAGAATAGAATAGTTGATTATAGGTTAAATAGATGGTCTCGATAGTGTATTTTTATTAGTTGGTTCATCTTGTTCCTACTCACATAAAACAATGTGTGTTAAATGGCCAAATGCTAAAATTTAGAAGAATTGTATTTTGAAAGGAACTCCCACCTTTCCCTAGCGAGAAATGAATAAATGCCACTTCTACATATTTCAAATAAAGCATCAATCACTTAGCACTATTTAATTAGTACACAATTGATCATTTTAAGTTTGGCCAAAGGAAATCAAAGGAAGTTAGGATTTCATTTACTCATTTGCATGAAAAGAAACTGAAAGAAATGTAAACACGTAATATTGTATGATTTATGACAAAAGACTCTATAGGCCAAGCTTTATGTCTTATGCTTTTTGGTGTCTTGGTCAAACTATCTCATCAAATCTAATTGAGTCCAAACATGTCACATTCTACATGCTTGAAACATGAGTTTGAGTTTTTGCATAGGCATCTTAATTTTCATCGAACTATTAAGACACCCCTTGACATTAAACAATAAACCAATTAGGGAATTTTTTGGTTTATTGTTTTTCCTTGTAAATGTGGAATTTTACGTTCCATTCGTTCAAACAAATTTAATTTTTATAAGCCTACTTTGTTTCTTCAGTTGTTTTCATCTTTCTTTTTTGTCTTTCTCATATTCTGCGGACAAGAAACTCTTAAGTCTCGCTATAAGGACTCAACTTCATTTAAAAATAAAAATGCTTCTAGCCCAATTCAAGGCATTCTAATTTCAATTACTTGCATGTATAGTATTCTTGTGTTGGCATCCCTATTGAGATTATTTGCATAATTGTATTGGTCTTTTTGAATAAGTTAACTCAGATATTTAACACATGTATTCACCTTCGATAATTTTCTCCCCTACTATAATTCTACCATTTCCTAATAGGTGGTTGGATTGTGCCTTCAACCCTAAGATTCCTATCATGCCAAGCTTTATGTCTTCTTCTTCACAAAGGTCTTGAATCTTGATGTTTTAGCTATTGCCAAAGCTCTTGAATCTTGATGTTTTAGTTATCGCCAAAGTTGTGATGTGGAGTTAGAACTTGGTATCTGGTGTCTATAACAATTTATTGAATCGTGGTCCTTAAAAAATAATAATAATTTTATAATTTACATGGGATAAGCTTTTCGAATTCTATCTTGAGGCCAACCAATTTTTAAATTCTATCTATTTGCAGATCTGTATAGAAAGCATATTATGCGCTCTTTTGGTTGGCATTTTAGTGAGGCTCTAAGTACAGGTATTTATAAATGTTGGATAGTAAATGCTCCAACCACACTGTAATATAATAATTAGCTTATAATGTAATATAATAACAATATTATAAAGTAATAAATAATAATTATACTCTAATGTAATATAAGAATTATATTATAATGTAAGATAATAATTATATCATAATGTAATAGAATTATTATATTAATTTAAATTTTATAACCAATCATTTTTGTGAGTACAACTGACAACAACACATAATGTCAATTACTCTTATCTTGTGTTTTTTTAGAAATGTTGGATAGTAAATGCTCCAACCACACTATCAGGCATGAAGTCGATTTATTTTGAAAGTATAATACAAATAAACTTTCCTTTCATTTGGTCACCAAACTTTTCATTGGCTGTCTTTTTTTTGAGGCGATGGAGTATCCCTTGCAACCACTGAAATCTTGTCTTCCAAATTGTTAATGTTGTACATAAATAAGAAAGGAGCCAACTTTTGACATCTTCATTATCAATATTGTCTTTGTAACCACCATTATAGTAGGTGGCAGTTACGAAGACAATACTGATAAAGGAGATGTGTAATGATCATGTTCATTTTTTTCATCATTGTTAGGACCAAATGATCATGTTAATTTTCTACACACATTGAATTGCAAATTATTTTTGACACTTGTAATACTAATGTCAAACCTTCTATGCCAGACATGGTATGAACTAAACAAACTGCTCATAAGTCGATAGCAAAGAATGCCTGCTATTTACAATGTAAGGAGCGAGAAGCATTGACCAAGTCCATAGAGGGGAAGAACATTGAGGGTGAAGGCTGGTTGAAGGAAAATGAGACATTTTCCCATGCTATGCAAAGGATTCATGATGTGAAGGAAAAAATCAAGTGGTCTGAGAAAGCCGTTGCTAGCATACAAGCTAACTTGGATAGGAAACTGCCTCAAAACCATCAGATACCTAGTGAAGGTAGTAGTAATATTCCAATAAAGAGACAAAAGAATGACGAGGAGCACCTACGTGTGTGATCTCCTCCAAAAATAATTGTAATAAGTTTCGATGAATCTGAGGATTATACACCTCTAACGCCCTAAAGAAAAACCTTATGCAAATGTTGACAATAAAGAAAATATTTATGCAATTGTATTAATACATAAAGTACTTATGTGTAAGTGTAACTCCAAGTACAAGATGTGAGGTTGGTCAACCTTTAGTTCCAAGTTTGCAGTTACACTACATGTACTCGTGTGACACTAAAGTTGACTCTATTAAATATTGCTAGCAAAATTTTTGAAATTGCAATTATGTTCAAAATTTCTATGATTATTAATTATCTTATGAAGCTTTTTGAACATTAGTACCACTGCTATCATCTCTATCTATAACTGACCAACCTCCTACATTAAAAGAAATTTGATACCAAAAAATTTCTTACACTTCTCTTTGTAGTCTTGTTAGCTTTGAAAGCTCAATTGAAAATCATACAAAAAATTTCTACAACTTAGAATCATACATATCTTTATAACCTGTTACTTATTTATGAGTTTCATTTATTGTTTAGATAATGGCTACCCACAATGAATCTCCTTCCAACCCATCATCAGTCCAACAGCTAAAATCCCCTAAGGAGTCAACGAATTCTAACACACATGTGCCAAGTCCAATAGACAAGTTGTACACATCAATTGAAGCCCATTCAAAACAAAAAATAGAGAACTCCATGATGCCGCACTACTTGCACGTGGAGTAGAACGACAAGAGATTGATGACATGGAAGACATTGCCCACAAATTACATACAACATGCAAGAAAGTTGCAAGATTCTCTGGTTTTTTAAGATAATTTTATTATGCTGAGCAATACGAGGAAGCAAGAGCTACAAAAAATGCTATTGAAGAATATATTTTGTACTTGTATGATAATTAGGGTAGACACATGAGCCGTTATTGGCATGGTGTGATGGTTTATAGGTGGCATTGTTGTTCTTGCCACCAAGGTTCAAACCCCGTTGGGGTGGTATTGTTGAATGGTTGTATCCAGTTCATAGCTCTGGTCAAAAGCGTTTACCCCTTGAATAAAAAAAAAAAATTAGGGTAGACACATGTGAACCATATAGAGGGTTGTTCCATGGGTGGTTCACTCTTATGAACAACATTTTGATGTAGACTTTCATGTCTATTTTGTAAAAAATTGTTCATACGTGTTGTATGTAGGTGGCAACCATGATTGACTTAGTCTTACGAACATTATTTTCATATAGAATTTGATGTCTACTTTTGTAAAAGACTGTTCATATATTTTGGATGTACATGGCCTACTTGATATATAAATAGTCACAAGATCACAATAATGAGTGCATTTTTTCAAGGACCAATATCCAAAACACAATAAAGGTTTAATTTTTCTTCTTTGTGATGATTTTTTTTTTTTCAACGAATAATATACAAATCATTTACTTGAATTAATTTCATATATTTAATTTAATTAGCTAATTTCTAATCTTTCGATAAAAAAAGGGAATATAATTTCATTAGTTTGATAACTTAAAATTTATTCGACTAATTATACTTCAACTATACGTCTTATTTAATAGTCGTGTAAATTTGTATTCTATTTACAATAGTCTTTGATATTAAATGAAATTCATTTAAAAGAAAAGTAGATTTACCATTGAAAAACATCATTTTTACAAATCCAACTTCAATTATTTTCTAGATATGGTGTGACCAAGATTTAATTTTGAATCAAAGGAGCAAATAAGACAATATCAAAGAGAATATAAAAGACGACGACGGGAAAAAATGACAAATGTTGAAAGGGAAGAACAGAGAAAAAGACACAATGAAGTTGAAAGAGAAAGCTATGTTAGACGAAGGGAAGAAGTAAAAGTACAAGATGAGATAAATGTAGCTATACTAGGAAACATACAAAACCCAAATGGAATGCTTCACGATGATTTCAAAAAAATTCAAATACAGTTTTGACATCAATTAGATAACTTGACAACACCATGCATGTGTTATATTTGTCAAGAATGCTACCTAGGAATGAAAGTATGTTGCACCTCTGAAGGTGTTGTTTGTAATAGATGTCATCAAGAGAAAGGAAATTATAGATTTTTCGCTTTAAATAATATGGATCTTGGGCCACAACCAGAAGAGCTTGTGAAATTGACTCAAGTGTAACGCCCGTCATGCAAACCCCAAAGGACAAAACAATGCACATATTTTTTATTTAAATAATACAAAGTACACATATTATGAACCATTAAACATAATTACATAACACATTAACATCATAAACATCGAGTCCTTTGGGGCATGCGAGGTCACATCGCGTAAACAAACTCATAACGAAAGATTACAGATAAAGCTAAATAACTTAATAAATCTTACATGCATCATAAACATTACAATATCCATTTACAAAGGTAACATCTATGTATCCATAAGTATAAGTATAAATACATCACATGATACAACCATAATAAATCTCATAAATTATGAGGGTTTACAAGGGTGCATATACAATACATCATCTTTTAATACATTACATGTTCACAATACATCAGATACAATAAAACCTCCCATACATGTGGGATAATTACATAATACAAAGAATTTCTGAATACAAGATGAATATCTGGTACAAGCTCCATCTGAAGAGTACTGTGAAGAATGAATGTTGATGGGGAACCCAACGGGTGTGGAGCACATTCTACCCGACCATGTGGGTTTTGGAAAAACCCACCCCTCATGCTCAGAGGTGACAAGGAAGTAACCATGACCAATATTACCACAAGACTAACTCTAATAAAGGATATCATTGTAACAAAACTCCAAAATCAACAATACAGATTGCATAGATCACAAATGACAACAACCAAGATTCAAGCATAACAAACATAAAGCCATTAAACTCATCATAGATAAATCAAAGGAAACAACCATAATCACTTTCCAAGTAAATCCAACACAACAATCATAATACACTTCCAGAGGTAACCAAGAAAACAAAGTACAAGGGAAACTAGTGGAGAGTGTCATTGCATAGCCTACATGGGTTATCCTGGCCCTTCCTCCAACATGAGACGCCAGCCCCCATCTATAGTTATCCTGGCCCTTCCTCCTACTTGAGGCATCAGCCCCATACGGTGACTCATGTGGAGCCGTTAACCTCTCTTGAGGACGAGGTAATGAATTTTCCAACCATGGCCTTCTTAATCTATCATTAGTCTGTGATAGCTCTAATGGATAGACAAAGTATCCAAGATTATCTTATATGTTATTACTACCCATCCCCCTAAGTTCTATTATTAGGTTTTCACTTGTTAATCCAACTCTTACGTGGGTTATCCTGAGCCCTTCCTCCTATTTGAAGTTTCAGCCCCCACAAAGAGCCACTCTCCCTAGCGACCTCAAAACATAATCAAAAGAAAGGCTTGTACCACAAAGTACAAGGCACCAAATCTCAACAAATGACATGCAAGTCATTACCCATCTCGCTAAAACACATAATCAAATTCTAAACAGAATCTTGTACAACCCTTTCAAAAATAATGATAATAATAACTTGCTACATCAAGAGCACATAAAACGAGGATATTGACCAACAATAAAATCAATCCTCTAGAAGCCTAAGATTACAACATCCATAAACAAGTTCACAAAGTCAACTGGGTTCCCACACCGAAAAGTCAAAACAATAATATAATGGTAAAAGATATATATAAAATAAATCAAAAGTTTAAATCGCATGAAATAAAAAAATTTAATACACAGCAATAGGCGTACAGAGGGTACACGCACGCAGTCCAAAGGACTGTTGTGCACAATAGTCCTTTGGGTTGTTGCGGCAGTCCTTAGGACTGCTGCGTGCGCCATATGCATGGGAGACTGGGACGGGGTACGGCTAAGGCCGACCCTCCCTAGCAATACTTTAATTCAGCCATTACAAATTTTAAAAGAATTCGACCATCAATAATTTTGAAATAAATTTGATATCAATTCAGATATATATTTGTATATATATTCATATATGTGTATATATGGCAGTGTATATATATATATATATACTCCAAAACATGTTTCAGAAGAACAACAATAAATATATTTGTTATATATATATATACCCTAAGGCATATATATATATAGGTATATATATATACATATGAGTATATATTTGAAAACCCATTTATCACAGAGGGAGAATAATTTTCCATGTCAAACTCATAAGAAAATACAGAACATTTTTACAGACCCCAAAAGTTTTCTTTCATTGGTTTGCTATCCAATAAATTCTAAATCTCAAAAGTTTTATTTTCTTTTACAGAGTAAACATATTTATTTTTATTGATTCAAAGATATTAAAAGAAATAGAATGGAACCTGAAGTCCTACGCTTGCTAAAGAATTGACAAAGCCTTTCTTGAATTCCAACAGCCTTTTCGAAGAGCTCCCCTTTCTTCCTTTAGAACTTCTCCACCAAATTTCCTTGTTAAATTCTCTAATCTAAAATTTAATCCAGAAAAACCTCTCTTCCAGAACAATGAAAAAAAAATTCTATAGAGAACACTAGAAGGATCCAATTTCTAGAACACAATATTTTCTTTTGCAGCTTCTGTCAATCTTCCTGTGAATGAAAAATCTCTCAAATTTTCTATTAAATAAAAGACATCTTCTTCTTTTTTGAAAACTCCATAAATCAAAAATTAAAAGAAGTTTTCTATTTCATTACCAGCTTTTCAGCCAAAAACTCAACATTCACTGGTCGTTTTCTTCTTTTCTTGATTTTTTTCTATTTAACAACACTTTTTGTTTTAATTTTTATTTTGCAAGTTTTACTTGCAATCCACACAATTTAATTTATTTCATTAATTATCCTCAACATGCTATTAATATCAATTTTAAATAATTTAATTTACACATTTCCATTTATTTATCTTTAATAAATTACATGGCTTATAATTTAAAAATTTTCATATTTTAATATAACTATTCCAATGCTATTATTACCATTTATTAAAATCATTTAATTATTTAAATAACATCATACTACACACCAACGTAAAAATAAATATCAAAAGTACACTCGCACAAAACAACTATTACAAAATGAAAAAATGACAAAGGTTAAAGATGCACAATACCACTAAACATAAAATAGGTTAGAAAACTTGGGACGGGGTGACTTCCTTGTCATCTCTATTTCAACTTCATGCCCATTGGGTTAAATTGATGCTTGCCCTGTCCTGCCGAAGCAGGTGGAATCGAGACTTTGTTCCTACAATTCCTACATACAAACAAGGTTGTGTACAACATGTATATATATATATAATCAAAAACATCACATTGTGAGAAGGAATTGCAATGTAATAGGGCACTCGTAAACAAGTGATGTTACACTGTCCCCTCACCAAGACTATAATAACAATTACAACATCAAATATAAAGTAACATTGCTAACTAAACTGATCACATCATATCATCATAAAATGATTATTAATCACTGCATCACAATATACTATTGAAATCAAATTAAACATCACCAAACCATAATGTAACCATAATGTCATATCATAATATCCATGTCATCAAATAAAGTAGCAGTCTAAACTATCCAATCCACCAATCCAACCAATAACCAGAAACAATCAAAGTCTCAAAGTATCAAACAAAAAACATAGAAAAATAATGAGCCCAAACAACAACATGAGGGGTATTACATCCTCCCCCCCATGAATTCGGCTTACTCCTAGAAGCCAGTAAACAAGGAAGGATAGGATTCCCTGATACGGGAGGCATCCTCCCATGTTGTTGAAGTCTCATCATTGGGGTCCCATTGGACCCGTACCTACTCAATATCCCTACCTCTAAGGGTGAGTCTCTTGTGCTGCAGTACGGCCACAGGCTCGAGAGCTAGCTGCCTGTCCTCGACCTATAGAGCATTCCAATCAAGTATGTGAGTAACATCAAGAAAATATGGTCTACGGACTGAAACATGAAAAACATAGTGAATCTGCGACAGACTAGGTGGCAAGGCCAGGTGGTAGGCAACAGGACCAATTATTTCTAACACCTCAAACGGCCTTACAAAGCGGGGCACAATCTTAGAACCCTTTCCATAATGAATAGGGCTCTTCCATGGACGAATTCGAAGAAACACTCGATCTCCAACTGCAAACTGCCAATCAACTTTGTGTGCATCAACATACTTCTTCTGCCTGTCTTGATCTGCTACAAGATGCTCTCGGATGCAAGCTACCTGTTGCTCCATATCTTGAAGCATTTTAGGTCCAAGAAGAACCATGTCCTCTAATCGATCCCAACTCAAAGGGGTACGACAAGGATGACCGTACAAAGCCTGAAATAGAGCCATGTCGATCAAACTGTAACAACCATTGTTATAGGCAAACTCGACCAAGTGTAGATAATCTTCCCAATGTGATTGTTGGTCCATGACATACATGCAGAGCATATCCTCAAGCACCTAATTGACTCTCTCAGTCTGACCGTCTGTCTTAGGATGGTAGGATGAACTAAATTTCAATTTAGTCCCTAATGACCGCTGCAAGGATGTCCATAACGTGGATGTGAATACCGGATCTCTGTCAGAAATGATTCTTCGTGGTATCCCATGAAATTGAACAATGTCTTCCATGAACACCCTGGCCACCACAAAAGCAATATAGGAAGATCAGATAGGGGAGAAATGGGCTACCTTGGTCAGCCTGTCAATAGTGACCATGACAGCGTCGTGTCGCCTGGAAGACATAGGCAAGCCAACAATGAAATCCATAGACATAATGTCCCACTTCCATTCTGGAACAAGATGAGGCTGCAACAAACCTACCAGATGATGATGCACAGCCTTAACCCTCTGACATTCTAGACATCTAGCCACAAAATTAGTGATATCACACTTTAATCCTACCCAAAAATATAGTGAGCGTAGATTCGCATACATTTTCTTAACTCCAGGATGTGTCGAATAAGGAGCTTGATGGGCTTCAGTCAAGATTAGGGTGTGAAGACCCTCTGCAGGAGGTACATACATTTGTCCTGCATAGCCCAAAACACCATCAGAATCCAATGAGTATCCAGCAAATTTTCCTTCCATAGTTCTACCTGACTCAATCTCAGATTTCACCACTTGATACCAATTGTCCAAAGGAAGAGCTATGAGGATCTGACTCCTCAAATCAACCTCAAGAGCCACAACAAAAATCTCATGCCTGCGTCAGCTCAATGCATCTGCCACCACATTCTCTTTGCTCTGGATATATTTTACTGAAAACTCATATTCACACAAGAATTCCATCCACCTTCTCTGTCTTGCATTCAGGTTCGGCTGCATGAAGATGTATTGTAGACTACGATGATCTGTATGCAACTTGAACCGATGCCCTAAAAGGAAGTGTCGCCATCTAACCAAAGCATGCACAACTGTAGCCAACTCAAGGTCATGTGTGGGGTAGTTTAGTTCATGATACTTAAGTTTTTGTGATTCATATGCAATCACTCACCCTTCTTGCATCAAAACAGCCCCTAAGCCTTCCAAAGAAACATCTGTACAAACAACAAAGTCTCCTGTCGGATCCGGTACTGCTAAGATTGGAGCACTAGTTAGTTTTTCCTTAAGAGTTTGGAATGCTAACTGACATTGATTGAACCAAATAAATTTCTTTCCCTTCCTTTGGAGAGAGGTGATAGGATGTTCCATCCTTGAAAAGCCTTGGATGAACCGTCGATAATAGCCTGCTAGTCCCATGAAACTGTGAATTTCTGAGACATTTTTGGGTGTGGACCAATCCACAATGGTTTGAATCTTTGCAGGGTCAATTGAAATTCTCTCGCCTGAAATCACATGGCCCAAATATTGAACTTCAGTCTTATAGAAGTCACACTTTTCCAGGTTGGTGAACAATTGATTGTTTCTTAAGCATTGCAACACCTGTTTTAGATACTCCTCATGTTCTTCTATAGACCTATAATAGATTAGAATGTCGTCGAGAAACACAAGGACAAATCTATCCAAGTATGTTCGGAACACTCCATTCATTAAGCTCATGAAGACTGAAGGTGCATTCGTTAACCCGAATGACATCACAATGAATTCATAATGTTTGTATCAAGTGCGAAATGTTGTTTTATGAATCTCTAAATATGCAATTTGCAACTGATGATATCCCGATTTGAGATCAATCTTAGAAACTACCTTCGCCCCTTTTATCTAATCAAAAAGATCATCAATCCTGGGCAAGGGATATCGGTTCTTCGCCGTTACTTTGTTCAACTACCTATAATCAATACACAAGTGGAGAGAACCATCCTTCTTCTTTAAGAATATTACAGGTGCTCCCCAAGGGGAAACACTCAGGCAGATAAACCCCTTAGCCAACAAATCCTCCAATTGTAGACGAAGTTCTTGAAGTTCCTACATTGTCATCTGATATGGAGCTCAAGATATCGGCTCAGCTCCAGGTACTAGATCAATCCTGAAATCTATATCCTATTTTGGTGACATACCAGGTATCTCTCCTGGAAAAACATCTGAAAACTCCTTAAGGAGAGGGTGATCATCCAATGACACCCCTTGACTATCCTCTAACTCTAGATCACTCATTGATAGTGCAAAAAACTGACAACCCTGTCGAAAGTACCTTTTAAGTTCCATGGCAGAGATCATTTGCAATGAAACAGGCTTTTGAATACCCACGATCTCCACCTCCTTTCCAGAATCATCAATGCACCACACTTCTTTATGGCGGCAGTCTATCATAGCCCGATGTGCACTCAACCAATCCATACCCAAGACGACATCATATGAGCCAAGTGGTAGGATTTGGAGGTCCACTTTAGTTGCCAATTCCCCTATACTCAGACTACAACCCTACACAAGCTTCTCTACAACAACCCTTGACCCAAAGGCCAATTCAACCTGCCATTTTATGCCTTGACTAGTTGCCACCAGTCTACATCGCTCAACTACTGAAGGAGATATAAAGGAATCAAATACACCAAAATCAAAGAGTATAGAAATACTAGTGTTATGCAACACACCTGATGTCTCAATGACAGTGCTTTGGTGGTCTACCTATCGATTATCCACTGTTGCAAAGACACAATGAGCTCTCTCTGCATCACCCACTATTGGCTTTGACCCAGCTGGTCTCTGATTAAATCTTGAGGTGCTCTTTTGTGGACACAATCTAGCAATATGCCCTTGCTGCCCACATGAGTAGCAACCAGTTCCTTTGCCAAATCCTCTGCCCCTTGATGGAGCATTTGACTGCTGAAAGCTTCCTCAACTCGGTGCTGACTGAAAACTAGGTGTAGGCTGCTCAAAACGCTCCTGACAAGCTCAGTTCTAATTTCGATCCCTATGAAACTAAGAATTGCCACCCTGCTGAGAATGAGAGTTTTTATGCTTTGGCTATTGATGCTGCTAACCCCCTTTAGAGTGTGCATACCTGTTCCTAGAAGATCCTGCAGCCTATGACTGACCTCCATGAGTGCTAAAGCCAGGTGTAGGCGCACTTCCAATCTATACTCCAATGTGACCACCCAATGCCATGGCCAAATTCTCCTCTACCAAATGAGCCTTTTCAACCACAATTTCCATCATCTTCGGTTTGAAGACTTGCACACCACCACTAATTTGGGCATTTAAGCCCCGAACAAAATGCTACACTATCATCCCTTCATCATGGCTGATCCCTGCATACTGCTTCAATTCATAGAATCGTCGCTCATATTGTTCAACGGACATTGACATTTGCTTAAGGTCATGAAACTCATCTACCCTACGTTGCCTCCAATGATCTGAAAGGAAGTGAGCCCTGAACCTGTCCAGAAATAACTCCCATGTGACCATGCTGATATCTAGATGTAACTTTTGTTCTTCTAGTCCCCACCAAGTGGATGCAAAACCTCGCACATGCATGATTGTGCATCGAGCTTTGGTATTGCTACCATAGGGGTGCATTGCGAAGCATCGATCCAAATCAATTAACCATCGAATGTAGGCGAGTGCGCCCTCATCAAATCTCTCATATGACCAGCTATCACTGCATCCTAATCTGTTGTTATTTCCCTCTGCCTCGGTGACCTGTCCCTTTCTCTCTCGACCTGCTGCTCCTCCTCCAGCCTGGGTCCCAACCGATCAAGAATCTCTCCCAGAATGTACTGCAATTGTCCATCTAAACCAGCTTGTTCTGGGTTTTGACCACCACCTGATGGATTGCTTTGAGGACTCTGTCGTTCCTCATGCTCTAAACCATGGGAACTAGGAGCTAATGGACTTTGTCGGTTTACTCTACAACCAGCACCATGGCCTCTTCCTCAGCCAAATCCTCTACCTCAAGGCATATTTTTGTGCAACAAGATAAAGGTACAAGTGAGCTCAAGAGTCAAACGCAAAGGTTTCCTAATGGACATAACTACCCATAGACCCCAGCGTTTGCAAACCTTGGCTCTGATACCAAGTTATAACGCCCGTCATGCAAATTCCAAAGGATAAAACAATACACACATTTTTTATTTTAAATAATACAAAGTACACATATTATGAACCATTAAACATAATTACATTACACATTAACATCATAAACATGGAGTCCTTTGGGGCACGCGAGGTCACATCGTGTAAACAAACTCATAATGAAAGATTATAGATAAAGCTAAATAACTTAATAAATCTTGCATCCATCATAAATTACAATATCCATTTACAAAGGTAACATCATGTATCCATAAGTATAAGTATAAATACATCACATGATACAACCATAATAAATCTCATAAATTATGAAGGGTTACAAGGGTGCATATACAATACATCATCTTTTAATACATTACATGTTCATAATACATGAGATACAATAAAACCTCCCATACATGTGGGATAATTACATAATACAAAGAATGTCTGAATACAAGATGAATATCTAGTACAAGCTCCATCTGAAGAATACTGTGAAGAACGAACGTTGATGGGGAACCCAACAGGTACGAAGCACGTTCCACCCGACCATGTGGGTTTTGGAAAAACCCACCCCCCATGCTCAGAGGTGACAAGGAAGCAACCATGACCAAGATTACCACAAGACTAACTCCAATAAAGGATATCATAGTAACAAAACTCCAAAAGCAACAATACAGATTACATAGATCACAAATGACAACAACCAAGATTCAAGCATAACAAACATAAATCGATTAAACTCATCATAGATAAATCAAAGGAAACAACCATAATCACTTGACAAGTAAATCCAACACAACAATCATAATACACTTCCAGAGGTAACCAAGAAAACAAAGTACAAGGGCAACTAGTTGAGAGTGTCATCGCATAGCCTACATGGGTTATCCTGGCCCTTCCTCCAACATGAGGCACTGGCCCCCATCTATGGTTATCCTGGCCCTTCCTCTTACTTGAAGCGTCAGCCCCATAGGGTGACTCATGCGGAGCCGTTAACCTCTCCTGAGGACGAGGTAACGACTTTTCCAACCACGGCCTTCTCAGTCTATCATTAGTCTATGATAGCCCTAATAGATAGACAAGGTATCCAAGATTATCTTATATGTTATTACTACCCATCCCCCTAAGTTCTATTATTAGTTTTTCACATGTTAATCTAACTCTTACATGGGTTATCCTGAGCCCTTCCTCCTACTTGAGGTGTCGGCCCCCACGAAGAGCCACTCTCCCTAGAGACCCCAAAACATAATCAAAAGCAAGGGTTGTACCACAAAGTACAAGGCACCAAATCTCAATAAATGACATGCGAGGCATTACCCATCTTGCTAAAACACATAATCAGAGTCTCAACAGAATCTCGTACAACCCTTTCAAAAATAATGATACTAATAACTTGCAGCATCAAGAGCACATAAAACGAGGATATTGACCAACAATAAAATCAAGCCTCTAGAAGCCTAAGATTACAACATCCATAGGTTCACAAAGTCAACTGAGTTCCCACACCGAAAAGTCAAAACAATAATATAATGGTAAATGAAACCCAAACAAATTCACAGGATTTCATAACTTAGAATAAACATATTAATTTTCGTACATTGTTTTCGCAACACAAAAATCAACCATTGTTTAATTTTATTTCATAATCCCCATTTTGCTAAATATTTAATTTGCTTCTTTTTAATTAACCAGCATAACTAAATTTCATAGTCCCACAGTCATACAAGAACAATATATCCTAACATTTATATTATATATATATACAAACAATTGCATATATAAATATATATATACATATAAAATATATATATAAGTATATATTTAATTCACTATTTTATATAAATTTATAAGCAATCAGATTGGTTAAATGCTAGGTACTCAAATCGTACCCATGCCAGTACTCAAAGAAAATGTATATATATATAATAAAACAAAAGTTTAAATCGCGTGAAATAAAAAAATTTAATACATAGCAATAGGCGTACAGAGGGTATGCGCGTGCAGTCCAAAGGATTGTTGCGTATGCCATACGCATGGGAGACTGGGATGGGGTATGGCTAAGGCCGACCCTCTCCATCAATACTTTAATTCGACCATTACAAATTTTAAAAGAATTTGGCCATCAATAATTTTGAAATAAATTTGATATCAATTCAGATATATATTTGTATATATATTCATATATGTGTATATACGGTCATGTATATATATATATAATATATATACCCTAAGGCATATATATATATAGTTGTATATATATAGGAGTATATATTCGAAAACCCATTTACCACAGAGGGAGAATAATTTTCCATGTCAAACTCATAAGAAAATACTGAACATTTTTACAGACCCCAAAAGTTTTCTTTCATTGGTTTGCTATCCAATAAATTCTAAATCTCAAATGTTTTCTTTTCTTTTATAGAGTAAACATATTTGTTTTTATTGATTCAGAGATATTAAAAGAAATAGAATGGAACCTGAAGTCCTACGCTTGCTGAAGAATTGACGAAGCCTTTCTTGAATTCCGACAGCCTTTTCGAAGAGCTCCCCTTTCTTCCTTCAGAACTTCTCCACCAGATTTCCTTGATAAATTCTCTAATCTAAAATTTAATCTAGAAAAACCTCTCTTCCAGAACAATGAAAATAAAAAAAAATTCTACAGAGAACACCAGAAGGATCCAATTTCCAGAACACAATATTTTCTTTTGCAACTTCTTTCAATCTTCCCGTGAATGAAAAATCTCTCAAATTTGCTATTAAATAAAAGATATCTTCTTCTTTTTCGAAAACCCCATAAATCAAAAATTAAAAGAAGTTTTATATTTCATTACCAGCTTTTTAGCCAAAAACTCAACATTCACTGGTCGTTTTCTTCTTTTCTTTCTTTTCTTTCTTTTCTTTTTTTTCTTTCTTTTTTTCTATTTAACACTTTTTGTTTTAATTTTTATTTTGCAAGTTTTACTTGCAATCCACACAATTTAATTTATTTAATTAATTTATTTCATTAATTATCCTCAACATGCTATTAATACCAATTTTAAATAATTTAATTTACACATTTCCATTTATTTATCTTTAATAAATTACATGGCTTATAATTTAAATCTTTTCATATTTTAATATAACTATTCCAATACTATTATTACCATTTATTAAAATTATTTAATTATTTAAATAACATCATACTACACACCAACATAAAAATAAATATCAAAAGTACACTCGCACAAAACAACTATTATAAAATGCAAAAATGACAAAGGTCAAAGATGCACAATACCACTAAACATAAAACAGGTTGGCAAACTTGGGATGAGGTGACTTCCTTGTCATCTCTATTTCATCTTCATGCCCGTTGGGTTAAATTGATGCTCGCCCTATCCTGTCAAAGCAGGTGGAATTGAGACTCTATTCTTGCAATTCCTGCATACAAACAAGGTTGTGTACAACATGTATATATATATATAATAAAAAACATTGCATCGTGAGAAGGAATTGCAACGTAATAGGGTACTCGTAAACGAGTGATGTTACACTGTCCCCTCACCAAGACTATAATAAAAATTACAACATCAAATATAAAGTAACATTGCTAACTAAATTGATCACATCATATCATCAAAAAATGATTATTAATCACCGAATCACAATATACTACTGAAATCAAATTAAACATCACCAAACCATAATGTAGCCATAATGTCATATCATAATATCCATGTCATCAAATAAAGTAGCAGTCTAAACTATCCAATCCACCAATCCAACCAATAACCAGTAACTTTCAAAGTCTCAAAGTATCAAACAAAAAACATAGAAAAATAACAAGTCCAAACAATAACATGAGGGGTATTACACAAGTAGAAGAAATGTCGATTGCACATGTTAGCCCAATATTACAAGTTACCCATGTAGTAGGTGGTCAGTATAAATACAGAGGACACACAATAAGTTTTCCACAAAATGTGGAATATGTTTCAAATGTTTTGCCACATTCAATAAGAGAGTTTCCAATCATCATTGTTCAAAGAAGGGATCAACGTGGCACAAATTATAACTTCACAGTGAATAGGGATCATGTGTATAGGGAATTAAAATACAAAGTAGACCATGACAAGTTTTATTAAGATGTCAGAATCAATGAAAACGCTCTAAATGATCTCATAGGAAATTCTGATGAAAATATATTCAACAAATTACAAATAGTGCATATGAAATTTGATTATGATTGAAATGAAATTGTATTTGTGGGTCCAATCATGGAATTGGATCAAGGAAATATAATTGAGCACACTACATCAATGGCTTCTATGCCACCAAATGTTCAAAGAGAAATGGAATTGATTCAAGCATGGGTTAATAACCCTGATGCAAATTTAGCAACATTAATTGATTGGCTAGGAATTGGTTCATCTCCTGTCAATTAATATGTCATTCCAAGATTACTTGATATGGCATTCCCAACATTGTTCCCTGATGGTAAATGTGATTCGTTAGAACCACAAATGAGGAGAGTGCATCTGCATGAATTTTTTAAGCATTTATTGTGTTATAGGGCCCATTGTTTTGGTCGGCATCCAAGATTTTGATATTTTATGATGAACATAATAATGAGACACCATGCACAAAATTATTCAACTGTATTTGTCAAAAGAAGCTTTCAAGACATGCCAATCACCTTCAATGAGTTGCGGACCAACATATGGAAAACATGCCACAGTCTCATCTAGCTGATAGGTTAATGCATTTGGAACAACATTGAGGGGTACAAGGACATACTGGACACAATTTCATGCATAATTGATTGACATGCTTCATCAAATACGCTCTCCTAAATATTCTTCACTTTGAGTGCAGCAGATCTGTATTGGCCTAATTTGCATGCACTAATGCCAGGAACATCGCCAACTACTCCACAAGAGGCTCAAATATGGCGAAAAAAAAATGTTATTGACTATCCTCATATAGTCACACAGTACATGCATTTAAGACATTCAATGTTCAGAACATAAATACTAGAAAAAGGAATGAAAATTAGGATTTTTGGTCTAGATATGAGTGGCAACACAAGGGCTCACCACATGTGCATGGATTCATTTGGATACATGGAGCACCAAATATGGACAACTTGGATTGGTCAAATCAAGAGCAACAAAAAAGTGCATAATTATATTTCCATTCTATTGTTCAAGCATGGAATCCTAGACAAGATCCACATCAGAAAAACATTCAGGCATATTCAAAATAGTAAAACATACGCATATCATATATGTCATAAACGATTTGTAGTTTATCACATAACTAATCAATTTATTTGTACATCCAATTGTAGGCATTCCAAAATTTTCATCAACATCCATGTCTGAAAAATACAAGACAACTTGCAAAGATAAACGTTGATCATGACTATGAAGAGCTACTAAATTTTGTAGAGAGACACACGGTGTATAGGGAGGGTGCATGCCTACAAAAAAAAGGAGGAATAATGGTTTGTAAGTGATCCAGAGGATCTTCACCAAAAATGGAAATTTCTATTTTTTCTTTAGAAATGGCATAAGATCAAGAAGAGGCCAAAATTATCACTCCAACCAACTTGAACGAGGTCAGACGGAGCTCGGGAGCCCAAGATATGCTCGATCAAACCTTGGTCAACACTGGAGCCAGGTCAAAGAAAAAAAGGGGTCAAATTTTGATGTTGTCAAAACTGGTCAAAGTTGGTGTCTTCGCGAAGAGCTCATCAAGAGCTTTCTGACAACATTCGTTTCATCAAAATTGGAGTTCGTTTGCCTGAGTTACGAGCAGTCAAAGTCGGCCAATCATGTGTGGACATGTGGCAGTCTAGTCAATGCCACATCATCAGTCTAGTCAGCAGACACATCACTCTGAAGTCTTTAACTGGCGAATGAAATTTTGATATGGCATCATCTCACCCCTCCACGTGGCAGGCCATCATTGGCAAACGGTGGCATATTATTTTTATATAAAACAAAAAAAATAAATTAAAAAATGCCACATTCTTTTAAAAAAATGTGGGCCCCTCCTATATTAAAGGATCTCCACCTATCTTAAAGCCCATATTAAATCCACCCTGTATTAAAGCCATGAGTTTTGTTTTAAAACTTTCTATACTATTTTTAAAATCCTATTTTCAAGGAATCCCTATTTTAAGGGATTTTAAACCCTTTTTTTATTATTATTACCCCTATTCAAAAGGAATAAACTCCTATAAGATAGCAATGGGATTATTTTCAAGGGGAAAAAATTTAAAAAATCTCCTTAAAAAAATATGTATGTCTCGTAAGAGTTATCAAACAAAATTATAGGGGGATTATTATTTTCCTTTGTAAGTCCAAAATTACAAGGGCCCTTCGTTATTTATCTTGAAGAGATTTTATTATGTTACGGGGGAATTTCTTTTGGATTTACATGTAAATTTTGGGAGATTATAAATCAAGTTGTTTTACACCAAATTGGGTAAAATTGGTCTATAAAAAGGGGTAAATGGGTGAGAGTTGGGGAGGGAATTTTTTGTGAACTAAGTCTTGTACTTGGGAGAATTGTGAGAAGATTTCCAAGTGAGAGTTAGGACTTTTGATAGTGAATTTTATCCTTATGCATTTCAAGCTTAGTGAACCTTGTTGCATGTGAGAAGGATTTTCTTTTGTAATTCATTATCGTCTGAGGAGATGAAAATCTGGTATCAGGTGGAAGATCTTGTAATCATTTTCTGGAGATTAATCGGATCGGTCGCTCTTTGGAGAGGACCTGGAGACGTAGTCATTTTCAACAACGAACTCCATTATCAACTCCGTTTGCATTTCTCTTCTCTCTCTCCTATTCTAATTTAATCACTTTACTATTTCTGCTTAATTAACCATGTTAATGTGTTAATTTTGTTGATGTAATTTGGATTTTAAATATTTGTAAACATTAAGCATTCAAATGCAATTAGTCTAGATCCTAAATCAAATTAGCAGGTAATAATTTTCATAAGTTAAAATATTTATATTCAACTAAAATGTAATATGATTCTAAACTACTAAAATTCATTACTTATTCATATTCATAATAGGTATAATACTCCTTGGCCATTAAATTTGGAGGGATTCAAATTATATGAAGACATAGAAACAGGTGAAAACAAAATTGAGCTAGCTAGGAACGATGACAAAGTAAACTCACACAATCATTACATATTGCAATTATGGAGAGAAAATATAGATTGGAAACCTTTTCTTTCCAAACATGTTGTAATCAAATATATTGCAAAGTATGAAACAAAAGTAGAAAAAAGTTTGGAAACATACAAACAGATGTTAATGCATCTTGCAAACATGGAAAATCCAGATGATTTGGCTGCAAAAGCATATAGAAGACTTTTGACTGAGACTGTCATATAAAGAGACATTGGAGCTCAAGAGACGTGCCACATGCTACTTGAACTTCCATTGGTAGAGAGCAGTAGAAGGTTTAGCAATCTAAATGTGTCATGTGAGGTGTTCAAACCCGTAAGTGTAAATGATGAAGAAAACAATGAAGAAAAAACATCTTTCATTCAAGGATATAAAATAAGGCCTTTGTCTATGGAAGATTTTACACTAATTGATGTAGCCAGATCGTGGATATATAATCCTAAAAGAAGAAGAGATAAAAAATGGGAGCCAAGACAAAAAGCAACTATTGTTAGAGTATGTCCTAAGTTTTTATCCATTCCTCCACATGAGTCAGATAAATGGATTGATTTTTGTTATTCAAATTATTGTTGTACAAACCATTTCGTGATGTGGATAGAGATATTGGTCATGATGATGATTCAATAAGACAAAATTGGGAATTATTCCATTATAACCCTTGGCATGTGGAACGAATACCAATTGAAGAACATGATGAAAACATCAGTGATGTTGAAATTAAATACAATGAAGCTCTTCAAAGAAATACTACCAAGCATGAATGGGAAATACTATCTCGACTACATCATGGTCAAAATATACAAGTTTTTGAAATAGATACGTTGGGAAGGAGAGATTTTGATAGACAATTAGATTGGTGTAATGAATATCGTGGTGAAATGTATATGAATCAAGCAATGAACTTCATTAGTAGCATGAGAGAACATGGATGTCTCATACATGACGAAATACCATAGCCTATGAACTACATAACCCTCAATGACAAACAAAAAAAGGCACTCGGCATAATCATGAAACACTACCATAATAATCAAAATGCATCGCCCTTGTTGATGATAATTCAAGGAACAAAAGGGATAGGAAAGTCATATCTAATTGGTGCTATTAGTCAAGCTCTTCAAAATGCAACATATCCCATTCCTTCTCCTCTTCTATTACTTGCACCAACTGGAGTTGTAGAATTCAACATAAGAGCATGCACAGTTCATTCAAAACTCTAAATCCCAATCAAATATTTTGCTTAATTGGAAGGAGCAAGGATCATAAGTTTTCAAGAAGAAATAGCAAACATCAAGTACATTCTAATTGATGAAATGAGCTTCATTGGTCAAAACTTGCTAGAACACATTGATTCTCGACTCTGACAAGCATTCCCAAAAAATGCAAATCATAACTTTGGAGGTAGATAACTATTTGATTAACCAAATTAATTATTTTAATTGAAATAAAAAAAAACTCATGTAAATGACAATTGTATAACTATAAAGTTCTATGGTATTCACAATAATTGTTATCAATTTTCTATCAGGCATATCTATCATTTTTGTTGGAGATTTGGGTTAGTTACCTCTTGTTAATGATAGACTAGCATATGACAGCAACACATGAGCTAAGTTGTTATGGGAAGAATTAAAAACTGTGGTTAATCTGGATAAAATATTCAGACAAGATGGACAAAACATCCATCAACAAATATTTCAACTTTTGACAAATCTGAGAGATGTAAACCCCACAATCGATGATTGGAAATTGCTTATGACAAGAACCACTATTACATTAGATGCAACAAACAATCAAATTTTGATAGTGGTGTGCATTTATTCTCCACAAATGAAAATGTTAATAACCATAACAAGAAAATGTTATACTCATTGAAGCATCCTATTGCACATAGTGTTGCAACAAAATTAGGAAGTATTAATGCAATAGAAGAATGCTCAAATGATGAGTTGGATCTAGAATTATTGATATGCAAAGATGCCAGGGTTATGTTAACCTCAAATCTATTGATACAAGCAGGTCTTGACAATGGAGCTTTAGGATATATATGAAACATTGTATACAAACCTAAAACTGGTCCACCAGAACCACCAACTTATGTAATGGTTATGTTTGAAAACTATTCAGGAATACCATTTGATGATCGTAACCCAAATATAATTCCAATTGCAACAATACAGAGGGGCAAGACAATCCAAATTCTGTTAAGACTGGCTTGGGCATTGACAATTCATAAATCACAGGGTTTGACTCTATCAAAAGCTATTATTGATATAGGACCAAGAGAAAGAATAAGATTGACATTTGTAGCTATATCCTGGGTAAAATGAATCGAAGGCTTAAGAATTATGCCACTGTTCACATATGATCGTTATGAAAAAATGAAAAATGGTAGACAACTTGCCAAGAGAAAGGCTAAAGAAAAAATATTGAAAATATTAGAAGCTACTTGATGTAACATGCATATGTTCTTCAATTTTGATTCCATGAGTGTCAAATTCCCAAATGTAATATATGTGTATGATATTTAGTTTTATGATACATTCACTTCTACTATATTAAAAATTCAACAAATTATAAATGTTTCCATTTACTATTCCAATTTTTTTGCCATGTTCAAATTCTATTGAATACTATTTTTCTTATATGATGATGACATATAGGCATGAATCTTACCAACAATCCATATAATCACAGGAAATTGGTTGAAAAAATGAACCTCCTACAAGAACAATTCCTATTGTAGCATTGAATCTGTACCAGAACAGATGGTTAATAAAGGCAAGAGTCATTAGAAAGGGTCAACTTCGTCATTTTAACAATGCAAAAGGAGATGGAAAAGTATTTACTTTTGAGTTGGTTGATTCAAATGGTAGTGAAATAAGAGTAAAATGTTTTAATGTAGTTGCAGAAAAGTTTTGTGATTGCATAGAAATTGGAAAAGTGTTTATCATCTCAAAAGGGAGACTCAAACCTACACAAAAGAATTTCAACCAATTAAAGAATGAATGGGAAATCTTATTACAAACAAATTTGATTGTTGAGTTGTGTTTAGAGGAGGATCACTTTATACCAAAACAACAATTCCATTTTACACCGATAAGAGAGATTGAGAAAATGAAAAGAAATTCTTTGGTTGATATCATTGGTGTTGTTTTCTCAATCGACACACCAAACACAATATTCAAAAAGAATGTCACACAAACTCAAAAAAGAACCCTTCAACTGAAAGAAATGTTAGGTTGTATGTAGAATTAACAATGTGGGGTTGTTTCTGCAATAAGGAAGGTCAACAACTCCAAGAAATGTGTGATGTAGGAACTTTCCCCATTCTTGCTATAAAGGTTGCACGAATTAGTGATTTTGGTGGGAAATTTGTGGGAACAATTACTACAACCCAACTCCTTATAAATCTAGATCTTCCATACTCACACCGATTGAGATTGTGGTTTGATACAGAAGGGAAGAATCTCCATTCTCATTCTATTACAAAGGAAATCTCATATATAATAGAAGAAAAAATGTTAAAAATTATCTCACAGATACAGGATCGGGAACTTGGTAACTCTAGTAAACCTTATTGGATAGTGATAAAAACTACCTTATCTTTCATAAAGGTAGAAATTTTTTGTTATACAACTTCTTTCACTTGGATTACTGCTTTTGAAGAAGCAACAGAAGAAATTATGGGTGCTACAACAAAAGAATTGAACATTTTGAAGCATGAAGAACAAGATGATGTTAAGTTTGCACACATTATACAAAAGGTCATTTTCAATAGATACATATTTAAACTTCAAGTGAAAAAAGAGACTTATAATGATAAATAGAGGATTAAATGCACAATCATAAAAACAAAAAAGTTTGATTATTCATCTAAGAGCAAAGCTTTATTAGATTCAGTTGCAAAGCTCGAGGTTTAATGACATTCAAATGCTTGAATGTATATCATGTTAACAATGTATTCAAACATTTTTTAAAAACCAGTGGATATATCTAAGTTAGTTGATATGTTTTTTACCATGATATTGTTCTTTGTTTTATTCAATACTTTTATCTGATGATTGATTAGAATTTATGAATTGATAATAATAGAGTTAAACTAAAAAAAAAACTAGCATACATTTATTAATTAAACAAATTAAAAGTATTTGAGTTCTAATTAAATGGAAATGGTAGATGTTGATGTTATGCTTTGTTATATACAAGTTCGCATTATTTTAAATTTGAATGTGTACCCTTATATATGGGAATTGAAATAAAAAATGATAGAAACTATAATAAAATCATATATATTCCTTTGGAGATTTATGTTAATGAAAATGTAAGCCTTTTTTCTCAAGTCAATAGGTGCCTTGATCATGATAACTCTTGGCGTTTTTTACATATATTATTAATTAATATATGTATGCTAGTATAAATATTATTTAAATGTGCATATAGCATGGCTTTTTTTTAGGTGAAAGTTTACAACCAATGTAAATAAGAACTAAAACATTTTAGCCAATCAAATTCTTAATAATTAATTTCTAACACAATTTAAATTTTAAAAAATAGTAATAATCAATTAAACAAAAACTCATGACAATAGTAATTGCCTAAAGGCAAGTGCTAATAAGTTAAAATGTGCATCTTGAATGTTGGATACACATTGGCAAAAATTAAAACTAAAATCATATGCAAAAGTGGTGCAAATCAAGAGGAAAAAGTAAAAATTAAAATTATATGTTTAGGATACCTACAAAGTGGCATAAATCAACAAGAATGGGTGAAAATTAAAATCATATGCTTAGAATACTTACAAAATGATATAAATCAAATCAAGAGGAAAAAGTAAAAATTTAAATTATATGCTTAGAATACCACAAAGTGGTCTAAATCAACAAGAATGGGTGAAAATTAAAATCATATGCTAAGACATCAACAAGAAAAAAACAAAATTAAACCATATCATTAGAATACTTACAATGCGGTGTAAATCAACATAAAACAAAAAATTAAATCATACACAAAGTACAACATTATAATCTTTGTATTCTTTTGATTTTCTCAATTAAAAAATAAAAATTAAAAAACAAAATTAAAATCATATGTTTAGGATACCAACAAAGTATTGCATTATAATCTTTGTATTCTTTTGTATTTTCTCAATTAAGAAAAAAAAACCAAGAAAAAATTAAAATGTACTACATATCAACAAGAAAAAGAAAAATTGAAATCATGTCTTAGAATGCCCACAAAGTCATTTAAATCAACAAGAAAAAGAAAAACTAAAATTATATGCTAATATAAATCAACAAGAAAAAGAAAAAATTAAATTTTATGCTTAGGATATCCACAAAGTAATGTAAATCAATATGAAAAAGAACAAAATAAAATTATATGCTTAGGATACCCACAAAGTGATGTAGATCAACAAGAAAAAGCAAAAATTAAAATAGCTTACAAAGTTTACAACCAATGTAAATAAGAATTAAAATATTGTAGAAAATCAAATTCTTAGCAATTAATTTTTGACACAATTTAAATAAAAATGTTAATAACCACTAATTAAACAAAAACTCATGGCAATAGTATTGCCTAAAGGCAAGTGCTAATAAGGTCAAATGTGCATCTTTAATGTTGAATATACATTGTCCATAAAATGATATAAATCACCAAGCAAAAATTAAAATCATATGTTGAAGACACCCACAAACAAGAAAAAGCAAAAATTAAAATCATATGCTTAGAATACTTACAAAGTGGTGAAAATCAAGAGGAAAAAGTAAAAAAATAAAATTATATGTTTAGGATACCCACAAAGTGGTGTAAATCAACTCAACAAGAATTGATGAAAATTAAAATCATATGCTTAGAATACTTACAAAATGGTGTAAATCAAGAGGGAAAAGTAAAAAATAAAATTATATGCTTAGGATATCCATGTAAATCAACAAGAATGGATGAAAATTAAAATCATATGTTTAAACATCAACAAGAAAAAGCAAAAATTAAAATTATATACTTAAGGTACGAGCAAAATACTCTAAGTCAACAAAGTATTACATATCAACAAGAAAAGCAAAAATTGAAATCATATGCTTAGGATACTCACAAAGTGATGTAAATCAACAAGAAAAAGCAAAAATTAAAATCATATAATTAGGATACTCACAAAGTAATGTAAATCAACAAGAAAAAGCAAAAATTAAAATCCTATAATTAGGATACTCACAAAGTAATGTAAATCAACAAGAAAAAGCAAAAATTAAAATTATATGCTTAGGATACCAACAAAGTAATATAAATCAACAAGAAAAAGGGAAAAAAAAAAATTATATGCTTAGGACACCCACGAAATAATGTAAATCAATATGAAAAAACAAAAAATTAAAATTTTATGATTAGGATACTCACAAAGTAATGTAAATCAATCCGAATAAGAAAAAAGTAAAATTTTATGTTTAAAATACTCACAAAGTAATGAAAATCAATATATAAAAGAAAAGAAAAAATGATGCTTAGAATACCTAGTAAGTAAAGTAAATCAATATGAAAAAGAAAAAGTTAATATTTTATGCTTAAGATATCCACAAAGTAACTAAATCAACATGAAAAAGCAAAAGTTAAAATTCTTTGCTTACAATACCCACAAATCAACAAGGAAAATCAAAACTTAAAATCATCCCACCAGATAATGTAATAAAAATTATTGTAAAATATCAGGTACTCAAAGTAAGGGCTGCTGAACCGCTGAGCTGGATCGTGGGGACACCTCTGTTGTATCAAAAACAAAAAATTATTATAAAATAATACAAATCAACAAAATAAAAAAAATAAAAACAATTTGCAGCGATTTAAATCATACGCAGAAACAAAAATTAAAATTTAACAATAGAGGTAATTGGGAACTGCTGTTGGAGGGTCCCACTCTTACTTTATCCCAAAATTCTCCGCCAGATTTCGACAGAGCACTTTTTACTAAGCTAACTATTAAGCAGTACTTATTGAATTTAACATATTAATTATTAATTTGGTAAAAAAGGCATCCACCAGATTGGATTATACACGAAGCCATGCTAGGATCCCTTCTGTTGGACTCCAAGTATTTATGCGCATTGCTTGCTGATTTTCTCCAAATTTATAAGTCTGCTCTCAAGGTTACGGTATCCCCGCCATTGGATCGTCTCCCAAGGTTCCACTTCGTTCCTGCGCATTTGCTACCTGCTTTTCTCCATATTTTAAAGTCTGCTTATGCTGCCTTCATTTCCAATAAAATTTGTTTCACTCAAGGAATTTCTTTAACTCATAATATTTCAAATTTAAGGATTCATAACCTTGCTTGTGCAGGCGCCTGTGTGGATTGTTGTTGCAACCCTCAAGTTGAACATCTGCATTTTTAAAGCTAAGGTGCTCTTCTATTTCGGTTTTTAAAACCCGAACTTTCACTAAGTTTTTTTGTTCCATTTTGAGGTTCAACTCTTAATTTTTTTCACTGATAAAGATATATATATATTAGTATAATTACTCTTTCTATTCTTAATATTTTTAATAATATATTTATTTAATTTTTAATATTAAATATGTTACTCTAAATTAATGTGTTATATTATGTTTTTTATATACATTGGTGTCTTCTGATATTCAATAAGTTAAAAAGCTGAATAATTATTCATTTTAAAAAAAATGAATTTTGTAAGTTTTTTTTGTTTGAAATATAATTTTTAATTGATGAATTCAGCATGGATAGTTTTTATAGGTTTATTTTTTTAATAAAAAAGTTAATCAAAAATTTCAACAACATTAATGTTTCATTGATAGATTACACCGAAGGACATGCATTGAAAGATCTATTTGTATGTTGATGATTTGATTTACATAGGAAATAATAAAGTATTAGAGGATGAGTTTAGAAATGTTATGAAGAATGAATTTGAAATAATAGATTTGTGTTTGATGCATTATTTTATTGGATCAAGTTAAGACAACTAGATAATGACATCTTTATCTCAAAAGAGAAGTATGCTAATGATCTACTTGATAAATTCAAAATTAAAAAAATTGAACTTATAAAAACACCTTTGAACATAAATAAGAAATGTGTTAAAGAGGATGGTTCAAAAAAGGTAAATGAAACATTGTGTAAGATTTATGTTTGGTAGTCTTATGTATCTTATAAGTACTAGACTAGATATCATGTATGCTATTAGTTTCTTTTCCATATTTATGCAAAATTGAAGTAAAAATCATTTTAGTGCAATGGAAAGGGTTTTGAGGTATGTTCTTGGTACAAAAAGTATTTAAATTTTGTATATAATATAAATTTTGATTGTTTGGGTACATAGAGTGATTGGGCCATATTTATTGATGATAGGAAAAGTACTTCAAATTATATATTTAGATTGGGATCAAGTGTCATTTCTTGATATTAGAACAAAAATCATCTGTATATTCTTCATCAATAGAAACTAAGTATATTGCTGCAACTTTAGCATCCTATCAAGCAATATGGTTGAAGACTTGATTATGATAGATCTAAAGCAAAAAAGAAATAAACCAATAGTTATTTATTGTTATAATAACTTAACAATTGCTATAAAAAAATCTATTTTTGCAATCGAATCAAATCAAACACATTGATATCTCTGACACTATTTTATCAAAAATCTTGTGACTAAAGAATAGATTGAATTGAGATTGTGTAAAACTAATGATCAACTTATTGATATTTTTTACCACGACAATTTCAAAAAAATTAAAAGACTAAGAGAAATGATGGACATTTCCATGTTCAACATTCACAGAAGATGTTAATGCTTAACAATACCATGTAATACCAGGTGTTTAAAATGTTTTATTTTATTTTTACCTTTTTAACAACTGTTTATAAACATGTGTCTTTTAAAACTCTCTTTTCTTCTCCACACTGCTGCATGGACTCTCCTGTGCTGACAACATTTCAGACCATAAAACATTCCAACAAGCATTCTCATAAACCTTCATTTTTGGAGCTGCCAGTGTCATTATTTTTCTCCCCTGCCTGCTGTTCTGTTCGGGTTGCTGGGTGATATTTCTCCCATGTAGGCTGGGTGGTTGTCATTTTTCTCCAAGTTTTGATGTCTTTTCTGAGGCAATATTCCAGGTGATTGTATTCAATTGTCTGTTGTATGTTCTCTGGGTTGCTGTATATTCTGACCTAGCCATAACATCAGATTCAAAAGCTTCTCATTTCCACTTCTATGGCCAAACATAAATCTGTATATACAGAATTTAATAATTGATTGCATTAGAAATGTTTAATGTTTGTTACTGATGCTCTCTTCCAACACCATTAGTTAATGCAGTCCACTGTTGTTATCCATGCAGGGAATGTCGATCCCCACAAAGAGATAGTTGAACTTTGGGTGTGTGAATTGATAGAGGCTTGCCAAGAATTTTAGTAAATTCCGATATGGATGCAGCTGGTAAAGGCCATGGGGATTGGATAATACATGTGAAAGAAAACTGGGAGAAACATGCACCGGTCGCGTCTGAAACAGATTCTGATGTGTGTATATTTGGCATAGCTCACCCTCTTTCGAGACTAACCGAAGTTTACATTCCCCAGGTGCTTTCCATTGGACCTTACCACCACAGAAGATCACCGCAGTACGAGGAGACAGACACTTACAAACTCAAAATGGCGAAAACCCTGGAAAAGAAGCTCCATGGATTCGAGTTTAAGACGGCTGTCGAGCTCATAAAGTCCTTCGATGGTCGAATCAGGGCCTGCTATCACATGCCTATTCCATACAACGAGGAGGATTTGTCTTGGATCATTGCTCTCGATATCACTTTTATTCTCCGGTTTTTGGAGTCCATTCCGAGGCCATACACAGTCAAAAGGTCAGATAAAGAATTGGAACGTATTTTAGACTCCAAAAGGAAGACCCCTCTCTGGTACGCCATTAAGAATGACATGCTTATGCTTGAAAATCAGTTGCCAATGTTTCTGCTCATCGAGGCACTCTGCTTGAGGGCTCAGTACATTGAGACAGACAGACAACTGGGGAGCGGAAGTCAAAGAGAGAAATGCCAGGAAGATCTGGCTGATATATTGCAGGCAAGCGCTCTCCCTTTCCGCATACACTAGATGTTTTGAACAAAAACTTTATCAAAAATAAAGTTAAAGCCCTGAACATTTTTAGAAATAGAGAGTAAATCCTACAAAAAAATTTTTTTTAATTTTTTTAACCTAATGTGGTTGGATAGACTGTGTAAAGATTTTTACTTCGAATCTCCCGCTTAAATCATCACCATTTCATTTTAATTCTATAAAAGATTTATTTTAATGGGCAAATTGTCTCTTTACTATTATTAAAGTTCAAACAGTGATTACAGGCTGCATGTTTCTATTTCAATCCTTTTGTCAGCCAGCGTCCTCCACCGACATTGGACCTGAAGAACACAAAACATCTTCTGGACTGCCTCTATCGGTATGTTACTGCATCTTCCTCGGGAAAAGAGGGAGCTACTACTAAAATTGAAAATGATGTAGGCAGGAAATTTTCCTTTCTGGAGAAGAAACCCATAAAACAATTAATGTCCATTCCCCGTGGATTTATACAACACGCAGGCGGCATTAACGATTTCATTAAAAAGATGATATCTGCTACAACAGCTGGAAACCTTCCATCTGCAACAGAATTGCGTGAAGTAGGGATAAAGTTTGCAGCGTATGATTCAGGAGACCTGAGGGAAATAAGCTTTAAGAGAACAACCACTACTGTCCTCTTACCCAAAATCACAATCAATGATTCTACAGAGGCAGTCTTGAGAAATTTAGTGGCTTTAGAACTAAATCTGATTGAGGAGGAAAAGCCTCTCACACGCTACACATATTTAATGGACCAGCTGATCGATACGGAGAGGGATGTTGCTGTGCTCAAGAGATGTGGCGTTCTTACTAGTCAAATGGGAAGCGATGCAGAGGTGGCCCAGATGTGGAACTCTATGAGTAAATCAACGTGGGAAAATAAATTTAAACCTGTAGACAAAGCCATAGAAGATGCAAACGAGTACTACAGAAACAAATGGAGAGTTATGCTGTCTCAGTTTCTAAAAGCCCACTGTTCAAAACCGTGGCTGGTTGTATCACTTTTATCTGCTGGGATACTTCTCTTGTTAACAGCCGTCCAGGTTTTCTGCTTGTTCTATACCTGCAACAAAAACTAGTATTTTGATATGCTGCTCTGCAACTCCCAGTTATTTGCTGAGCCACTTTACTGGTGGTTTTTATTTTATTTTTTTAATAGGGGGAGTGGGGGATGCTTGTGTAAAGTGAAAATAAATCAGAGTTACGTAGTTTGTGTGATTGTTAAATGTTTGGAAATAATAGTAATAATATTTTTTTGTTAATATTTAGTATAAGTAGTTTTATTAATGCGAAATGTGATCTCTTTATTAGTGAATGTTTTAGATCTTATACTACATGTCTGTCAAGTTTTTTGGGTTTGAGTCAAGCCTACAAGTTTCTAATAAAAAATGATAATTGTAATTAGCCGATAGGCTATTACGTGGGGGAACCCCACCGGGATTTCCCCCAGTCTGCCGCCGGAAAACAGTCTACGCCGGGAATCATGACAGTATATTTTCCACCAGCGAAGCAAGGCCGACACGTCCCCCAGCGATTCGGGCTCGGATTTCGACTTTAGCGCGCGGTTTTCTAAGTTTGAGGGAGGAGCGGCTTTTGCGGATGAGCTTTTTTGTAATGGCCAGATTCGACCTATGAAGCTTAGTGCCCATCTGGAGAAACCCCAGGCTCTGCGCCCGCTCATTGATCTGGAAGATGAGGGCGAAGATCCAGAGGAGGAGAATAGTGCGGGTAGGTGTCCAGAGCGTGGGTTGTGCCGTGACAAGTCTCGGCACAGGCGGACCAGGTCGCTGTCGCCTCTCAGAAGTGAACCGCAATGGCATCTGCCCGGGTCTGAAGCAGAGCCCTGTAAATTGGAAGAGAATGAAGACGATGAGAAGGCTCAAAATGGCGAAGCCACTGCTGTGGCTTCGTCTAAGAAGGGGAAATATGGGTCGAAGAGATGGATGAGTCTTTAGGATTTTTTGTACAAGAGTAAGAGTGAGGGCAGAGGCCATACCCGAGAGAAGCTCTGGGCGCTTTCTTTTACCAGTATCCCGGCGAAGCAGCAAAATTTGTCATCCAGCAAGGCGTCTGCCAAGAAAACGCCTCAGGAAGGCTCAGGCTTAGGCTCAGGCTCGTCTTCTGCGAAGCAGGGTGAAAAATTTAAGGCCAAGAACAAGAATGCTTCTAATTTTGTCCCGAATTCTGGAAACCAGAGCAACATAAGTGTTAATGGCCCTGGCGCTAGGAGGGTTACGGTCTCTGCACATGAGCTTCATTATACTACAAATAGAGCGCAGGCAGAGGAGCTGCGGCGTAAGACGTATTTGCCTACCGACAGGGGCTGTTTGGTGCCTGGGTTTCAGTTCAAAGAGATACACCAACATTCACGGATTTGCAAGATCTCTGCATCCAACTCTCTCGTAAATTATTGCTGCCTGTCTATGTCTGTCAATATTCTTCTGTCTTTATATGATTTTACTGGATGCTACAGACCTAAAGCTGCTTTATTCCTCTGCATTCCATTATTGTTTTCATATGGGATTGAAAGAGGTTTAGATGTTTTATGTTCCCTTTAAATTCATCACTGCAAAATCACCGCAAAACTTGTTTTACTTTAGAAAACTAAGTTAAACAGCTTTTTAAAATTGGTTGTTCAGAGAGTTATACAATTTATTGTAAAAAGACGCGCCATGGCAAAGCAGGGCAGAACAGAGCTGCCATGGCTATGACCAGTGGTTGTAATTAAAAGATTGGAAGGCACTTTTTTTCTAACTTTTTACAGGTTTGCCTGCTTGTTTTGTTTTATTTAGCAGAGAACTTAGGGTAATGTATTTTTTGTTTTTCTTGATTCATGTAAAAGCATATGTGAAAAATTTAATGTCCTTTGAAATGTTTTTGACGCATTTATGTAAAGTTGTGGACAATGTTCTTGTACATGATCTTGTATCTTATTATGTATGCAATGTCCTTGAAACTTGATCCAATTTTTATCTAGCAAGGCTCACCTTATTTTGAACATTTCTTTCCATGTAAATGTTTTTCTTTAACTTGATTGTTTTGCCTTGTTCTAGCTATTTTACTCTTAGTTAAGTGTAACAATGATTTGTTCCATCATTTAGCCATGAAAAAAATCTAATATTTCTATGCTTATGGAAGTAGAATGTCTCACACTCAAACTGTAACCCAAATATGCGCCTGATTTCCAAGATTTGATTGCAACAGAAGTAGTGTTTGCTATTTGTCATGATTAACAACGGACTTATTGTAGTTTAACTTCATTGCTGCTTGAATCTTGCCAGTAGGCAGATTTGAAAAATTAAACTTGTTTGTGGAAAACTTTGTGTGAACTAAATCCACCCTACTAGGTGTATATGATGTCCCTAAAGTCGATTCTGTCAACGCTTTCAAATGCTTGTCAAGCAAAACTTGTGATATTTGGAAAATGTCTTGCTGTACAAATATTTTATGATATAAGAAACTTGATTTGTTGGTGAAAGACATTGGGGAATTGCTGCCCAGTTAGAATTTTTACTTTTTTAGGTCTGAGGTTCGACTCTGTCAGCACTTTCAAATGTTTGTCTAGCAAAATTCTTTACAGCAACTGCTAGTTATTAATCCGTTTGACGTTGATGCCTTCAGTCGGTCTGTGCCTATCGGCTAATCCGTTGCACAATTTATCGGATATTGTGCAACTGCTAGTGACTAATCTATTAGAGATGTGATCGATAATAAATAGTCAGTGTCAACTAGTACATGCTAAAGTTTGTTAATAATGTTTTGGGTAGTACCTAAATAGTTGAGTTCTTATGGGAATCGTGTTGTATTAATATTTTCAATATATTTATTTATTAAAAAAACCTCAACACATTAATTTAGAATTATTTAATTTTTTTTAAAGAGTAAATAATTTATTTTAGTTTTATTTTTTTATGAATAAATGTTTAGATTATCATTTATATAATATTACACATTTTAAAAAAGGATGAATATAAAATCATATTTCTACAATTTATATGAGGCAGAATCTGAGGCATAAAATATAGAAACAACTAAGTCGCTAGACAACTAATCTAATAGTAGAGGGGAGAGGGGGATCTCAATCATTCGACTTTCCCGCATACATTAACAAAGCTTGGAGTATCCAAGGGAGGGTCCCACCCATCATCATTATTTTCTTTAGCTTTTCTTTTTCTTCATTAACACGAAATGGCAAAATAAAAAGAGTTAGCTAAAAAAAATTTACCGGAGTCAAACCAACTGGAAGCACCACCAATAAGCCACCCAAAAGTTCTTCTTATAGGTGGCAGGGAGGCAGAGTACCAACAAGCAGGCAACGACCAACCCTATTGACCACAGTCCCTTCTTGCAGCTAAGGGAGAAGTCTAGGAGAGAGTCTCTTGGGTGCCTCAAGCAAAAAGACGCATTACATGCCAATGCCCATGACGAGATGAGCAACCTCCAGAAGAAGAGGGAGGGGTGATCCCATAATAGTGGTTTGCAATATTTGGCCAAACTGGACGCTGAAATAATTTATTGTAACTAAATCTTCATTTTCGCGCACCTATAGCAGCTAAAACATGAGGAATTTGAAGATGATGCAAATTAGAGTTTTATGAAATTTTGTCTGTAGATTCTAAATATATTTTTTTCAATTTTTTTGGAATTAGATTGCACTTTTTTTTCCATCTCCCTTGAAAACTAGTTTTTTTTCAGAAAACAACATTTTTAAAAAGTGACGCTCACCATATAACACAACTTTTTTCCATGAAGAATAAAATTTTAATTCTTTCGAATTTAGATTTTTAATTCCGATATCTAGTGTTTCCACTTGGTTAGATAGTTTTATTGATTTTTTTTTTAAAACAAGTTTCAAAGTCAAACCAATTACAATTCAGACATAGTGCGACCGCATAATGTAACTTTTTTTTATGTATCGAAATTCAATTTTTTTGTTGGATCAAGGAATTCAATATCTAGTGCACTCATATTTTCAAAAAAATTGATAATATTCTATTTTTCCACATGTGCAAAACAAAGAGCTTGATTTTTGGTGAAAACCCTACATGTCAAGAAATTAAAAAATATATAACAATAAATTAAATTTATTTAAAATTATACTTTTTGGGAAACTTATAATAAGGACTACATACTTACAAAAAGTAAATTTTAAATGAATTCATTTGATCCCCCAAAAGTTAAATCAAAAGTGGTTTTTTATTAGCATTTTGATAGGTCTAAAAAAGACTCTGTTATAGGTATGGTTTAAAACTAGCAGGGTTCCATGTAAGGGGGTTTGATCTAAGGTAGTTTGATCAAACCCTATTCAATTGAAATGTTTTAAATGGAACTTTTTAAGGCTTAAATCATTATATTTTCTAAAAATATGTGATTTCAGCAAAAATCAGAATCTCCCAAAAATTGTAAACCAGCTTTGTGGGATCACCTGGTCCAGATAGAGGAACTTTGGCCATAGCACAAAGGGCATTACCCTAGTGGTCAAAGAGCACCTATAAGTGGACTACCCATTTTTCTTAGCTTGCACTTGAATCTACAATAATACATTAGAACAAATCATGGCTTTAGAAAAAAAGTGAAAAATGTCAATCAACAAAGCAATTGGCAAAAAAACCCAAATTTCTATCTTTCCATATGCTAAAGAGAATCTTCACCCTAAAAGCATGCTAATCTGGTAGAATTTGTGAGGAATGGGAGGCTAATCCCCTAATTGAACCATATTCCATGAAAGCATTTTGGTCTGAAAGGCTTGAAAAAGTTATGGATTTAGATCTAATAATTTTGAACTTTGGGACAAAACCAAAAAAGATGCTTGAAAAACTTTGACTGCCCACTGAAGAACACACCCAAATGAAGTAACCTAGAGCCTATAAGAAGGCCTTGGAAAATAATACACCAAACAAAGTGGGTCAATTTGAGTTCTATAATAGCCGACCAAATGGTATGATGTCAAAATGAGACCACAATGCAAATGCCAGATCGGTAATTTAACATAGGAACCATAGGCAAGTGGGGAGAGAGTCAATGATATCCATGTCGAGTTTTTTAATTCTAGAAGGTGGTGTATGAACCCCATTTCCAATCTTTCCACCAAGGCCTGGTAGAATTGATAAGAATTTTGTGAACCATATCAATTAGAATTGCCCCCATAATTGTATCAAAAGTTTCAAGATTCTGATTAAAGAGGTGAAACTTGGCTTTAGAGTCATTCCATGTCAAGAGCCTCATTGAGGCTCTAGCAAAGAGGTTTGGCAAAGTTTGAATTCCTTTCCTATGAAATCTCAAGGCACACACCTACAACAACCTTGCCAACAAGAGATAAAAAAAATCTTGGTCTTGTATTTAATAGGGGACCTGCACCAAGTATTTTATTGGTTGATGGAGGGTCCAGTACAAAATCCAAAACCATTCCAAAAGAGACAAGGCTTCATGGCTTCCCAATCTCTCCAAATACTTTTCATCACAAAAGTCCATTGAATCTACATTGCATCTTTCATGGTGAGAAGGGTTTGAAATTCAATCCCCTTCCAAGTAGGTCATCTAGAAGGATAGTCGAGCAATGCAATGCTGCAAGGTCAGCCCACAATATTGTGTCCCACTTTTTGGCCAAATTGGACATTAATATCATCATTTTTTACAAAATTCCACTCTACAAAACTTATAGCATCTAAACTATTAATAATTTGGAGATGATGTGAACTAGTGACGTTTATATCATCACTCATATTTTTTTTATTGAAAGGATAAAATTATAATTTTTAAAATTAGAGATTTTTAACATCAATATCTAGTGCATGGATATTTTTTCATAATTTTTTATTTGATACTTTTTTATTTTTTATTTTTGAAGTCAAAGTAATTATAATTTACACATAGGTGTATGGCGTCGCGCATAACTTGTTTGTATGTATTGAATTTTTTATTTTTTTTTGCTAAAACATGAAAATCAATACCTAGTGCACACATATTTTTCAGAAAAAAATTTCTCTATTTTTAGATACTTTTTTGCTTGTATGAAACAAATACCTTGATGTTTAGTGAAAAAATAAAATTCACAAGAAATATAATATAGATATAATAATAAAATTAAAAATATTTAAAATTATACTTTTGGAAAGCTTATAATAAGGGTTGCATACTTACAAAACATAATTTCTAAATCACTTCATTTAATCCCTCAAAAGGTAAAGAAAAAGTGGTTTTTCACCAGCATTTTGATAGGTGCGAAGGAGACTCCATTGTGGGTATGATTTAAGACTAGAGGGGTTATGTCCAAGAGGGTTTGATCTAAGGGGGTATTATTTAATTTTCTTCAATTAAAACCCTTTAGATGGAATCCCTCAAGGCTTAAATCATTAGTTTTTCTAAAAATATGTGATTTCAAGCAAAAATCAAGATGTCCCACATTTGGGACCCATTATTGTGGGATGACCTCGCACAAAAAACTTTATGGGCTTCGTCACCTTGAAGGGTGTGGATAATCCACTTAGTCCAAGGAGTTAAACCCTAGTGTTGGATGGCTAAAAGCCCCAAACCTCTAGAGTCCCGAGGGAGGCAACAAAACTCCTAGGCCACCCTATGAAATCCTTCATGATATTTTAACAAAGCCCAAAGAAAATCATGCAAAATAATTTCCAACTTCATATAATAGGCTTTGGAAGGAGCCTAATATGTGCATGAATGGTTGCAAGAATCTTGGAGCAAACCTAAAATTTCCTCACTAAAGAGAGGGATTTTGTGATCCAATATATGCCATTTTTTTCAATTATGGTAAGAACGACTTCCCATAAGGATATCTATGAAGCCTAAGAGGAAAAAAAAAAAGATGCCCATGAATCTAAAAACTTCTTTGTGACCAATCCATTTGCAACCGTAGAAACTAGGCCACTAAATTGTAGGAAGGATTATCTATAACATTGTGTATTATGCCACTGAATGGTAGAACCAAAAACTATACAAAAAATATCAAGGCGCCTAAGAATCAATTTGATATTTTACTCTTTTACGAGAGAAAGAAACGAATCATTTGCAAAATGGTCATTAACAAACTTAGCTAATGAATTAGGTAAAGCAATACCTTTGACTAGCCCTTAAGACATAGAATGAGCCAAGAGGTAACTGAATCCTTCAACAAGAAGCACATATAGGGTTGGGAGCCAAGGTATTGTTGGTGTTTCCAACTAATTCCTAAAATTCTCTAAAGAATAGCTACATCTAATGATCAAGAACTCTAAGAGGTTGGCCATCAAACAAGGAATTAAACTCCTTTTGCACTTTAGGCTATGTGGACCTAGGTAGGTATCCCTTTTAGCAATGTCACCAAATGACAAGCAATTTTAACAAGATATTGACTTAACAGATTAATTCTCATATGTTATGACAAGGATTTGAAGAATAAATCATAGAAACTAGCTAAATTCCTTGTAGTCCTTAGATCCAAGTATGAGAACGCAGAATAATTACCAATAACCTATGCAATTGTTGAGATTCAACATTTTAAAGATATATCCTAAACTTGAAAGGATTTAATATGCCAATATCGATGCCTATCCTTAGCTACAAAGTCAAATAGTCATGCAAACTTCTCCTAGCAACAATTAAACATATTTCAATGGATAATCAACATTATTGGCTTGCAATTAAATATCCTACTTATGGCATTCAATCTCATGAGCCAAGTCACATGGCACATGTGTCTCATTTGATACTGTTACATTTTTGTTAGGATAGAATGGGAACAAAGCCCATTACAAAATAATATTTCCTTTCACAACAAACCAAAGAAGTTGTTGAGGTTGTTTCAAAACTCAGACATGAAACTTGAAGGCACCACTAAAGCTGAAAAGTTGAAACTAAATACATGGAGTCGCTCCAAAATGTTGTTGAAGACCAAAACTAGCACCTTCTCTATCATTTGTCCAATTAGGATGTTGACACTAAAACCAAATGGTCGATTGAAGATGCAATATACACCTATTCATTATACTTTTCCAGCCAGGAAGCAATATTTTTCTTTGTGGACCATTGGAATGCTAGCACCTTTGTAATTATGTACATTTGTGCAATATATTTAGCATCCAATATAGGTTTAGCATCCTTATTAAAACCATCAAGGCTAAATTCTAGCCAAATAAGCTCATCCATAGTGTTTTTTTAATAATGTTGAATCTAGCTCCCCACTAGCACAAATAAATGAACACAAAGAGGGAATAATTGTGTCAAACTCACTCTTCTAGTGGCTAAATGGCTTGATGATTCCAAGACTATCCAAAATCCTTGGCGTGATTTTCTCTTCCATGTCTTCCAAAACTTTTGACTTCCCTTTCAGTTATTGTTCAAGCCTTGACTGATAAGATGTAACTTCTCCCTATAAATCAACCATTTCATTTGTGCTAAGAAGACCATCTACAATGCTTGGTTCAAATATGGCACATTTGTAGACTTGTTGTATCAATAACATTTTGGGAGTCCACTTACCTAAATCATCCTTTAAACTTTCCTGATATTGCAAGTATTTGATGTATGCATTCTTCAAGTTATTGTATCCCTCCCAAGTATCTTCAAGTCTATTAATTATCTTGGATGATATATGCCCAATAAGGTCATCCACTATATTAGTCACCCTTTTATTTTTGTCTTCTTTCGCCTCCTTTAATTGCTCCTTAAGTTCTTCTATTTTCAAGGAAAAAGTCTCCCCATCTTGAGCTGATGTATCTACCAAGCTTGGTGGAGTGGTGATGATTGGTACATCAATACCATGAGGAAATGGTAGCAAGGATTGTACCTTATTGTATTCTTGCACCAATTTTAAATGATCTAGCTATAGCTTCTCAAAAACAACTTGTGATTTCCTTGTGGCAGCTTCACTAAACAAAGTAGTGTTTACAACAAGAGAAGTTGCTTGGGGAGTAGAGGTGTCAGATAACCTCTTGACTATCATGCTTCCAATTAGGTCCTTTAGACTCCCTGCCACTTATGGATTATTCATTGTTGGGGTCATGGCCCAAATAGCTAAGATCTCATATTTGGTATTAAAGTCAGATATAAAATATGCTTGTTTTGCTTGCTCCTATATAGCAAAGGCCTCTTCATCTTGCTTCTTGATCCACAAAAATGTTTGGAACAATCAATTAAATACCCAAGTCAAGGTTCCAAACATTTGAAATAGGACTCTTTGAATACCTTCTCTTGTACCAGTGCTCAAAGAGTGACCATCCAGTAATAGAGATTTGGCACCCCAACAATCCCTAACACTATCTAACAATCTATCTAACAAAATACCGAACCCTTGGGCATGCATTTCCCTTCATGAAGGCCCCAAGAGTTGTATCATGAGATCCTCATCCAATGTCCTCTTTGGCCTTGTGGGTTGGGAGTTGGTTTGAATCATGGCTTAGAGTTTTCAACAATTAGAATTTTGAAACGTGAAAAGGGTTTTAAAATTCAAGACAATTCAAGGTCTTGATACACTTTCAATGTAGCAATAAAACCCTAATGATGTGAAAAAATGCAAATTTAACCACAATTTTGCAAATTAGGATGAAGATTTGAGGACTTGCCTATAGAACGCTTGCTTCTTCAAACACTAGAGAGCTTTGAATTTTGAAAATTCCTAACACTAGCCAATTTTAGAAATATTTATGAACTCGAATAAATACCTCCTAATATAAAAACTAAAGAAAATTCGACAAATATCAGTCAATTCTGCCATTAACACTCATACACGCGAACATAGTATTCGTGACTAGTCATTCTTCACTTTTGAATGTCAATCGTTGATCTTTGAATGGCGCGAGCTAAATCAACGATGATCGTTGCCTTTTGGTTTCTCCAAAAATCTTTCAAATTAAGGTTGTGAAGGATTGAAAAGTCAAACCAATGAGGGGTCACCAAAGAGAAGGTAACTTTACATGTCACCGATAGGGACATGTGTCATGATCATGCGCTACCATAGTTTCGACAAGGCTCCTCCTTTTATATCTTGCGATGTGAAACGAGGGCGTGATGTAGTGTCGTGTGGAGGTGACTCAACACATGGTCACTCAAAGAGACTGAGGAAACAATGTGCCCATATGTCATTAACACATATCACAATAGCGCAACAAGTGGTATATGAAAATAGTGCGAGACCAATCAGAAGAGGCCATTAAGGATTGTCCTGGCACATAGCTGGCGAACAACAAAGCGTTGAACATGACAGATGGAAACAAATCAATAATCGCATCTTTAAGATTTGTGCTAAACGAGAATGCATGATGCATAGAGAACAAGTGACACAATAAGAGCAAGATATGTGGCACTAGTGAGGATTGAGGTGGGGACCACCAACAAGTGGACAACGAGGACAACTTAAAGTTATTTTGAAGGCCGTGCATTAATGTTGAGAGTTGATCACTAAGAAGAGGGGACCCATCAATAACTGATCATAAAGGCTTCCATAAGGAAACTTAAAAGACCCTCGACATAGGTTGAGCAAGTCACTAACCAATAGAAGAAAAGCAACAAAACCCTATTGGAACCTTAGGATTTAGGGCTTAAACCATTAAACACGTCAAATTGTATAGGAAAAACCCTAGAAAAATTAAAGTCTTAATAGGGACAAATCTAGTGAATAGACCTAAAAAGATAGAAGGTATTAGATTTCGAGTTAGTAATAGTCATGTAAGTCAAGGCATCGGATGAAAGCATAGTAATAGAGTGAACGAAGTGAGGCTAAAAACCCACAATTTAAAACATGGTCAGAATAAAAAGTTGTTCAATGCGATCGTAAGTCTTGGCAAAGTCAATTTTCAAGAAAAAAGTTTTTGTTGAGAATGCCTAGAGCTCATTTCATACCTTTCCAAACTACAATAATATTGTTCAAAATATTCTTAGATTTAATGATTTCAATTTGCTCAATCAAGCTTTGCAATTTGAGGAAGGTGATGACACACCTTCAAAGCCAACACATGAAGAAAATTCCAAATCTTAAAAGACCTTCAAAGAAAAGGGTTAAGAGAAATTTCAACTTTGTCCTTGTGTAACTTGATTTAGAGGGACTTTTAATAAGAATCAAGACACAAAGTTTGCAATCTTTTGTCCCAAAAATGAGGAGCAAATGCAAAAGAGGAAAATATTTATAAAGGTTCAAGAGTTATTCAATGAATTTTCAAATTCGATGTCAACCAAACTATTGGATGGGTTACCTCCCTTAAGAGGATTTACAATTCACATTGAATTGATTCTTAGAAAAAACCTAGTCAAGCAAGCTACCGATTGGTTGAATCCATTTGAGATTAAAGAGATGAGATGCCAAAATATTAAATTATTTGAGAAGGCGTTCATAAGGGAGAGTATAAATTCATGTGTTGTACATATTATTTTTCCTAACAAAAGTGGCAAGTGGAGGTTGTGCATGGATTCCATGGCTATTAATAAAATTAATATTAAACATGTGTATCCATTTCTTATGATGGATGACATCTCAAACCTTCTAGCTAGCACCAATCTTTTTTAGAATTGATCTTTGGCGTGGTTAGAACCAAATTCAAAATTGAGAGGCGAATGAATGAAAAATTTCTATTTAAGAAAAAAGTTGAGTTGTATAAATGGTTGGTTATTCCATTTGGGTTGTCCAATACTCCAACTATCTTCACTTAAACTATGAATCAAGTATTGAGACTATTTCTTGGAAAAATTATGGTAGTCTATTTTATTGATAATCACATTTTTAGGAGCATGAAATAACATGTAGAATATTTGAGAGCTACATTAAATATATGTTAAATAAATTGAAAGTTAAACACTTATTAATCTAAAAAAGAGTGAATTTTGTAAGAACTAACTTGTTTTTTTAAGGAAATGTAATTTTTAGTTGATGGATTGAACGATATCAATGTCTTACGGATAGATTGTGAGAGCACGTCTTGAATGGCCTATTCTGTAAACCATGAATAAAAGCAGTTAAAGAGAGTTTTAAACAATTGAAAAATAAGGTAATTGAGATCTAAATCTAGCTTTAAACCAAAGTTTGAAAATATATTTATAGTTGAATGTGATGTATAAACTATAATTGTTAATAGAGTATAAAATTCAAGAAAGTAAGCCTATTTTAGTGAGAAATTAAGTAGTAAAAAATCTATATATTATATATAAAAAGAAAAATACACACCATCATGTAAACATTGAAATAGACATAAATTACTAAAATTTAGATTGTTGATAGATAACCAAGCATTTAATTCCAAAAAAAATCAATCTAAAGTGACACATGTAATATGATTTTACTTCATACATTTGACACATTTATATTTACATAAAAACTGCTAAAATTTAGATTGTTGATAGATTAAAAAACATTTAATTACAAAAAATTCTAATCTAAACTCAAACATGTCAAATGAATGTTATTCGTGCATCTTATGCATTTCTATTTACATAGGAGTGGAAATGTTGTAGAAGATGCATTAAGTAGGAGTTCACTTGTTGGTTGTAGGATGGGAGAGTTACGTTATTGGGGTTTGAAAAATATTCATATTTCATCAAAAAATTTGAGGATCTTACTAGTCTTGTATTAACTCTTTTGAAATCATCTCCAATTTAATAAATGTCCAATGTTGGTTTTCTAAGTCTCGAACTGTGTTTTCCTTGGATTGGTCAATGGGATTTTGATGGCACCCACCCTACTATGGGCACCCAAAACTAAACCAAACTAGAGTTATGGGCACTGAAAATTGCAACATGTGTGGCATCATTGTTCTTCTTGCAAGCTATAAGATGAGCTACTTTTTAAAATCTATCAACAACTACAAAAATAGAATCTTTACCTCGTGTTCTTGGTAGTCTAAGAACAAAATCCATAATTGTATCATCCCATGGTTTCTCCAACATGGATAATGGCTAATGTAGTCTAGTATTTTGACTCCTTCCTTTGGCATATTGACAAACTTGACATCCTTGCACAAATTTTATAATTCCTCCCCTCATCCTTGGCCAATAGTATCTTTCACTAAGTTGTGCCATAGTCTTATTAAATCCAAAATATCCAACTAATCCATCATAATGCTTTTGTCTTATTAAATTTTGCCTCATTGATCCTTAAGGTATGCATAGTTGTTGTCCTTTGAATAATAATCCATCTTGTATGAAGTAATCCATCCATGGTGCTCTATCCATACTAGTAGGCTCCTTACATGTTGTCCACATATCCTTAAACTATGAATCATCCTTGTATAACTCTTTCATAGCATCAAACCCAATTACTTCAGCTCTCATTTCAATCAGTATTGTTTTTTTCCTATGCAAATCATTTGCTACTTTGTTTGAACTTCCACTTCAATGCTTGAGAACAAAAGTATACCCTTGTAGTAATTCAATCCACTTCATCTGTCATTGGTAAAGCTTTGTCTGGCTATTAATAAATTGCAAAGCATGATGATTCATGTAAAGAAAAAACTCCTTAGAAAACAAATATTGTCACCACTTCTTCAAATCTTGTATTATAGCATTTAATTCTCCATCATAAATGGACTACCTCTTCTTGGCATCAATAAGATTTTCACTAAAGCATGCAATAAATCTACCCTCTTGGCTAAGAACCACTCCTATGGTTGTCCCACTCGCATCACAATCCACTTGACACACTTTTATAAATTTTGAGTAATTCCAACACCATTCCTCGATGATATTCTTCAAAACTTCAAAACTCTTATATGTTGTTGTTGTCCACTTAAACTACTTTTTATCTCCCCTTATAGTTTCAACTAGGGGTGTACATATCCCACTGAAATTTCAAATAAATTTGCAGTAAAAGCTAGCTAAATCATGGAAACTTCAAACCTCATGCATGCTCCTAGACAACCATTCGAACATGGCTTTTACCTCTTTCAAATACATTTGTAGCCCTTGTGGTGAGATGACATATCCCAAATAGACCAATTAATCCTTCATAAAATTGCACTTCTTTAATTTCAATAATGACTTTTCCTCCATGAGCTTATGCAAGACCTTCCTAATATGCATAAATGTTCTTCTCTTCCATTGCTAAAAAATAAAATATCATCAAGATAAACAATCACAAATTTTCTTAAAAATATCTTCAACACTTCATTCATCAACAATATAAGTATTTTAGGTGTATTCATTAATCCAAATGGAGTTACTAACCACTCATATAGCCCTCTTTGGTCTTAAAAGCAGTCTTCCACTCATCACACTCTCTTATCCTAATTTGGTGATAGCCACTTTTTAAATCAATTTTAGTAAAATACTTAGCCTTCCCCAAGTAGTCCATGAGATCATCCCCTACTTAGTATTCTCGTAAAATACTAATACCTAATAGTTATTTTGTTGATGGCCTTTGAACTCGTGCACATCCTCCATTCACCATCCTTTTTTAGTGTTAATACAACTAGTACTACACATGGGATAAGGCTCTCTCTAATCAGTCCTCTTTCCAATAGCCTTGCACTTGTTTCTTTACCTCTTCATTTTCTGCAAGTGTCAATCTATAAGCAACTTTGTTGGGTAAACTTGCCCTTGGAATCAAATCAATATGATGACTAATGCTCCTCATGGGTGGTAGTTGCTCAAGCAACTCCTTGGACACAATTTCATAAAATTCTTCAAGTAGTTGTTTTACTTATAAAGGCATGTCACTGCTTCTAATGGTTGCATATACTTGTAGCCCCTTGGGAACTGCTGCCAAACATAGTTTTTCATCTTTAATCTCCTTCAAAAATTGTTTTCTAGTCACCAACAACGTACTTGGACTACTTTCCACCTCTTCCTCCTTAGCTATCAATAGCATATGAGTATGTTTTTGCCCATTCTTTTTGTACTTGTGTAAGTGTTTGCTTTCCCATCATGGATTGCCTTCATATCAAACTATCATGGCCTTCCAAAGAGAAAATGAAATATGTCCATAGGCATGATATCACACCACACCTCATCCTCATAAGTGCCTATTTGAAAACTCATTGAGCATAGTTGATCAACCAAGAGTTGGTGCCCCTTTTGTAACTACGACACCTTGTAAGGTGTAGGGTGGGATTTCCTTTTCAACCCCAACTTATCCACCATTTCAACTAAGACTAAATTATCTATACTCCCACTATCTACTATGAACTTGCAACATTTTATGTCTACTTTACATATTGTTCTAAACAAATTTTTTCTTTAGGCATGATCATCTTCTCCTTTGGCTAGCTTCAACAATGTCCTCCTGATCATAAGTGTTTCTCCTTTCTCAGGTTCATCTAGTTGACTAACAAATCCTATAGATTATGTATTCCCTTTGGCTACGTGTGCACTCATAGCCTTTGTTCTCCTTGATCCTTTTGGCCTACATTGTGGGCATTCATAAAATATATGGCCTAATTGTCTACATGTGAAATGTGTACCTTGAAAACCTCTATCTTTGCATCTTCTCTATCCACCTCTACCTCTCATAGGGTGTGGTCTTGCTCTTGTTTCATCTCTCTTTTTGACTTTTTGAAGGGTTTACCTACTTATCATGGTTGTATCTTAAATGTTGTTGTCCTTTACCTCTACTAAACCCACCTTTGCCTTTGGCTACTCCTTTTTTTCTTGCTGATTTTTTCTCTACCTTTAGAGCATATTGGTATGCATCTTCTATAGTTTGTAACCTCACTATGCTCAACTCATCTTAAATATTCAACCTCGATCCATTAATTGATGAAGGGAGACTCTCCCTCGAAGACAACCTTAAACAAACAAATTTAAGGAGCAACAACATGCAATATTTATATCATATCTTTGTGAAATCATCTACAAACATGCAATCAAATTCAATACAATTATCTAGTCACAAGATTGCTATTACATAATATGGGCTACAAATACATGCAGAAAATCAAACATGCAAGTCTACAAATGGCAATAATGGCCATTGAAACCTCCACCTTCGCTTTGTGCTAAAAAAGCAAGAAATTTGTCTATCCTCTCATCTAGAATGAATCTATTTCCATTCATGGCCACTTATATGATTTTTCCACTTGCCAGCGAATTGTGACTTCCATTTCGGTGCCAAACAAATCCAATTGCCCCTTTTCTCAGTTTAAGGAAATTTTCAAATTTTAGTCCAACTTCTAGGAGCCATAACTTTTGACTCGAGCATCGGATTGACAAAGCATTTAAATTGTTGAAAAGCTCTCGAAAAACTAAAGGACGTCAAAGGTCCCTTTAGGGGACTTTGGATTTTTGGCCAATTCTCGAGTCCATCCAAATCTTCTCAGTGCCTCAAATTTGACTAAATAATTTTTAAGGTCTTTTAAAAACAAAACATTAATATCTCACAAATGACAAATGGTATTGAAGTGATTGCTTCACCATTGGCTTCATTTACAATTATGGAGCTCTATGTATGTTTTCATGTCCATATGTGCACAAATGCCAACTTACTAAAAATAGTAATGCTACCATTTTTAGCCCTTTATTGAAAATTTATTCACCAAACCTCAAAAATCAAAATCAAATTTTTTTATGCAAGATTGCTCTTACACATTGGATGCTATTGCATCATTAACATATCAAGCCACCTTTTCATGGTCTAATTCATTATTCCATGATTGTATTGAAATTTTGTAAAACTCCTCTGTATAAAACTTCACACCTAACTCTATTTGCCTCAAATTTTTTAGTTTCTTAAGGAGATCAAGTTGATAATCACCAAGTAGAAACTTAGCCTTCATATTTCTCACCATTTGATCCCATCATGCGATCTTATCCCTACCATTTCTCCTTCTCTCGGCCTACACCTCCTTCCACCAAAGTGTTGCATAGCCCTTCAATTTTGTTTGGGCAACCTTCAGTCTTTTAGGATCCTCCACTTCATCATATTCAAACTAATCCTCCATTTTGTTATCCAATCTATTAGCTCATTTGGTTATAAACTCCCTAAGAAGCTTGGTAACTTCATACTTGTTCCTTTCCCAACATTGGAAATAACCCTTATTAGCCTTCTTACTCCTACATCCATATCTGTATTTGCATTCTCACCTTCTTGTCCTACCATATCACCATATGGATTTGCACCTTCTTGTCCTATCATATCTACTCCATCTTCACTATCAATATCTTCATGTGCCCTATCTATTCACATACCACCTTCTATTGCATCCATCCTTGCTTGCACTTCTCTTAGGGCCTCCACTACCTCATATATTCTTCATGTCGCTACCTCTGCCATCCTTCTTGACGATATCCTATTGTCTTAAATCTCTTTTATTTCTTCTTTCTTCTTGCTACAATTCTTCTAGCTACAATATCCCTTGCTATAGGGACACACCCACAATCATTGCTTATAGGACTTCTTTCGACCCCACTCTAAAGTCACTATTTGTCTTCCCAAAGTTGTAAATGTGCTCAGATACAAGGTTGATGGCACCCATCCTGTTGTAGACATCTAAAAATCTTATCAAACTAGAGCTAGCAGGTGAAGAAAGGAGGTTGTGTTGTTGTAAGCAACTCACAAACCTTTGTAAAAACCTGAAACACTTGCTACGAGTCAAATCATTATCTATAGAGACACATAAATAAGCTGCAAGTAAACAAAACTATGCTACAAACAAATAAAACTAAGCTACAAGTAAACAAATCAATGCTACCCAAACATAAACCAATGCTGCAAGGGTTTGACCATATAGTACCAAATCACAAAGCACCCAAATGATCACAAAGAAAAAACTAACCAATTTCTAGAGCAACAAACACATAAGTCATTTACTATTTAGCAATTTACAAGAAAATCACACATTCCAAGAAAAAACAATTTTTAAATAGTAATATTTTATTTCATTCAACTCAAAATAACAAATCTTTACATAAATTTTCTTCCTTGCAAAATACTGAGTCAAATTTAAGATTCTTGTTGTTTGTCCTTTTCTTCTCTATTTTCTGGTTTTCCTGATTGTTGCCCTATACTTCTTTCTTTTTCTTCCTTTTCTCTACCCTTCTTGTCTCTTCCGTTTTCTTCTTTTCTTCTTCTTCAAAATTCTTCTAGAACTGAAAACTTCTACAAAATCTCGATGGTGCAATGCTCAAAAGTCCGTCATAAATGCTCACCAATCCAATTTTTGCTTCAAAAATTCCACTCAAACTTCTTCCTCTCCGTTTTCTCTTGCTGTTGTTCATGAATGAGCCTGTGTATAGTTGGCTTCTTCTCCTAACAGAAAAAAATAAACAAAAAAAATATATAAATGGCAACAAATATGCACGATGGCAGGTGAAGGAAATAATTAAAAATAAAAAGGTGCCTAAATACGATGCCCTGCATCAGCTCTGCCAGCTTGAGCTCTTCCTTCTTGTGCAGATTTTAGGTGTACGGTCAATTGTCTTTGCAGCTTGTGCAGGTTTTGTGTATACCTATTTCCCTTTCAGGCTACAACAACTGGAAACCTTCCTCCTGCAGCAGAATTGTGAAAAGCGGGGACAAAGTTTGCACCGTATGGTTCAGGAGAGCAAGCGTCGAACTCAATCTGGCGACAAAGTAAAAGCTCCTCACATGCTACGTTTATCTAATGGAGAGTCTGATTGATACAGAGAAGGATGTCACTTTGGTCAAGAGATATGGCATTCTTAACAGTAAAATGGCTAGCGACGCAGAGTTGGCTCAGATGTGGAACTCTAAGAGAATATCAATCTAGGTAAATACATTTGATCCTATAGACAAAGCCATAACAAAAGCAAACAAGAACCACAGAAGCAAACATTGGAGAGCTCTTTTGGCTGACTTTTAGAAAACTCACTGTTCAAAATCGTGGCTGGTTGTATCAGTTTTATCTATAGTGACGCTTTTGTTGTTAACAGTCGTTCAACTTCCCTGCTTGTTCTATATCTACCACATATACTCTTTGGCAGTTGGCCATTCTAGCCCGTGCTAATGCTAGCGTGATATGCTGCTCTGCAACTACCAATAGCACCTTTTATGTGGAATGGGCAAGCAGATAGGTTTTGATAAGTTATGCAATTATCAAGTAATTTGAAAAACCTAAATAATAAATTCTGAGAGAAAGGAGTGGTTATAAACATAACACATGAATTTATTTGAACTTTATGGCAGTCTAAATAGATATGTGGCACACAATGAAATATATCAATATATGATGAAGGAAAGTACCTGTAAATTTCAAATTAATACTGTATGTAGATAAAAAAAATACATTCTTTTGAGGGATATGTTTATTAATAGTTGTATGTGTATATATTTACGTTAGTTAAAAGTTTGGGAGGAGTGAAGATCAGTTAGATGTTATAATTGGGAGACAATAGTGAATGTGAAGTCTGGGAGATTTATGTTTCCAATATCAATTGGACTACTCTCTCAAGTATGTCAAGGTCTATGGCATATGAAGGAGAGCTTGCAGCACTCTCCATAAGTAACTAAAATGATTGGCATGAGTTGTGGGTCATCTAAATTTCTAAACCGGCAGCTTCCATGAGTAATTGAAACGATTGACATGAGTTATGGGTCATCTAGATTTCAAACTGAACTTAGTTTATAACATATAAACTTAACCACAACAAAGAGTAAAAAATTCTATAAAAGTTACTGTATCAAATATGTTATTAACGAGAACCATTATATTCAATAAATTTAATATAATCATCACTTATTGACCAATACTTAATAGCACCCCGGTATATGTTATTCATGGTCAAGATTTGAACACAATTGAACCTTGAATCACTTTGGTCAAGATAAGCATTGTAATGTATTTTGGATTCAAACCACCTAAAAAAAGCGATCCTATATCTTTGCGGCATACTTTGTGATAAGTTTCTTAGTATAGACATTAGAATATCATGTGTATAAGATAGTATAATATTGATCGTAATAGTGTTTGTAGGGATTGTATTCCCAGTTAGAACTTGTCTATTTAACAAATGGTTATAGGAGCTCTCCTATAATATAGAAATGTAAGTCCTATAAATTTGTATTATGTATTAATTTGCCTTTAGATTTGGCTCCTTCTATTGTTCTACATGCAATCTCTTCCATCATAAAACATAGGTAAGAGTTGACGCAATCCTCGTGAGAGTGTAAAGGGTATACTAGTGGCACCATTGGTTGAAACTTTCACTGTGGATAAAGTAATGCAGAAATTTATCCTCCCATTGCCTTGTTCATTCAGCCCAAATATTTGAGGGGCTGCACTATGAGATTCCAACTGCATCTATCAAAGGCTTTGGAAATTTCCAGTTTTATAATGATCCCCAATCTTTTGAGAGTATCTAATGAGTAAATGAACTTCGGAAAGACCATTACATTATTAATTTATTAGTGTATGTCTCCCTTGAACAAAAGCAGATTGAAAATTTGAAATTAGCTTTGGAAGAAATGGTTTTAGTAAGTAGCTCTGCAAAAATCTTATATATCATGTGTGCATGATGCAATCGGTCTATAACTTCCTAGGTGATCAGCATTAGCTATCTTTGGAATCAATACTAATTTAGTGGCAGTCATTTGGCAAAGCGTCTCCTTGTTCTTTCATGACGCTTCTATTACCTCAACCAACTCCTTGAGAAGATCCCGAAATTATCAGTACAACAAGACCAGAAAACTATTTGGACCCAGGGCTTTATCTGATTGGAAAAAGAAGACTTCGCCTAATTTCTTCTTCAGTGGTTGGGCACATAATGTTTAGGTTGTCTTCATCACAGACTAATACAGGAGTTCTATCAACATACCTTTTTGGAATCCTTTCTCTTATTGTTGTTTTCGGAATTGTTTCTAGACTTTAGAGTATCACATAAAAAATTTGTTGCATGCTTCAATATCTCCATAGCATCTATTAAGATTGTACCATCCTCACTTTTTATTACTGATAAAGCATTCGGATGTTGTCAATTCAAGACTGAATTTTTAATATATTTGGTATTCATTTCTCCCTATTCTACCCATTGGTCCCTTGAGTGTTGCCTCCAGTACTGCTCTTCCTAATTTTGTATGCAGAAAAGCTCTTGGATGAGATCATGTTCCTCATGCTGTAAATTTTGGCAAAATCCAGTCTCCCTAATGTTTTATGCATTTCTACAAGTTGTGTTTTAAAGTCTATTATGTTTAAGTGTAGGTTCATATTTGCGGTTGTTTCATTATGTTCTGAGATGATGAAGCTTACCAATAAATCGTACGTAACATGTCCCTGTATTTTGCATACTCCCTGACAACATTGTGATCTACTAGGGATGTGAAGTAGTTTACCCCAAAAAAAAACCTTTGTTTTGTGTATGAGTGTTTTTAACTTTTTTGATGTTGTGATTGCAGGCGGATTCTTTTCTTTAGACAAGTTGTTCTCCTGAGTGTTGTAGCCATTATTGATTTCCTTGCCATCCTAACCTATTACGGATGAGGAGTTTGCTGAAAAAAATATTTTCTTTGGACTCCCAGTTCCTTGCCTTTGTGTAGGCTAGTTGAAACTTGTTCTCACCTGGCTGACTATTCTAAGTACATATCAATTGTGATCGAGGTGCGTGACTGGTAGTTGATGTCACCTACTGTGTTTGGGCTTGGACTAGACCCATGATTTCTAGCGTTGAACACGCTCAGACTAGACAGCCATACTCGTAATATATTCAGAATATAAATGGGATGTTTTGATAATTCATCGATGGTTTTTATTCAATGCCTTCTATTTATAAAATTATACAGTCTGGTGATAGTTTTTCCAAATCCAAGTTAACATAAATTCTTGCATGGCTCAAAACTCCTAGTTTTCTTGTAAATTATGATTAAATTGTGTATTGGCTAGTTGCAAATCCAATTTTATTTAAATAATACTCCTAGCAGTGTCTGTCTGGAAGCAAAGGTAATCTTACCCAAGACATACCTATGCTTGGCGCATCTTCCATTGGGTTGAAGGATGGAGACCAATGTTTCATAAAGAGACCAAAGTTCTACATGAATCACAGTTCCTTGATTCACAAGATCCTCCTCTTTCTTGGTGACGAAAAATTCCAGAAAGTATCCTTTCGGCATCATCAAGAGCTTTATATATCCTATAAACTTCCAATTTTCCTAAATCCAAGATCCTGAGTTTCAGGTCGAGAGAAAGCCCTCATGAACATACAGATTAGTTTTCTTTCCATTATCATTCATATCCTTTGTTCCATTTTATCCATGGAGAAGGTGAAGTTTGGGGAGGGGTGGGAGTAGATTTACTGATTTAGTTACTGGATAGCAAGCATTCTCCTTTTCGCTGGGAAATGGATCCGATGGTTGTTTTCCTGGAATGGTATTGCAGAAATTTGTGCAGTTATTCCTTGCAAATTTGAGGTGATTCTTTTGACACTATAGATCTGAAATTGTGACCTGATTTTGGGGGCAAAGCACTTTGCGAGGAGGCCATCGTCCCCTTAGGCAGGTAGTCTTTTCCTTCAAACAGCAATTGACTTATTACTTATTAGTGAGGCTGTAAACCGATGAAGTAAGACATAGTAAATTGTTGATGCAGGTGAGCAGGTAGAGGATGGAGAAATTTAGATCTACAAACTTTGTGTTTAGAGGATTTCGCTAACCTTGTGAATGCAATTATATGAATTAGGTGTTGTGACCAGACAAGATTCAGCTTTAAAACGACATAAAATTTGACAAACAACTAATATGATGCTTGTGAAAATGACTTTCAAAAGAAAAACCAGTTGAATTACTTGAATTGACAAACCTAATTGACTTTACCAAGCCATATATACACTCAGATCAATTACAGCAAGATTCTGCAGAACCCATAGAGCATTCAAGATGAGACTTACTATTTGGAGACACTTCCACATAAAAATGTCAAAAATTAATAAATTAAAGGACAAATCACCCTTGTAGCATTGGACTTGCTCCACTCAAGGAAGACAAATATCTCATTGGGTAAACCTATGGTTATCTTTCTCGATTAAGCTTCAATGACATGAAATAACCAAAACTCAAGTGAAATATTGAGGCAATTACAACAAATAAAAACAGATTGTATGTCTAATTCACAATAAGAAACACAAAATATCTCTTTGGATGAACATATGGTTATCTCTTAATTAAGCTTCAATGACATGAAATAGCCAATATTGATGCAATTACCACAAGCAAAAACAAATTGTATGACTAATTTACAATATGTCTCCTAACACTACAGTTAAGTGAACCACTTTTCAACAATTTTCTCTAAACCACTAAGCAAAAGTGCATTAAAAGAACGGTGCACCAACTCATATTTATCCAGATCCATGCATATTCAAATACGGAAATCAATGCTCAAAAGATAAACAGCAATATGCTTTCATACACACTCAAATTCAACACACATTGATGCATTAATAATAAACATGATGCTAAAGCCTTGTATATTACAAGATACAGTGGCTGCAAACTTCATCAAAATAATCTGATATTTACATTTGAAATAGTAGACACGGCTACTGTATAATTGATCAAAGAAAACTCTTTAAAAAGTACAAAATGTGGATGGTAAACATTCGGGGCAATACTTTCCTTGTAGCTCAGAGTACAAAATGTGGACATTTAAGACAGATATCCTAACATTTTTTTGCCTTAAAAAAAAACACAAACCCCAAGGCCACAGGTGGTATCTGACTGTCCTACTATGTATCCGTGTCCAAAACTTAATTACATGCATATTTAAAATAGAACTTAAGCCAAGGGCCATAACTACAGACCTTCTAATATGTAAGACCCAACAATATACAATATTAAGCTAGATGAGTCCAAGAGAGGAAAATGGGGTAGCTATTTCCTAATGACCCTGCCTACGTATCCCTTTGTAGGAAATCAGAGGTTTCATAGTTCGCCCATCAATGTTAGAGGGAGTTCATTCTCCCTTCTTGTATGAGATCTACGATATCTCTTTAAACCATGACTATTACTAAAACTTAGTCCAATCTTAATATAACAATATCTATTTACCATCAAATGTTGGTTCCATACCAAACACTACCAATCCATAGCGTACAGATATACATACACATAGGGTCATTTATTTCCATAATTCCTAAATTACCCTAGTGACTCGAGCATAAATCACATATACACATGGTGACTAGCTCATAAACATCACACATACATGATGAGCACACGATTATACTGAGAGGGTGTGGGCCGGTATCACAATAACATCAATAATTATGCACATGAGAAGAACACATTAACACACAATATTTAAGTGGAAACTCATATGGGAAAAAGCCACCGCAAAATATTGCTTTTATTAATCTTCTTTTTATAATTTTTGTAGGCAGCAACCCCTCATTCAATTTGTGAGCACCAACCCACTACAAGCACCAACTTCCAAAAACAAAACTAAGTTCCACCCTGAATGTTGCTTCTTCAATAGATGATGGTCAATAAATTTACCTTCATAAAAGATCTTCTTGTAGATGTAATGCTATGCACAAAATTGATACAATCATTTACATATGCCTTACTTTTAGATCTGCATATACTTCTTTTCAAATCTGCATGTACAATTTTCAATAATCTATCTTATATCTTCATTTGCTATACTTGATTTCTCATTTTCTTTACAACAATTTTCTGCTCCTCAAATAACTTTGAATGATCTTCTATCTCCTCTTCAAAAAATCTGCTATAAACTCTTCTTCTTGATTCTGCATTATACCTCTGCATGTATCTCTTTAAAAAATTAAATCTGCAAATAGTTCTCTTCTCCAATCTGCTATTATGCTGATCATAAATCTGCCACAGAACTGATTACAATCTCCTCATAAAACTTATTATAATTCTGTCATAAATACTTCTCACAATCTCCTTATATAATCTGCAAATAATCTTCTTAAACTTTGCTCTTCATTTGCTTGGTGTATATGATATATATATATTTTATTTTTCACACTTTTTTTAATGAATCTTCCTTTCTATTCACATATCTTAATCTTCTATATCTGCAATGATTACTTCTTCAATATTCTCTTCACACAAATATTGGTGAATATATAATGTCTATTTTTATCTTTCACTCCAAAGTAAACCCACAAAAGTGGTTTACAATTCCAGTGAGGAAGGAGAAGTTGCAAAAAATGACCCCATGCAAAAAAAAATTGGTTTTTGGGGGTTTGAACGAACTTTTTGTTCGAATGAACCAAAAGGGGGTTCGCTAGAACCCTGGTTCGAGCGAACCCATTAAATGTAGGGTCAGACCATTCCTGGGAGAAAACAAAAAGAAAACCTTTGTGGAAAGGGGGTTTGCTCGAACCAAGGTTCGAGCGAACCCACCTTCTCACCCTCTGGCACCAAAAAACTCCAGAATTTTTCCCTTCGAAGCTCAGGTTGAGGATGAAAATGGAGGAAACTTCACAAACCCAACTAGATGATGGTAGTCATCAGAACGAGCTATCCAACGAATATAATTTTAATATGTTTTGGTTTTATTATGTATTTGTTGTTTTAGTTTTATTACACAAGTTTTTCTTCAAAAATCAAGCTCTCTGTTCTGCACATGTGGAAAAATAGCAGATGCAGATACCCTGGGAAAACCCTCCTCTTGAGGGAGAAAAAACTAGTAACAAAGATCTATCTTATATACATAAGTAATGGCAACAATTCTCTTTACAATGAGGCCGATCACAAGGCCAATATTTAGCACCAACTATAGATGCAAAACAGATAGTAATCTGCCCTTCCTTGAAATCTAAATCTGCACTTAGAGAAATTCGCAATCTGCTCTTGGAGAAAATTCACACTTGAATGAAGGAGAGAATCGAACTTGCTTGATGATTGAAAGGATGGAAATGACCTTGTATAAATACACAATGAGAGAGAGGTCGCACCTCTTCATGTACAAGGTCAGCCAAAATAGAGAAATATAATTACAATTAAAATATGTAAATTACAAGGAAGGTCGGCCCTTTTAGAAATTACATTGTTTCCAAGTGAAGCGCCCCTTCACATTAAATATCACATATAAATAAATAGCCGATAGGCTATATTAATTTATGTCTTCACTCGTGGCTGGAAGGTTGAACCCGAAGCTGCCATAACATTAACACTCCCTCTCAACTAGGGAGAGAACTTCCAGCTACACAAGACATATCACCTCAACGTGATGTCTACCACATTGGCTACAACCAAATGTGAAAAGAAGAATATCACCTCATTGTGATATTAGATATCGCCTCAACACGATATCAACCATAATGGCTACAACCATACTATGGTGTGTACAAGTGTTCATCACTTGCGTGATGTTGTCACCTCAACATGACATTCACAAGTACAAGATGTGTCATGGACTCTCACACATGACATCCACCATGACTCAACTCAGAGGGTGGAAACAAGGGCTTTCACCTCAAATCTCAAAGAGAAATGCATTAAACAAGGCTTGCACCTCAAATTCCTCCGTCTCAGAGGAAAATGCATTAACAAGGGATTTCACCTAGAACTTCTCTCTCAGAGAAGAACTCATTAAACAAGGCTCACTGATACTGAGACTCTTACTCAGTCAAGGCTGGATTCTCCACCATACCAAGCTTATCTCAAAAGTACACAAACTTTATCCTGGCAAGAGGCTTGGTGAGAATATCTCCGCCTGCTCATCAGTGCTGATGTACCTTAACTGTACAGCCTTCCGCAGACCATATCCTTAATGTAGTGGTACTTGATCTCAACATGCTTGGTTCTGTCATGGAATACAGGATTGACAGAAAGCTTCACACAACTCTGATTATCACAATGAACGATAGTAGGCTCCATTGATTGTCCAAAGAATCCTGCAAGGAGCTTACGAAGCCATACTGCTTCCCGAGTTTCCATACAAGCTGTAATGTATTTTGCCTCTGTTGTACTCAATGCTACAGATGACTGCTTCCTGCTGCACCAGGAAATCATAGCTGAACCCAAACTGAAGCAACAACCAGAGGTGCTCTTCCGATCTGTGACACAACATGCCCAATCAGAATCAGTGAAACCATGTAACTCCAAGTCTGCATCTGAAGAATAACTCAACCCATATCCAACTGTGCCACGCAAGTATCTTAGGATATGTTTAGCTGCAACAAGATGTATCTGTCTTGGATCACACATAAACTGGCTAAGTGCACTCATTGCATAGCAAATGTCAAGTCTAGTGTTAACTAGATACATCAAAGATCCAATTAGTTGTCTATACAAAGTAGGATCCACCAAGTCTAAATTAGTTGCAGCCTCCTTCAACTTATGTAAGTTGGTCTCCATAGGTGTGGACATGGATTTGCAATCCATCATGCCAAATCTCTTAAGTATATCAATGGTGTACTTCCCTTGACTTAGAATCATCTCATCTAGTTTCTGCCAAACTTCTAGGCCAAGGAAGTAATGCATGAGCCCAAGGTCCTTCATCTCAAATTCAGAGGTCAACTCTTTCTTACACTCAAGAATCAGGTGATCTTCTCCACTAAGGATCAAATCATCAACATATAAAACCAAAATTAATGCTTCACCATTGATTACCTTGAAATAGAGATTCGAATCAGCATCATTCTTCAAGAAGCCCAAGCTTGACAGGTAACGATCAATCCTTTCTTACCAAGCACGAGGAGCCTGCTTAAGACCATACAAGGCCTTCTTCAGTTTGCAAACATGTGACTCCTTTCCACGAACCTCAAATCCATCAAGTTGCTCTATATAAACTTCTTCCTCAATCACTCCATTGAGAAAGGTTGTCTTCACGTCCATCTGGTGAATCTTCCATCCTTTAGATGCAGCAATAGCAATGATGGTTTTGACAGAAGTATAGCGAGCAACAGGAGCAAAGGTTTCTTCGTAATCAACTCCCTCTTTCTGAGAAAACCCACGAGCCACAAATCTTGCTTTGTACTTCTCAATGCTTCCATCTGCAACATGCTTAATCTTGAATAGCTATTTAGAAGATACCACAGACTTGCCCTCGGGTCTAGGAACAATATCCCAAACATAATTCTTAAGAATTGACTGATACTCTTCTATCATAGCATCTCTCCAAACCTGATGACTAGATGCTTCCTCAACACAGGTAGGCTCAGATTCTATAATCTGACTCATCAAGTCAACATAACTAGAGAACTTATGTGGCCTTTTGCTTTCTCTGAATGTGCCTCTAGGAGCTGCAAAACTTTCAGCCTCTTGCATAGTACGCCTGGCCCATAGAGGTATCTTTCTCCCAATAACAATGTCAGTAGGCCCATCAGTAGGTTCCAAGGGTTCAACATGATCAATATCTTCTTTTGGTTCTGAAGCCTCCCTCTAAATCTCAGGAGTATGGTCAACTTCCATATCCTGAGGAGACTCTTCATTATCAATCTCCATATGAATCCCCCTAGATCTCCTGAATGCAACATCTTCCTCGAATGTGACATCACTACTGATTTTGATCAACTTCTAACCTAGAATGTATATTCTGTAGGCTTTTGATGTCTCACTGTAGCCCACAAATATTCCCTTCTTGCAGGAAGGCTCCAACTTGGTTCTCTTTTCCTTGGGAACATGAATATAGATAGGGCATCCAAAGATCCTCAAATGACTGACTTCAGGCTTCTTCCCTATAAATGCTTCTTTTGGAGTCATGTTTTCCAGGACCTTATGAGGACATCTATTTTGAACATATACAGCCGTTCTCGAAGCTTCTACCCATAAGAAGGTTTGCAAATCTTGGTCATGAATCATAGCCTTCGCTGCTTCCACGATTGTCCTGTTCTTTCTTTTTGCAACACCATTCTGTTGAGGATTATAGAGAACACAGAATTCCGTCTTAATCCCTACATCAATACAAAAAAATTGAAAACTGCCAGAGGTGTATTCTCCACCATTGTCAGATCTAAGGACTTTATTTCTTTTACTAGAAAGATTCTCTACCAAGGCTTTAAATTCCTTAAACCTATCTAACACTTCCTCAAACTCTTTAGTTTTCAAAAAATAAATCCAAGTCTTCCTAGAGTGGTCATCAATAAACAGAACATAATACAAGAATCCACTCGAAGACGAAACAGACATAGGACCATATAAATCAGAATGAATAAGGTCTAAAATACACTTAGATCTATTTTCTCTACTATGAAAGGGGGCTTTTATATTCTTACCTAATGCGCAGCCCTTGCAAGTACCTTCGTGCTCCTGGTTGAACTTAGGAAGGCCTGCCACCATCTTCTCCATGATAGGAAGGCTCAGAAGTGTAGGTGAGCCAATCTCCGATGCCAAAGATCACATAGACTTGAAGAGTCATGAGCCAAAGCTTGTAAGGAACGTGTGCAGACCTTGTAAAGGTTTTCATGTCTAACTCCAATTACTTGAGTATCCTTGAAGCTAGAGTTCTCCATCCACACTAGAACTTTGCCTTTGGAGAAGGCAACTTGATATCCTTTATCTTCCAAAGCTGAAATAGAAATAAGATTGCACTTGATTCCAGGAACATAAATAACATTACTCAACTGAAGTGTGATGCCAGAATCCAAATGAAGTGAAGAGGTCCCAATTCCTTTCACGGAGTAGCTAGCATCATCTCCAATGATGACTTGTTCGGAAGACTCCTCTACCAAACTTGAAAAGTGCTCCTTAAAACCGATGATGTGTCATGAAGCTCCACTGTCGATTATCCAAGTGTTGGTGTCAGAAGGTACACTGCTTGATAATGCTGAATAGAACAAATATTCACTTGAATCCTTTTGTGGAGATGCATCATCAACATCCGCAACGATGACTTGTTGCTTAGGTCTAGTTGGACAATGCTTAGTGAAGTGCCCAAACTTATCACATCTAAAGCATTGAATCTTGGACATGTCTCTCTTCTTCTTGAAGGGAGGTGCATCATCATTTCCCTTGTCTTGATTCCTTTTGAAGAAACCCTTCCTTCCATTTTTTCCTTTCTTCTTTGAAGTATGGGAGGCGAGAACATGAATGTCTTCATTCCTTGAACTTTGACCAACTCCTCTTGCCACCAACCTTGATTCTTCTTGAATGCAATCAGATCTTAGGCGATCAAACTTACGCAATTTTGATCTTGCACTGATTCCCTGAATGTAAGATTCCCAAGATAAAGGTAGCCCATTGAGAGCAAGCATAGTCAAGTCCTTCTCATCAACCATATGCCCAATTGTTGAGAGTTGATCTCTCAAATCTAAAATCCTCATGAAGTATGCAATAACAGATTCTCCCTTTGACATCTTCACATGATGCAATTGATGCTTTAGTGCAAGTGCACGGCTGGTATTGTTGATTTCATACATCTCTTCCAAGGTCTTGAGCATATCTCTCACTGTCTTCAACTTAGAGATGATAGGAACAATATGATCCTTGACAGAATCAACCAATATCTTCATTGCTTTAATGTCTTTCTTCACCCACAGCAACTTTTCTTCTTCCTCCTCAGGTTCAGAAGCGCCAGACTCCACGAACTCACCCAAGTCATTTTCACGCAAGGTAAGCATGATCCTAAATCTCCATGAGGTGAAATTAGATGCTCCCTCGAGTCTATCTTCAACCTTCAAACCGTTCACCATCTTGACTAATGTAGACAAATGAACAAGTAGGGTATGTTGATTAGCAATAATCTAATCACGATCCTCTCAAACCCACTCTGATACCATGTAAACTTTAATGATCAGATTAATGCACAGAAAATTAATTCAAAATCAGACACAGCAACATAACAGATACCCTGGGAAAACCCTCCTCTTGAGGGAGAAAAACCCAACAACAAAGATCTCTCTTATATATATAAATAATGGAAATAATTCTCTTTACAACGAGGCCGATCACAAGGCCAATATTTAGCACCAACTCTGGATGCAAAATAGATAGTAATCTGCCCTTCCTTGAAATCTAAATATGCACTTAGAGAAATTCACAATCTGCTCTTGGAGAAAATTCGCACTTGAATGAAGGAGAGAATCGAACTTGCTTGATGATTGAAAGGATGGAAATGACCTTGTATAAATACACAATGAGAGAGAGGTCGCACCTCTTCATGTACAAGGTCGGCCAAAATAGAGAAATATAATTACAATTAAAATATGTAAATTACAAGGAAGGTCGTCCCTTTTAGAAATTACATTGTTGCCAAGTGAAGCGCCCCTTCACATTAAATATCACATATAAATAAATAGCCGATAGGCTATATTAATTTATGTCTTCACTCGTGGCTGGAAGGATGAACCCGAAGCTGCCATAACATTAACATCTGGCACCAAAAAACTCTAGAATTTTTCCCTTCGAAGCTCTGGTTGAGGATGAAAATGGAGGAAACTTCACAGACCCAACTAGATGATAGTAGTTATCAGAACGAGCTATCCAACGAATATAATTTTAATATATTTTGGTTTTATTATGTATTTGTTTTTTTAGTTTTATTACACAAGTTTTTCTTCGAAAATCAAGCTCTCTGTTCTGCACATGTGGAAAAATAGCAGATTATCAAAAAAAATTGAAAAATATGAGTGCACTAGATATTGAAGTCCTTGATCCAACAAAAAAAAAAAATTTGAATTTTGATACATACAAAAAAAGTTACATTGTATACAGTCCGCCTATGTATGAATTGTAATTGGTTTGACTTTGAAACTCGATTAAGGAAAAAATATTCAATAAAACACTATGAAACCAATTGGAAGCACTAGATATCGAATTACAAATCTAATTTTAAAAAATTAGAATTTTATCATTCATGGAAAAAAAGTTATGTTGTATACGGAGAGCGTCACTCCTTAAAAATGGAGTTTACTGGAAAAAACTAGTTTTCAAAGGAGATGGAAAAAGAAAAGCAATCTGCTTCCAAAAATTTTGAAAAAAATATATTTAAAACCTACAAACAAAATGTCGCAAATCACTAGTTTTCATCATCTTCAAATTCCTCATAGTTTAGCCGCTATAGGTGCCCGAAAGTGAAGATTTAGTTAAAAAAAATTATTTCAGTGTCCAGTTTGGCCAAAAATTGTAAAACAATATTGTGGGATCACCCTCCATTCATTCATCTTCTCCTCAAAAACTTGTCTTTTTATATGTGTATGCCTATATGTGGAGGGAGGCATCTCTTAGTAAACAGACAACCCTTTGAATGGGTATGTCCTTTGTTAACTTAAACTCAATTCAAACCTTTTATTGTTATTTGTAATTCATAAATTAATCACCACCTTTTTGAAACATAAAATTGCTGCTTTTTAAATGTATATATATCACTGCTTATCAAAGAACCATTTAATTTCTTATATGATCGTTGCCTTCATATTAGTATAATTTCTACTTTAAGAATCACTGCCCCTTGTTGATTATGAATCTCTGTTTCTTGCATAAATAATAATCGCTACCTTTTCTCACATTCTAATCACCGTTTTTTAGTTGCTACATCTTTTGTCTTTATTCCTATTTTGTCTTAAGTGCTTTTGTCTTATATGCTTTTTCTTAATTTTGTCTTAAATGCTTCTCTTGTGTCTTTTCTTGCTATTACAAATGAATGCCATTTGCTGCTATTCAGTAATATTCATTTATGCATATTATTAATGCATTGTTCTCTTCATTAGCAATATCAACCGATTTATATGGGTGATCATACCCATCCTTTTGCTTTTTCTTAATTTTGTCTTAAATGCTTCTCTTGTGTCTTTGCTTGCTATTACAAATGAATGCCATTTGCTGCTATTCAGTAATATTCATTTATGCATATTATTAATGCATTGTTCTCTTCATTAGCAATATCAACCGATTTATATGGGTGATCATACCCATCCTTTTTTGCTGCTCTAAATAAATGTTTAATATGTATTTTAGTTTCCAGTATTGCCTTTAGTCTTAGTGATAGTTCATTAAGTTCCTTGATGGTAATTACTGCCATCTCTTTCACACATTTTTTAAGATCATTTGCACACTTTATATATATTACTTGGCCGATTAACAATGCCTTGGTTTTTTGTAAATAATCATGAAGTCGACCAGCAATAGCAAGGATTAGTGGCAATAATAATCACAAACTCTCCTTATACTTGTCATGCAATTTGCTCATGAAAAATTTGCTTGGTTATCGATCATCGATTTGTGGCCTTGGCCTTTGTCTATCACACGATTTCTTTTATTTACAAAGTGCTCATCTCACCTTTGACATTAATGACAATATGTAGCAATCTTGCTCATGCACCTTCAACATCAATGATAATCTTGACATTTGATCTTGATATCAATGATGACTATAATATTTGTCATCTCACTTTTGACATCATTGACAATATTTCCAACAATACATAGTGACTAGCTCTAGCATACGTCGCATATACATAGTGACTGGCTCTAGCATATGTCACATATACATAGTGACTAGCTCTAGCATATGTCACATATACACAATGACTAGCTCCAACCTACGTCACATATCCATAGTGACTAGCTCCAGCATACACCACATATACACAATGACTAGCTTATATGCACATCACAAGTCCATTAGTGACAGGCTCATGTGCACATCACAAGTACATTAGTGATGAGCTCATTTGTACATCACGAGTACAACAATGACTAGCTCAAGCATACATCAACTATATCTAGTGTGACAATCCACCCAATAAATCGTAGGTTCACATGAAGAAAAACTAGTAAAGTGGAAATGGATGCAACCTATTGCATGCATCAACCCACTACTTGATTCACAATCACATAAGCTTTCTATGACAACATTCAAGCATCCCATAATATTCAATGTCATCACTAGCAAGGGCACCAATATATCAATGTGCACAACCCTAGCCCATTTCACAAGTACTTAGGGAGGCATTAATGTATAAACACATTCAATTACACATAGGTTCATATCACTTCATGACCCCAAGGTGTTACCTACCTCTGATAATCTAAGATACCATTTTCCACATCAATATAGGCCAAAACTATAATATGAGGTTGGTCCAATTATTATCTACCTATTCTTCATTGGAAACTCTCTTCCATGCAGTATATTGGGCGGCTAAGTGTTGATTTTTAGATCAGAAATGTAAATAAGTAGAAGATACAACACAGAGAACAATGAACACTGAATTTACCCTGGAAAAACCCTCCTACTCGAGGGAGAAAAACCCAACAAAATATTCTCTTATAAATCAGAATAAATAAGTGCAGAAATAACACTAAAAATCAGGCCCTAGCAAGGCCAAATCTCATACAATGAATCTGCACTTGAAGATAGTGTGATTTCCTTGAATACACAAAATAATGACACTTCTCCTTGAAGTGAATTTGCTCACTCTAGAAGGCGAACCTGCTGCTAAAGAAATTTGAATGTGGAATGGATTGATTTGATGCTAAAATGTGGAGACTCTATCTCCCTTATATAGCAAGCTAGGCAACCTCCCTTCTAGGGCCGACCTAGAAAAATACAATATTTGTTTATAATGCAAAGGCCAACCTGCCTTGAATTAATTTTTCTTTAAGAGAAAATATCTCCCGCTGCTACAAAACACTAACACTCCCTCTTAGTTAGGGAGGTATTTTCAAATATCCTCATCATGGAGTCTCTCAACATGATGTTGTGATTCCCTCTGGAGCTCCAAGTACTCGCATCAACCTCCTGACCTCCTCATCCAAGATTGCCTACAATGTTTGCCTGAGAGGAACAATTTCCAACACACACTTTCAGCACTACTCCTAGCAACACCTTTAACTAACTTGCGAGAGTCTAGGACTTAGTCCTCCTCGGCCTCATCCCAGATTACCCTATTCTGAATAGGTTTGCGGTGCTACCAATGTCAAAATAAGGTTGACTGCCTAGAGCAATTTTGTTCTCTACAGCTGAAGAGGCTTTCCAAAGACTTAACAACTAGCCTTGCGATACCGTAACCCACTTAGCTAACAGCTTCACTTCTTCTCGGTGAGTCACTCTAATTCCTCGTGTCATAGGACTCCATTTTGCTGAACACAAAACTCCCTCTCGATCCCTACCTCAATACAGAGATTACAAAAATCCTCTGGAAGTGAACTCCCCTCCATTAACGGATCTCAAAACCTTAGTCCTCTTCCCGGACATGTCATTGTTTTACCCAACTCGCAAAGAACCAAAAAATTGTTTTGCTTTCATAACTCTCAATCCAATAGCCATTAGCATGTCTTCTGCTATGATCTTTGATAGGAACCTCACTGTTTTCCACAAGAACCATAGACTGTTGTTCCAAATCAGGAGGACAAGATTTTTGTCGTACTGTTATTTAGTGTCTTCATCCTTCTCAATCTTCTTTGCTGATGCAAACTCTCCATCCAAGGCTGACCCAACCTTGTGCCCTCAAGAGATGTCTCCAGTGAAGAATCATGAGAGTTATGTGCCACCAACTCAGTCCCATGGTTGCAAGCTATGTCTCCATGTTTGTTCATTTCTCCAACCGGCACGACTTCCTCACAAGATGCCTCAAGCTCTTCCTCCCTTTGAATTCCTTATGCAATCTCTGATAATTAATCCATCATCCTTTTGCTCCTTGATCCATCTTGCATTTTAAAGAGATTAATAATAGTTCATAAAATCAAACTACCCCAAAGAGGAATATACAAACCATAAGATAACTAGAAGCATTCATGATTCACTATTCCCAATGTCATTCCATGAATTATTATTAACTACATGATTATTTAAATCCATGATCATTATTCAAAGGTACAAAAATACTTATCTCTTTATTGTTGGTCAATTCTACAGATATCTAGCCAGCAATGCCTTTCTAGATTTCGATCTACATATCTTTTCCTGATCCTACTACTCCTTTTATATCTTTGTGTCTTCATATATTCCTCTTTGTTAAAATCCTGAACATTGATACACATGGATATTCTCCAGAAATTGCATACAAGAAGAGTTACACAATGCAAATGGAGGTTGTTTGAATTGGTATGTGGCTGCTTAAAGAAGTCTGTGTCTTTTCTTTACCCGACTCCTCCTAAATTACCAGCTTGTTAAATCACCAGCTTTATCAAAAGTAGAATTATCTAAGATTTGCTTCAACTTTCTCTAAAATACAACGCTCAGGAATATATATGAGTATACAATATCAACCATAACAGGGACCCGTGAATAAGTTGATTAATCTCATAAGTATTCCAAAATATACCCGCCAATATTGAGGAAGTGCCAGTACTCAGTACTAATGGTAATATTGATGATAGTGTCTCAGAAATGCTCCCGCGTCAATGAAAATAGATACTCAACGTGATCGACAATCCCAAATTCTTCAACCAGCATTCACGCCTTGTCAGGGCATCCTCCAACACAGTGAAAATGAAGTTCAGTGAAATGTATAAATGATCCTGATGATGCCTTTCGCTCAAATGGTTTCAAAGATGTCTGCGCCTGATCATTAATACATATGCCAAGATATATGATTGCCTTATGTGTTGACAAAATTCTTGCATTCACCAATACGTAATCATGTTTATTGCTGACGATTTCCCAAGATTGAGCCAATACAAAAAATATAGAGTGCTCGGTAAATAACTATCTCTACACTGTTACTCCACTTGCTTCTATATTCAATTCAAATAAATGTTGGACTCAAAGTATACAAGACTACATTCCAATGGATTGCTTGAACCCAGCGACTAGACCAACTATCTTAATACACGCAGCCACTAAACTAAGAATGAAAGAATCGATCAGACCTGACTTGTGAAGCGGCTAGTAAGTTGACTTCTAGCTCGTCTTTGTCTAAGACTTCCTGTCGGCAATCCCAAGTAGTGGCGATAATATTATATTCGCATATCTCCTTATCATCTTGTCTCTTGTTCAGATGGTTGACGAAATTCTTCTTTTCGTTGAAGCGACTCCCTTGAGTCTGGTTCGCAAATCTCCTACAGGTGGGAGAATTATGCTGAGATCGAATTCTTTAGAATTCCAAACTTTTGTCTTTACCGTTGGCTTCACAAATCGCAATCTTCAATTTTGTCTTATTTTCATCTCTAACAGGCCACGATCAAGCTGGGTGCTTTACCAAAAGCTACGACCTAGATATCTTTGATGAAATATGATTTTAACAAGAGAAATCGATTTCAAAAGACAATCGATTTTTGTAATGATTGCAATCTATCTTCAAAATTCTGCAATAAGAAATCGTCCTCCCAGACAGAGTTCGATTCCCCACAACATGTAATTTTTTGCTTAGTCAAATATAATTGGATTTTCTAAACCTGCTCTAATACCATGTTGATTTTCAGATCAGAAATGTAAATAAGCAGAAGATACAACATAGAGAACAATGAACACCGAATTTACCCTAGGAAAAGCCTCCTACTCGAGGGAGGAAAACCCAGCAAAATATTCTCTTATAAATCAGAATAAATAAGTGCAGAAATAGCACTAAAAATCAGGCCCTAGCAAGGCCAAATCTCATACAATGAATCTGCACTTGAAGATAGTGCGATTTCCTTGAATACACAAAATAATGACACTTCTCTTTGAAGCGAATCTGTTGTTCTAGAAGGTGAACCTACTGTTGAAGAAATTCAAACTTGGAATGGATTGATTTGATGCTACAATGTGGAGACTCTATCTCCCTTATATAGCAAGCTAGGCTACCTCCCTTCTAGGGCCGACCTAGAAAAATACAATATTTGTTTATAATGCAAAGGCCGACCTGCCTTGAATTCATTTTTCTTTAAGAGAAAATATCTCCCGCCGCTACAAAACACTAACACTAAGCAACCAAGGATGTCCATCATTGGCATAGTATGCTCCTTGACTATTGCCAATCTCAAGCCTCATAGTAATGTTACTTGACTACTGTCAATCTTGAGCATCATAGTATTGCTCCTTCACTATTGTCAATCTCGAGCATCATAGTATTGCTCCTTGACTACTATCAATCTCAAGCATCATAGTATTGCTCCTCGACTCATGCTTAGCACTATAATTGGAAGATAGGTTCCAATTAGGAGTAAATAGATCACAGTTGAATGGTTTAGAAACCTATACATAGCCATATAAGTTTGAGGTTAATTTTCACAACACATAAAAGAAATTGCCTAGAATCAACATGAGACAAGCTCAATTCAACATGCAACCACTACCAAGTTGTCAAATTCACTCCCTTCATTTAGCTTACTATTCATAAACATATTATGAATTAAATACAAGTTATCAGTTTTTCTTAACTCTTTCATAACCATCTAATATCTATTTCGAACTCATCTAAAGCCTACTTAAGAGAGAAGGTCAAACCAATTAGGAACAACCCCAAAATCTGGGAGTTATCCTCCCTAGACCCTCCGCCTAGGGATTTGAGGTCATAGAAGCATGATTTGCCCAAGGACCGCCTACGTACCCGCTTCCAAACGGATCAAAGCCACATGTAGTTCTCCTCACAAGGTTTCTCTCAAGAACATACACTTGGAATTGCTACACAAAAAAATGCTCATTCAAATAATAAGGGTGATATGATTTTCCACCCAAGGAAGTTAATTAAATGTTAGCAACTTGTAATACTCCCATGTTTGCTGATTCATTAGATACTCTTGATATTTTTGATATTGTGGATACTCTGTGATACTCTATGTGGTGGTTTTATATCTGATCATGTGTGGTTCGTAGTTATTTGCTTACTGCTCTTTACATTATGTGTGACAATTGATGATACATTATACATAAATGATTTGATTTATTATGCAATGGTAGTTCTTTAAATTTATATGCGATAATGATATTATGTTTACGATGTCATGTTCAGTATATTATGGTGGAAGGACGGAGTAGTACCACTCTCTTGGGAGTGCCCTACTACCCCGCTATTTCCTTTCACAGTGTACTTCAATGGAGATTATATGTTACTTGACGTTTAATTGCTTACAAGGATTGCAGGATTAAAAGTCTCGATTCCACCTGCTTCGGCAGGACTGGGCGAGCACAAATTAAACCCAACGGGTATGATGTGGTTAAAAAGGAGTTGTTAAGGAGGAATTTCCCGACCCAAGTCCATCATTTCATATGAGGTTGTTGAGTCATGCGTTGATCTGATTTTGGTCTTGATATTTCGATTGTTTTTGAGTTAAATGATTTATTTAATTTATTTATGTTGGTGATAGTTGATTTAATTATTTTAGAATTAGAAGATTAAATTAAAGTTATTTTTACTAAATATAAGTTAGTAAGTATTGAGGTTTAATTATATTTTAGTTAAAAGTTAATTGTTTATAAAAATTTGTTTTAATTAAATTTAGAATTAAGTGGAAGTAATTTTAAAACAAAAGAAATTATTGTTTAAAATTAAATAAATAAATCATAATAATAATAAATAATTAAAACTGGAGAAACTTGGGGAGTTATTCGGGGGAATGAAAATAGTTATTTTTTGAAATCTTTTTACGAGAGGAGGAAAGAGGTAGACGGGGGGATTTTTCTTTTTGGGAAAATCTGTCTGGGAATTTTTTTGGTTTTTCGAAAAAGAAGTTACAGAAAAGGGGGCAGTATCGGAAAGGAGAAGGAAAGCGTCAAGGTTGGGTTTCTTCTACAAGGACGCCAGGTTCCTTTCGAAATTCTGTGCTATTTGTTATGCTTTTGTTTTTGGTTGGCTGTACTGTTTGTTGAGTTAAATTTCTGGCTGTGTTGAAATTATGATTGAAAATTACTGCCCATAGAAATCTTGCAAATTTAACATTTAAAACCAAGGAAAATACGGTTTAAATTTCCTTAATGCAATTTACTTGAGGAAAAACGTAGTTGATAAAGAATTGTAAAATGTAATTGGGTTTTACCCTGAACTGGAAATTTCTTTTGTCGGAACAAATATTGGTTTTGGGACTGTGAACCAGGGTTAAAATGGGTACAACTATTTAGTTATTCTTTTTAATCTCTGCAAATTCACTGTTATTTATGTTTATATTTTTGTGGACATAATTGTTCTTTTTTTTACTGGAGGGTGTTTTAAAATTGTGAGGTTGGGTGATTTTCTTTTCAAACAGAAAAAGAAAAGGGGTTACTTTTACCCGGTGTATGAATAACGGGGTTGCAAATCCGTGAGCTTCGTTGTTTATATTATTTTTATGAATTTCATTTTATATATATATATAAGTATTTGTATTTCGATGTCTGGTTTGATTGTTGATTCATTTTTTCTTTTGTATTCAATGAAAATTAGTTTGCTCTGTTCGGGATTCGCGTATTGTAATTCTGGTAATGTTAGAATGTCGCGTCCGTACCAATATAGGGTTCATACAACATATTCCTTATCTATATTAAAAATTCCCGATTCGCGAGTTTAGTAATTTATATATTAAAATGTGAGGTTAAATCTGTGTGTGGCCGGACTGGTCGCGTCCCTTATGTTATGTTTATCATTTTGTAATGTATTTGGTAAATTGTCTTCTCCTTTCTTCGTATTACGATTTCCGTGTCACCTATGCATACAAAAATTCCGTGTTGGAATCTTCCAAACCGTGAGACGGTGCAAAAATCCGCGTGTTATAAAACAGATTAAGGAAACCCTAGAGTTTGTTTTAATCTCTGTATTGTTTCCCGTGTCACATGCTTTTGCCTCGATCTTGTTTTCTGTGTGTCGGTGGCGACCTTATTCCCCGTTTTTCTTCTTCGGCGATGGCGAGCGTAGACATCCTTGTTGTTCTCCCTGAGCAGCGTGCTATGTATAGTGGCGTTTGTTCCTCCATGCGCTGGCTGTTTGTTCGTTGTATTGTGGACACTGTGCAAAGTAGGCGATATTAATCTTTCCCTTTGCTTTTACACTCATAGGTGCTGTGTATTCGGTAATTATTGATAGTATTCTTTTTTCTTTTTCCGCGCCCCTTACTTCATTGGTATATTTATATGTTGGTTCAATTCGAAATAAGTATTAAATTCGGTTGGCTGAACTCGTATTCAATAGATTATGTGTTATCATCAGTTCAGTATTTAAAACAATTCGAATGCCAAACTTATTTTTATTCGGTGTTAGACAAACATATACGTGTATATGGGTAACACTAATATTGATATAATATTGATGTCAACACATATATATATGGTCTTATATTTATTTAATTATAATGTAAATTATTAGCTGGATAATATGTTAATTTTATCATCAGAGTTATAGAATTTCTTTATATATGTTGTTTCTTAATATATATATATATATAATTTAGTGGTTGAGAATACCAATGTGATAATTCTTAAAAAGAAGGTTTATCAACATAGCATTAAATTAGATGTTTTTAATTAAATGGAATTTTTGTGTACTGAATTTCATTTTGATGTGAATTATTCCATGTTTTAAGACGTGTTCCTGTTGTATTATTGTTAATGATTCTTTTGAATGTTGGGAATTTTCTTTTGTTGGAGAAACCTAGATGTGTAGCGTTCTAGTTAGGAACCTGAGTGATTCCAGAGGTGGGATAATGTGGCTCTCTTGTTTCATTTTAAATTTGATGCTATTGTATCGGTTATACGTTTGGATTATACCAATCTATGAATGAATTTTCTTGTGGTTGGTGAGATGGTCATGCCTCACCTTGATTATTATTGATTCAGTTCTTTGTGTGGTACAATCCTTGATGTTATTGTTTCATGGTTGGGTGTTTAGAGGGAGTGGCTCTAAGTGGGTGGTCGGCGCACAAAGTTGCGCCAGGATAGCCCTCATTAGAGTAAATTTACTAAGTGATAATTTTAAACAATTAACTAGGGGTGGGTAGTAACACACTAAAAAGATAATTGTTGCCTCATTCTCCTTTTAGTGCTACCACAGACTAAAGGGGATTGGGAAGGTCGTGGTTGGCATGATCGTTGCCTTGTCTCCACGAAAGGTAACGGTTCCGCATGAGCAACCCTATGGGGCGGTTCCTTGAGATAGGTAGCCTGGATAACCATAGATGGAGGCGGTTCCTAGTGCTTGGTTGCCTGGATAATCCGTCAGTAGATGGAGGCGGTACCTTACAATAGGTAGCCTGGAGAATCCATGTTAAGCCATGCGATGACACTTCCCTCTAACATTCATATTTGTGTTGTCTTTTGGAAATCCTCTGGAATTGATCACTTGCCTTGTGTTGATGACTTTGTTGTTGTTTGGATTTGAGTGCTTTTATGCGTTGTGTGATTTCTTTTTGTTGGTTGTGAGTCTTTGCCTGGTTGGTCTTGGTCGGGAACCCTTCCTTTGTAACTCTTAGCACGGGGGTGGTCGGGTGGATCGTGTTTCGCACCCCGTTGGGATTCTCTCTTTTATGCAGGTTCGTCTTTCAGTGTAGAGTTGCAGTATCAGTGGATTCTTTGCTCGTGGGTTCCAGAATTATGTATTTATGTGATTCTTTTATCGATGTATCATTTTTTCCTAGTTTGGAAAGTCTTGTATATTATTGCACATGGTGCTATTGTAATGTAATTTTATGATGAAGCATTGTACTTTTATTGTAAACTTGGTTATGAGAAGATTTATAATGATGTTGTAACTTTGGATATTATTTGATCTTATGGCTTTATTGTTGTTACTGATGTAGGTATATTTTTAGATGTATGTAAGTATGGTTTATGAAATGGTTAGATTAGATGTTCATGTTGTTAAGAGTTAATTCTTAAGTAATGACCTCGTGTTCCTCAAAGGATTAAGTTATGCAATTTGATTAATGGTTATGTTGTTTACTATTCTCTTCTATGTAAAAAAAAAAATTGGTTGCATTTTACTTAATTCCTTTGGGGTTGCGTGGCGGGGCGTTGCAACTTGGTATCAGAGCGAAGGTTGCTAACACTGGGTTCTTTGGGTAGTTGGTGTCCGTTAGGCAACCTTTGTGTTAACTTTGATCTTACATACTATAACTGTGTGCAGGATAATGCCTCGAGCTAGAGGTCGTGGCCGTGGAAGAGGCCGAGGTGGTGGTCGAGCAGTCAGTCATCATAGTCCAACCCCACCGAGTTTCCATGGTTCGAGACATGAGGAAAATTCAAATCCTCAAAGTAATCCACCAGTTGGTGACCAGAATCCGGGACAGCCTGGTTTGGATGGTTAGTTGCAACGTCTTCTGGGAGAACTCCTTGATCGTTTGGGACCTAGGCCTCAGGAAGAGTCACGGATCGAAAGAGAGAGAGAAAGGTCTCCAAGGCACAGGGATGCTCCAACAGATCAGGATGCAGTAATAGCAGGGCATATGAGGGATCTGTTGAGAGCTCACCCTCCCACCTTCGATGGCTCGGGAGGAGGCTTGGAAGCAGAAACCTGGTTGATAGATTTGGATCGTTACTTCGCAATGCACCCATTCGGTAGCAATATCAAGGCTCGGTGTGCAGTAATGCATTTGCAGGGTTTCGCCTCTACCTGGTGGAGGTTGAAAGAACAGAAGTTGCACCTGGATATCAGTGTGGTTACATGGGAATTGTTCCTGGATAGGTTCAGGGCTCGGTTTCTCTCTGATCATTGGAGGCAGCGCAGAGCCAATGAGTTCCATGATCTAAAGCAGATGTCTATGTCCGTTGAGCAGTATGAGCGGTGGTTCTACAAACTCAAGCAATATGCTGGGATTAATCACGATGAGGGGTTGCTTGTTCAGAATTTTGTTCGGGGTCTGAATTCCCGTATCAGTGGTGGAGTGAGAGTCTTCGAGCCGAAAACAATGGAGGTGGCAGTGGAGAAGGTTCGGTTGGTAGAGGAAAACTTGGCTATGGCTCTTGGAGGGCATGTTGGTGTTCAGATCGGCAGTGCTCCGGCACCAGGTACAGGTTCTAAAGGTGGACAGTCTCAGTTTGCAGGGTCTTCTAGGAACTTTCAGACGCCATTTAAGGGTGGTTCACACCAACAGTAATCTCAACCCAAGCAGAATAAATCGCAGTCTCAGCAGAGGGACAGGTTTCATGGCAAGAAGTTTCGAAGTTGGCAGTGAGATAAACCTGATTGTTCGGTGCAGCCTGCACAAAGTGCACAGTCGGCACCATCCAAAGGTAGCTTTCAGCAGTCAAATGCACCGTCTAGGGTTAGAGGCTTTGGGAGAGGTACAAGTTGCTTCTCGTGCAGGCAACAAGGGCATATTGCCAAACAGTGTCCACAGAAAACTACTGCAGAATTTAGTCAGAGGCCAGCGGTTTCAGAGCCTACAGTAGGTGATGCGGGGAGAGCTTATCGGGTTTTTGCAACAGTAGATAATCGTCAAGCTGAGCATCAGGGTACTGTGATCGAAACATCAGGTGTGTTGAAGGGTACCAAAGTCTCCATACTTTTTGATTCTGGTGCTTCTGATTCGTTTATATCTCCTTCCATTGTGGAGCGATGTGGTTTGGTGGCATCTAGGCAAGGTATAACTTGGCAGGTTGAACTAGCCTCTGGGTCAAGAGTTCTTGTAGAAGATTTTGTTCAGGGTTGTAAGTTAGATTTGGGAGCCTTTTCAACTCAGGTGGACCTTCGGATCTTACCCCTGGGCTCATATGATATAGTTTTGGGAATTGATTGGTTGTGTTCACATCGTGCGTTGTTGAATTGTCGCCGTAAGGAAGTGCGGTGTACCGATGATTCTGGAAAGGAGGTGGAGATCGTGGGCACTCAAAGGCCTATTTCTTTGCGGATGATCTCTGCCATGCAGTTAAAAAGGTTGTTCCGGCAGGGTTGTCAGCTCTTTGCGGTAGCAGTGCATGATCTCGAGACTGATGATAGTCGAGAGAAATCATTGGATGACTATCCTCTTCTTAAGGGGTTCACCGATGTGTTTCCAAGTGAGATACCTGGAATGCCGCCTAAGCGGGATATAGATTTTTGGATAGACCTAGTACCTGGAGCTGAGCCTATCTCTCGGGCTCCGTACCGAATGACCACGCAGGAACTTCAGGAACTCCGTCTTCAGTTGGAGGAGTTGATAGCAAAAGGGTTTATCCGTCCGAGTGTCTCTCCATGGGGAGCACCTGTGATTTTCGTGAAGAAGAAAGATGGTTCTCTTCATCTATGCATTGATTATAGACAGTTGAATAAAGTAACAGTGAAGAATCGTTATCCCCTGCCCATAATAGATTATCTCTTCGATCAGATAAGAGGGGCAAAGATATTCTCCAAGATTGATCTGAAGTCCGGATATCACCAGTTGAGGATTGCAGAGCAGGATATTCATAAAACCGCATTTCGCACTCGATACGGACAGTACGAGTTCACAGTGATGCCGTTTGGGTTGACGAATGCGCCTTCAGTATTCATGAGTTTGATGAATGGGGTGTTCAGGACCTTTTTGGATAGATTTTTTCTTGTGTTCCTCGATGATATTTTGATCTATTCTAGGTCTATAGAGGAACATGAGGAACATATCAAGCAGGTATTGCAATGTTTGAGGGAAAATCAGTTATATGCCAATTTGGCAAAGTGTGACTTTTACAAGACTGAAGTTCAGTATCTTGGCCACGTCATCTCAGGTGAAGGGATCTTTGTGGACCCTGCAAAGATTCAGGCTATTGTGGATTGGCCCGTACCTTCTAACGTCTCGGAAGTTCGCAGTTTCATGGGACTTGCAGGTTATTATCGGCAGTTTGTCCAGGGCTTTTCTAGGATTGCGCATCCTATAACTTCTCTCCAGAGGAAAGGGAATAAATTTTTGTGGTCAGACAAGTGTCAACTTGCTTTTCAGACTCTTAAGGAGAAACTGACAAGTGCACCTATTTTGGCAGTACCAGATCCTGCAGGAGAGTTTGTGGTGTGTACTAATGCCTCCTTGGAAGGCCTAGGGGCCGTCTTGATGCAAGAAGGGCGTGTGATTGCATACGAATCCCGGAAACTTAAGGATCATGAAGTGAACTATCCTACACATGATCTTGAGTTGGCCGCGGTGGTTCATGCTCTGGTTAGATGGAGACATTTTCTCTTGGGGCATCAATTCGAGTTGCATACTGATCATCGCAGTCTACAATACATATTTATGCAGCCGAATTTGAATGCTAGGCAGAGGAGATGGATGGAATTTTTATGTGAGTATGATTTCGATGTGAAATATATTCAGGGTAAGGAGAATGTGGTAGCTGATGCTTTGAGCAGGCGCAGGCATAAGATTTCTGCTATGACTCTTGGGATTGATTTGAGGAGTCAAATCCTCAATGCTCTCTCTTCAGACAATTGGTATTCTGAGGTGAAGTCTGAGATCGAGTCAGGCCGGTCTCTCGAGGGGAAATTTGCTGGGTATTCTTTGGATTCTGATGGTGTTTTGCATTATTCAGGACGTATGTATGTACCTCCTACAAAGGGTCTTTGTACTCTAATTTTGACTGAAGCCCATAGGGCACCCTATTCGGCACATCCGGGAGTTAAGAAAATGTATGCGGATCTGCGTTCATTATATTTTTGGTCAGGAATGAAGCGAGATATAGCTGATTTCGTAGCTAGATGTCTGGAGTGCCAGAGGGTTAAGGCAGAACATCATCATCCGGCAGGATTACTTCAGCCTAACCTTGTTCCCGAGTGGAAATGGGATATCATTTCTATGGATTTTATCGTTGGTCTGCCCATGTCTTCTAGGCGGCACGATGCGATCATGGTTACTGTGGACAGGTTAACCAAAGTAGCTCATTTCTCCCCTATCAGATCATCTTATACTACATCTGTAGTAGCGAGGATTTTTATGGAGGACATAGTTCGATTACATGGTATACCACGGAGGATCATATTTGACAGAGATCCAGTGTTTACATCGGCACTATGGACTTCCTTGCAGCGGTCTCTAGGGACTCAATTGAATTTTAGTTCTGCCTATCATCCTGAGACTGATGGTCAGACAGAGAGAGTTAATCAGGTGCTTGAGGACATGCTCCGCATGTGCGTTATGGATCAACAATCTCGTTGGGAGGAGTATTTGTATTTGGTTGAGTTTGCCTACAATAATGGTTATCATAGCTCCATTGGTATGGCACCTTTTCAGGCGTTGTATGGTCGTACTTGCCGTACCCCTTTGAGTTGGGATCGGTTAGAGGACAGGGTTCTTCTTGGACCTGACATGCTTCGAGATATGGACCAGCAGGTGGCTCGTATCAAAGAGCATCTTATTGCAGCACAGGATAGATAGAAAAAGTATGCAGATGCTCATCGTGTTGATCGGCAGTTTGCAGTTGGGGATCGTGTGTTTCTCGAGGTGCATCCACGAAAGAGTCCTATCTGTTACGGAAAAGGTTCTAAGTTGGCACCCCATTTTGTTGGGCCCTTTGAGGTGTTAGAGAGAATCGAACCTGTTGCCTATCGCCTAGCCTTGCCACCTTGCCTATCGCGGATTCACGATGTTTTTCATGTTTCTATTCTGAGGCCGTATTTTCCTGATGTTACTCATGTGCTGGATTGGAATGCCTTGCAGGTCGAGGACGGGCAACTAGCTCTAGAGCCCGTGGCTGTGCTTCAGCATCGGAGTCTCGCCCTCAGGGGCAGAGATATTGAGCAGGTGCGGGTCCAGTGGGATCTGAATGATGAAACCTCGGCGACTTGGGAGGATGCATCTCTCATTAGAGAGGCTTACCCTTATTTGTTCTCTAGCTTCTAGGAGTAAGCCATGTTCTAGAGGGGGAGGATGTAATACTCCCATGTTTGCTGATTCATTAGATATTCTTGATATTTTTGATATTGTGGATACTCTGTGATACTCTATGTGGTGGTTTTATATCTGATCATGTGTGGTTCATAGTTATTTGCTTACTGCTCTTTACATTATGTGTGACAATTGATGATACATTATACATAGATGATTTGATTTATTATGCAATGGTAGTTCTTTAAATTTATATGCGATAATGATATTACGTTTACGATGTCATGTTCAGTATATTATGGTGGAAGGACGGAGTAGTACCAGTCGCTTGCGAGTGCCCTACTACCCCGCTATTTCCTTTCACAGTGTACTTCAGTGGAGATTATATGTTACTTGACGTTTAATTGCTTACAGGGATTACAGGATTAAAAGTCTCGATTCCACCTGCTTCGGCAAGACTGGGCGAGCACAAATTAAACCCAACGGGTACGATGTGGTTAAAAAGGAGTTGTTAAGGAGGAATTTCCCGACCCAAGTCTGTCATTTCGTATGAGGTTGTTGAGTCATGCGTTGATCTGATTTTGGTCTTGATATTTCGATTGTTTTTGAGTTAAATGATTTATTTAATTTATTTATGTTGGTGATAGTTGATTTAATTATTTTAGAATTAGAAGATTAAATTAAAGTTATTTTTACTAAATATAAGTTAGCAAGTATTGAGGTTTAATTATATTTTAGTTAAAAGTTAATTGTTTATAAAAGTTTGTTTTAATTAAATTTAGAATTAAGTGGAAGTAATTTTAAAACAAAAGAAATTATTGTTTAAAATTAAATAAATAAATCATAATAATAATAAATAATTAAAACTGGAGAAACTTGGGGAGTTATTCGGGGGAATGAAAGTAGTTATTTTTTGAAATCTTTTTACGAGAGGAGGAAAGAGGTAGACGGGGGGATTTTTCTTTTTGGGAAAATCTGTCTGGGAATTTTTTTGGTTTTTCGGAAAAGAAGTTACATAAAAGGGGGCAGTATCAGAAAGGAGAAGGAAAGCGTCGAGGTTGGGTTTCTTCTACAGCCATAGGATGCCAGGTTCCTTTCAAAATTCTGTGCTATTTGTTATGCTTTTGTTTTTTGGTTGGCTGTACTGTTTGTTGAGTTAAATTTCTGGCTGTGTTGAAATTATGATTGAAAATTCCTGCCCATAGAAATCTTGCAAATTTAACATTTAAAACCAAGGAAAATACGGTTTAAATTTCCTTAATGCAATTTACTTGAGGAAAAACGTAGTTGATAAAGAATTGTAAAATGTAATTGGGTTTTACCCTGAACTGGAAATTTCTTTTGTCGGAACAAATATTGGTTTTGGGACTGTGAACCAGGGTTAAAATGGGTACAACTATTTAGTTATTCTTTTTAATCTCTGCAAATTCACTGTTATTTATGTTTATATTTTTGTGGACATAATTATTCTTTTTTTTTTTACTGGAGGGTGTTTTAAAATTGTGAGGTTGGGTGATTTTCTTTTCAAACAGAAAAAGAAAAGGGGTTACTTTTACCCGGTGTATGAATAACGGGGTTGCAAATCCGTGAGCTTCGTTGTTTATATTATTTTTATGAATTTCATTTTATATATATATATATATAAGTATTTGTATTTCGATGTCTGGTTTGATTGTTGATTCGTTTTTTCTTTTGTATTCAATGAAAATTAGTTTGCTCTGTTCGGGATTCGCGTATTGTAATTCTGGTAATGTTAGAATGTCGCGTCCGTACCAATATAGGGTTCATACAACATATTCCTTATCTATATTGAAAACTCCCGATTCGCGAGTTTAGTAATTTATATATTAAAATGTGAGGTTAAATCTGTGTGTGGCCGGACTAGTCGCGTCCCTTATGTTATGTTTATCATTTTGTAATGTATTTGGTAAATTGTCTTCTCCTTTCTTCGTATTATGATTTCCGTGTCACCTATGCATACAGAAATTCCGTGTTGGAATCTTCCAAACCGTGAGACGGTGCAGAAATCCGCGTGTTATAAAACAGATTAAGGAAACCCTAGAGTTTGTTTTAATCTCTGTATTGTTTCCCGCGTCACATGCTTTTGCCTCGATCTTGTTTTCTATGTGTCGGTGGTGACCTTCTTCCCCGTTTTTCTTCTCTGGCGATGGCGAGCGTAGACATCCTTGTTGTTTTTCTTGAGCAGCGTGCTGTGTATAGTGGCGTTTGTTCCTCCATGCGCTGGCTGTTTGTTCGTTGTATTGTGTACACTGTGCAAAGTAGGCGATATTAATCTTTCCCTTCGCTTTTACACTCATAGGTGCTGTGTATTCGGTAATTATTGATAGTCTTCTTTTTTCTTTTTCCGTGCCCCTTACTTCATTGGTATATTTATATGTTGGTTCAATTCGAAATAAGTATTAAATTCGGTTGGCTGAACTCGTATTCAATAGATTATGTGTTATGATCAGTTCAGTATTTAAAACAATTCGAATGCCAAACTTATTTTTATTCGGTGTTAGACAAACATATACATGTATATGGGTAACACTAATATTGATATAATATTGATGTCAACACATATATATATGGTCTTATATTTATTTAATTATAATGTAAATTATTAGCTGGATAATATGTTAATTTTATCATAAGAGTTATAGAATTTCTTTATATATGTTGTTTCTTAATATATATATATATATATAATTTAGTGGTTGAGAATACCAATGTGATAATTCTTAAAAAGAAGGTTTATCAACATAGCGTTAAATTAGATGTTTTTAATTAAATGGAATTTTTGTGTACTGAATTTCATTTTGATGTGAATTATTTCATGTTTTAAGACGTGTTCTTGTTGTATTATTGTTAATGATTCTTTTAAATGTTGGGAATTTTCTTTTGTTGGGGAAACCTAGATGTGTAGCGTTCTGGTTAGGAACCTGAGTGATTCCAGAGGTGGGATAATGTGGCTCTCTTGTTTCGTTTTAAATTTGATGCTATTGGATCAGTTATACGTTTGGATTATACCAATCTATGAATGAGTTTTCTTGTGGTTGGTGAGATGGTCATGCCTCACCTTGATTATTATTGATTCAGTTCTTTGTGTGGTACAATCCTTGATGTTATTGTTTCGTGGTTGGGTGTTTAGAGGGAGTGGCTCTAAGTGGGTGGTCGGCGCACAAAGGGGTGCCAGGATAGCCCTCATTAGAGTAAATTTACTAAGTGATAATTTTAAACAATTAACTAGGGGTGGGTAGTAACAAACTAAAAAGATAATTGTTGCCTCATTCGCCTTTTAGTGCTACCACAGACTAAAGGGGATTGGGAAGGCCGTGGTTGGCATGATCGTTGCCTTGTCTCCATGAAAGGTAACGGTTCCGCATGAGCAACCCTATGGGGCAGTTCCTTGAGATAGGTAGCCTGGATAACCATAGATGGAGGCGGTTCTTAGTGCTTGGTTGCCTGGATAATCCGTCAATAGATGGAGGCAGTACTTTGCAATAGGTAGCCTGAAGAATCCATGTTAAGCCATGCAATGACACTTCCCTCTAACATTCATATTTGTGTTGTCTTTTGGAAATCCTCTGGAATTGATCACTTGCCTTGTATTGATGACTTTGTTGTTGTTTGGATTTGAGTGCTTTTATGCGTTGTGTGATTTCTTTTTTTTGGTTGTGAGTCTTTGCCTGGTTGGTCTTGGTCGGGAACCCTTCCTTTGTAACTCTTAGCACGGGGGTGGTCGGGTGGATCGTGTTTCGCACCTCGTTGGGATTCTCTCTTTTATGCAGGTTCATCTTTCAGTGTAGAGTTGCAGTATCAGTGGATTCTTTGCTCGTGGGTTCCAGAATTATGTATTTATGTGATTCTTTTATCGATGTATCATTTCCGCCTAGTTTGGAAAGTCTTGTATATTATTGCACATGGTGCTATTGTAATGTAATTTTATGATGAGGCATTGTACTTTTATTGTAAACTTGGTTATGAGAAGATTTATAATGATGTTGTAACTTTGGATATTATTTGATCTTATGGCTTTATTGTTGTTACTGATGTAGGTATATTTTTAGATGTATGTAAGTATGGTTTATGTAATGTTTAGATTAGATGTTCATGTTGTTAAGAGTTAATTCTTAAGTAATGACCTCGTGTTCCTCAAAGGATTAAGTTATGCAATTTGATTAATGGTTATGTTGTTTACTATTCTCTTCTATGTAAAATAAAAATTTGGTTGCATTTTACTTAATTCCTTTGGGGTTGCGTGGCGGGGCGTTACACAACTAATATTAATTTTTCTTTCCAAACGCACCAAAGTTCTATAGACATTAAGATTCTCTTACACAAGAGAATAAGGATTAGCTAGGTTTTGTCAAGAATACTGTTGTCCAATATCTATCTCTCTAGACATGAACATCCAAACATACCTAGGTACAAGGCTACTAGGTAATCTTGACTTGATTTAAGATTATGATTACACAATGTTTCCCAATTTAGCAAACCCACACCATGACACTTCCATCCAAGCATGTCGAGATCTCAAATGAGACCTCTCAGTTGTTATTATTCCTAATTCAACATAAGCATAAGAGGATCTCTTATAGGTATCTTTGGACATACAAAAGTAATTATAAACTTGTTTATTTTTGCGATAATTATGATCTTAACCTTCTGATTTCATTTACTTTTTATGGGGCAACCCCACATTCTTCTAATAATTTGCTTCAAGGACTAGATAACGTTCTCACTTGGCATTTATACTAAATATGGACTTAACAACAAACCATAAGTGATCTCGTATGGTGGAACAAGGTTTACAAATCAGCCCTTATTCTCATGTTTTAGTGGTCATAAAATGTAGAAACATCAAAACTCGTGACACATTTTTCAACATTCAACATAATGTGACAAATAGCAACCAAACACAACACAACGTAGATGCAAGGTCTTTAACTCAATGAATAGTCATCACAATCTAGTACCTAATAATGGTATGATAATTTATTATTTCCAATATTTAAGAAGAATATAAATAATAAAGGAATTAGGGTCCCACTTAAAGCAATAATATATATACCGAGTTAATTTCATCGAAAGACTTCCCAAAATTCATACAACCACGAGTGACCCTTTAGGTTCTCTTATAATCGTCTCGAAGGCCATAGTAAAGGCATCTTACTTATAACCATAATTATTCTAAGCACCTCCTACCACGACCATATCCATGGCCAAGATATGAATTATATTGAAAACCTTACAAAACTCAAATCATTCTTGCACTTCTCATACAAATGTAACAAGAATTTTATCCCACTGTTCAATTACTAAGTTTGAAAAATCAAAATTACCTTCACTAACATTTTCCCCTGCACTCCACTATGCTTTTACAACAAAGGATTCCACCACAAAACTCTCTCCATTGCTACTGCAATGACTTCCTCATTTTCCCATGATGGTACGATAACATCATGAACACATGCCCTGGAAGTAAGAGTAGGTTTTACAACTCAGGGTTTCAAGCTATGCTTGATTTATATTGCCACTTTGGCACCATTTTAACAAATGTATATGGTTGTTATCTCTATTATCAACTCCTCTCCATCCTAGTTACTTATAAATCATTAGGGATTCTCTACTTAATCTTAAACCTCAACTTTCCAAATCAATTCACAAATAGGAAAGGTGGAAAATTCATGGTCAGGAGATTCTGCCATTGTCTATCCTTCATATTTTTAATGCAAGGTTATAACAAAGATTGATAAACATTCCATTTGCTACTCTAGAGTACAACAGAGGTCATGACGATGAAGCAAAAAAACAAACTCTTTTAGGTTTTTTATATCTTCATATGTGTTCCAACTAAAAATCTATCCATATGTGTGTCATATAGCCATTTATGTATATTATATTACATATTCACATAGAAACACAAAAACATATGTATAAGATGTCTAGTCCGTTTAGATGTCTAGAAATAGTGTCTGTATATGTATAGTGTTTATATATATCTTGATGCCTATATCTTGTGCACTTATTTTAATGTATCCAATGTCTGTATATATGTAGACACAAAGGATCCACCCATATATACACTTGCAACTATAATTAGACTATCGGCATCTTGGTATACATGTATGTGGGTAGCAGGTCTGATACTAATAATATACATACAGAGTCCAATAGTTACGAGACTCGGACTTGGCTCGAACTCGGCGAGGGTGACTCGACTCGGTGACTCGGGACTCGAACTCAGCGCAGACTCGGCAAAATGAAAAAAAGTTGAAAAAACCTTAGAAATTTAGAGATTTGTGAGGATTTAAAACTTGTTTCAAGCACCCTTTATTGAATACAACACAAGTAAAAGCAAATTTGATCACATACACAAGTATACAACGATCACATAAGTTTAAAGTATACAAATTGTGTTGATGTTTACATTAAGCTTCAGTCATATTCTTCCAGCACATTATTTGTTCTTGATTGAATAAATTAAGTAATAGCTTGAGAGCTATTTAATTTATAAGAGGCATGAATTTTGAAGAGTCATCATTTAATGAAGAATTGTATTTTGAATGAGGCCGACCTCATTCTACTTTGGCTACAATTATGCTTGAAGGCGCAATTCTCTAGATGGCCGACTTATAATTTGTAAAGACTTGCTCTTGATTGAGGCCGACATGATAATTGTGAAAGGTTGCATCTCCCTCTTCACTTTGTATATATATTTCCTCCTTGCTCTCATTTGAGTACATCAATCAAGTTCTACATATTCACTTCTGTCATATGTGAGTTACTCTTCAAGGCAGTTCGGCATCGTTGAAGTCTGAGTTCAGTCCATCTGGAGAGAGCAGTATATTTCTGTGTGTGTGCATCAGTTTGTGATGCTTGTTATTAGCCATCATATTGGCTCATTGTAAAGGAAAACATTATTGTGTTCATTCAATATATAAGAGATATATTGTTGCTGGGTTTTTCTCCCTCAAGAGGGGGGTTTTCCCAGGGTATCTGCTGTGTTATTGTCTGATTTTTGAATTAATTTTCTATGCATTAAATCTGATCATAAAAACTAATATGGTATCAGAGCAGGTCTTAGAAAAAATCTTATCAGATATGGCAGAAATCTATGTCAAAAGAATAGAAGCAATGAGGTATCGATAAGTATCAAGAGCTCTTGCGAATTTCAGAAAAGTTAAAGGACTTAAGACGGTTCTACATTATCATGACGAATAACATAAAGGTGTTCAATACTTGGCAAGACTACAATGTGTTGATGATTCCAATCTGTAGTTTGATATTGGTGGAGATTAAGTCATGTCGTATACAGTCTAAAGAAATTATGTTTTATTCATCATAGCTCATGGATAATAATGGGCATTGCGTCTCAGGCGAAAGTATTTAATCGAAGTCATACATAGCCTTGTATTAGCTGCAATCGTATTTTCCATGGGTTGCTGAGAGGGCATTCCGGAGCCATTCTGTGATGTTGTCGGGATTTAGAATCTTCAGAATTGGCTGAGTTCATATTAGAAGCTGCCGGAAAACATCAGCTTGCATCTTCTGTCCCTTTTATTTGGAACAACTCGAGAATATGAGTCGTGAGCCTGTGAGAATGTGAGTAGTTGCGGATAATCAAGCTGATTAAATTCTTTTGTCACATCTGCAGTTTCGTGATCTATCTAAGATTGCTTAGCGCCTGAAAGGGTGAAGTTTATCGAGACATTTTGTCGAGTCACGTTGGAGTCACATATCTATCAAGTATGTTGGAGATAATGCATTGACATATTCTTGGCAGTTGTGTTGTCGCTGTTAGCACAAATTTCAAATCTATAATATCTGAAGCCGTGTCAATGTTGACGGAAGTGATCCTGGAAATTAAAGTCTTCCGCCAACGTTGTAGACAGCAAGATTGCATGGAAGTCCATCGTAGCCTAGTAAGGTGGAGAAGAGTCAAACTGCAGTATGCAGTCTTCAGAAAAATCTACGATTGGAGTATTAGAAAATTCCTATGAGTTCAATAAGCCTGGGCGTCACCTTGAGAACACTAATCATTTTTTTTTTCGATTTGTGGAAATTATTTAGAGAAGAATCAAAAGTAAATGTTGAAGGAAGAATGCCAGAGCACATTTATTGAACAACAATTATTGAGTTGTAGATGTTTGTGTTCATCAGGGTACTTCATAGAGCTTGTTACATCTGTATTGCAATCCTAGGTGGGTCACAGCTGGAGTGCATTGATAAATTTGAATGGTCAAAGACCATATTCAAATTTAATCAGCCACCTCTATAGATTCTAAGTTAAGATGAGCTTTTGAGAGAAGAAACAATTTTTGTGGTGTATCAACAAAAAGAGATAAGTATTTTTTGTTTGTACTCTTGCAGTCATTTTTCTTCTGGGCTAAATTTTTTAGTCTGTTGAGTTGTGCAGGTCTAACTTTGTTTACTATAATCATATGTGATTGGTAAAAGTGATCACTGGCATAAGAGCCCTTGGAGATGTCAATCATTCATTGCATTTCATTGTGAAGATCTCTGAGTGTGACTCTGAGATGAAAAGAGAAATGTAAATTCATTGTGATTGGATGGTCACATCGATACAATTCTCTATGTGCATGGACTGCAATGGTGCCTTGAGAAGGCTGGTCCTATATTGAATATGTTGATTGCATAATGTGTGTTGTGCAGATTGTCTTTTTTTGTACTTAGATTAGCACTCTCGAGAGGAGCAAAAGATGGAAGGAAGAGATATATTAGAATTCAATAAAGATAAGTCTCTTCATTCTGATTTTTTTTGATATATTTCTCTTTTAGGTTTATTTACTTATTCATGTTTTAATATTGTTCATAAAACTCTTATGTGTTCATGCTATATCTTACCTTGTATGATTCCAGCCTTGATATTTCTTTGATAGTTATAAACTGTTTGTAATCTCTCTCTATATCGCTTCCAGGATGGATCAAGAAACAAGAAGGTGATGAGAGATTTCTTAGTGATGAAAAAAAAAAAAAAAACTTGAGGCATCTGGTGAGGAAGTCATGTCGACCAAAGAAATATTCAAGTGTTAAGTCACAACTTGCAGCCATGGAACTGAGTTGGTGGCCAGAGGGAGTTCACTTCCAAAAGTCTTCTTTTCAATCTCTAAAGCAGGGATCAAGAGGGAGTTTTGTAACTCATTGAGAAAAAGTGAAGATTGTTGTATTGCAAGGCTAGGTGCTAAACCCTTAGAGGATCCCTTCAGCTACTGAGATCATAATTGCTCAAGATTATCTTCTGGATTTGTCATTGGGAGCCCTGCAAACCTATTCAGAATAGTGTGATCTAGGATGAGATCGAGGAGGACTATCCTAAACTCTCTACTGTACCAGAGGTGTGCGCTGGAAAACTTTATCTAAGTCAAGTGTTGCAAGCAATCTTGAACGAAGAGGTCAGAAGGTTGATGCATGTGCTTGAAGATTCAGAGGGAGCCTACTGAACTTGAAGAAGAGGAAGTTGAAAGAGGCTATAGTTAGTTCAGACTTGGTCCTTGATGTATCTAGTTAACACTAGACCAGATATTTGCTATGCAGTGAGTGCTCTCAGTCAGTTCATGTGTGAACCAAGGCAAATACATTTTATTGCAGCGAAACATATCCTAAGACACTTGCATGGCACAGTTGGATATAGCTGAGATATTCTTCAGGTGTGGATTTAAAGTGTCACAAATCGGAAGAGCACCTCTGGTTGTTACTTCAGTTTGGGATTTGCTATGATATCCTGGTGCAACAGGAAGCAATCATCTGTAGCATTGAGTATAGCCGAGGCAGAGTAATATTGCAGTTTGTATGGCAGCTCGGGAAGCAGTGTAGCTTCGTAAGCTCCTTGCAGGATTATTTGGGCAATCAATGGAGCCTACTATCATTCATTGTGATAACCAGAGTTGTGTGAAGCTTTCTGTCAATCTTGTGTTTCATGACAAAACCAAGCATGTTGAGATCAAGTACCACTATATTAGAGATATGGTACTGTGAAAAGCTACACAGTTGAAGTATATCAGCACTGATGAGCAGACGACAGACATTCTCACCAAGCCTCTCTCCAGAATCAAGTTTGTATACTTTCGAGATAAGCTTGGTATGATGGAGAATCCAGCCTTAACTGAGAAAGAGTCTTAGCATCAGTGAGCCTATTAATGAGTTCTTCTCTGTGAGAGAAGTTCGAGGTGAAATCCCTTGTTAATGCATTTCTCTTGAGAGAGATTTGAGGTGCAAGCCCTTGTTAATGCATTTCTCTTTGAGATTTGAGGTGAAAGCCCTTGTTTCCACCCTCTAAGAGAGTCATGGTGGATGTCATGTGTGTGACTCCATGACATATTTTGTACTTGTGTTTCACCCTCTGGGAGAGCCATGGTGAAAGTCATGTTGAGGTGACAACATCATGCAAGTGATGAACACTTGTACACACCATAGTATGGTTGTAGCCACTATGGTTGATATCGTGTTGAGACGATATCTAATATCACGATGAGGTGATATTCTTCTTCTCACTCATGGTTGTAGCCATAGTGATAGACATCACGATGAGGTGACTTGTCTTGTGCAGCTGGAAGTATCCTCCCTAGCTGAGAGGGAGTGTTGATGTTTACATTCAGCTTCAGTCGTATTCTTCCAGCACATTATTTGTTCTTGATTGAATAAATTAAATAATAGCTTGAGAGCTATTTAATTTATAAGAGGCACGAATTTTGAAGAGTCATCATTTAATGAAGAATTGTATTTTGAATGAGGCCGACCTCATTCTACTTTGGCTACAATTATGCTTGAAGGCTCAATTCTCTAGATGGCCGACTTATAATTTGTAAAGACTTGCTCTTGATTGAGGCCGACATGATAATTGTGAAAGGTTGCGTCTCCCTCTTCACTTTGTATATATATTTCCTCCTTGCTCTCATTCGAGTACATCAATCAAGTTCTACATATTCACTTCTGTCATATGTGAGTTACTCTTCAAGGCAGTTCAGCATCGTTGAAGTCTGAGTTCAGTCCATCTGGAGAGAGCAGTATATTTATGTGTGTGTGCATCAGTTTGTGATGCTTGTTATTAGCCATCATATTGGCTCATTGTAAAGGAAAACATTATTGTGTTCATTCAATATATAATGAGATATATTGTTGTTGGGTTTTTCTCCCTCAAGAGGAGGGTTTTCCCAGGGTATCTGCTGTGTTATTGTCTAATTTTTGAATTAATTTTCTGTGCATTAAATCTGATCATAAAAACTAATAAATTGTAGTTGCGTTGCTGAAGGAAATAACATACTTAGATATATAAAATTAGTCAAATGTATACAAAACTCATGGAATATGAAATCCATGGCTTCAAATGTTCCATACAAATATGAAATATCAAAACAATAGCTATAAGTCTATGACTCTATGGCATAGTGGAGCCAGCATCCTTCCTACGAAGGTGTCTAAGGGTCCTGGATGATGTTGCAACTACAGCCATAGTCTTTGCCTTTGTTTGACTCTCCATGCCACTCTCACCAACAGTAGCTATGTCTCCTCGTGCTCTAGCCTCCTCCTCAGCCATGGCTACAACCTCAGCCTCTCTCTCTGCCTGGTCCACCCAATCAAGGTCCTCGTCACTAAAGACTGCATTTGTAGCCTCAGTGATCCACTCAGACTGTGGATCAACCTCCTCTAGACTGATTGGGGTGTCGTCGTGGTCAAAAAGCTTCCTATATCTGAGCCAAAGGTTGTAATGAACATATACCAAGTCATTTATCCTCTCCACTGTCAATTTATTGTGCTTCTTGGAGTGTATGTGCTCAAACATACTCCAATTGTGCTCACAACTAGATGAACTGCATGGCTGGCTCAATATATGAATGGCAATATTTTGCAGGTTCGGTGTATCAGCACCAAACATCTCCCACCATCTATCTGAGATGAGAAAAAGAAACAAAATCAATCTCATTTCAAGTTTCAAGTTCAAGTTCAACATTTAATAATAAAATATAATATAAAAAGATGAAAATTATGCCCTTAAATATATTTTTACCTGGCAGTAATGTTGTCCTACTATCTTTGCACATTTGACGTGCAAAGAAGTCTCCTCGTGCCTTAGTGAAGGCATCTATCTCGTGCACTATCTGTGTAGTAACAGAGGGCAACATCCGCTCTATTGTCAAGTAGAGCCCACTAAGAATTTCTCTATCTGCACGAAAATCACGGCGGAATTGGAAGGCCAAATTCAGGAAACATGCGGCTGCATGGATGGGCCTATGAAGTTGGTTTTGCCATCTCCTATCAATGATATCCCAAATGGGACAATACTTCTCCTCAACTCCACCATAGACTAATCTAATGGCCTCTTTGGCCCTATCCATGCCCTCATATATGTAGCCCATTGCGGGCTTCTCCCCATCTGCAACTCGTAGGAGAACTAGCAAGGGCTGAATAAACTACAAAGTGCAAACATGTTTCACAAATAAGTGTGAATGAAAATAAACAAATAAAAGTAAGATATGATTAAAAATTAAAACATAATAAAAAATTAAATTTTACCTTCACAATCTCGTCCACTGGTGTCCAAAACCCTTGCTCATCAAAAATGCAATCAGTCACAGCAATCCCTACAGTGCTTGTAGAAAACGATGAGGAAGACCACTCCTCACTAGTAAACATGCGCCTTAAAGCTGCCTTTGACCGAATCAAAGATTGCAACGTGATAAAAATTGTTGCAAACCTAGTGATGCCAAGACGAGACAACTCCCTCAACCCCGTCTATTGCCTCATAAGGTTAAGCACCCATGTGTGATTGTATACAAATTTGCAAATGTTTTTTGCTACATCCACACATGTTTTAATCCATGGGAGCTTGCCAAGATCCTCCATCATGAGGTCAATGCAATGGGCAGCACATGGAGTCCAAAATATAGTAGGGTGCCTCTCCATCAATAATCTACCAGCAACAACATAATTTGCTGCATTATCTGTCACCACTTGCACTACATTCTCTTCCCCCACATCAGCTATCACCTCCTCTATAGCCTCACATAGGAATGTGGCATTTTTGAATTAGGCAGAAGCATCAATGGACTTCATGAAAACAGTGTCACCTAAAAAAATAAGCAAAACCAATTATTCAATAAATTAAAAAACACAAATCAGCGATATTAAATTATTAATCACTAAATCAAATTCAAGTTTTAATGCATTGAGGGAAGTACAATTACTTCCGGAGGAAACTAGGAAATTAAGCAGCGTCCTATTTCTCCTATCGGTCCAACCATCAGTCATGATGGTGCAACCAATCCTCCTCCACTGCACGCGTTGCTCCTCTAATTATGCTTTCACATTTGCCACCTTTTGAGTCAAAAGTGGGCCCTTTAGTTCATCTTCAGTAGGGGCTTTGAACTCCGCCCCACATATGGTTATGGCATCAACCATGTTTTGCCAAAAAGGTGACCTAAAACATGTCATAAATAAATTAATAAGTTACATAAGTATTGTAAAATGAAAAGTTTTAAGTTTTTAACTTTAAATTTGAATTCGATAATGAGATACATCTAGATTCTAAAATAATAAAATTTAAATATAAATTTTAAAACAATTAAATGAAAAAGAATTACCTGGCTACATGGAACGGAATGGTGTAGTAGTACCAAAAGTCTGCAATTGTTTTTTTTGCTGCATCATGTGCGTCCTTGTTCCAACCCATGCTCTCAAGCGACGGTTGGGAACCAGGAGTAGTACGTGGTACAAAATATGAGTCCACCCTAGATTTACGAACTCTAGGGCCAATGCTAATACTGCTACTACCACTAGCAGTAGCAGCGCCACCAACACTAGGAGTACGCATAGGCATAGCTGGTGCAAAAGCAAAAGCACTAGCACGAGGACGATATGGAGGCATGGAAGAAGCATCTCCAACAACACCAAGTCCCTGTCCAACTCCAACACTCGCCAACTCCTGCGTCTGTCTCTTTTTCATTTCTTTTTGCATTTCAAAAGTTTCTAATTGCACCTGCACTTCACGAACAACCTCTGGAGGTGCTACAGTGCAGCCCACTACATCATGGATGGGTATGCGTGCAAGATGGTATTTTAATCTATTTATGCCTTCATGATATATTGTTTTGCAGTAGTTACATTTTGCTTCTCCTCTTTTCATTCTGGGAAAGATTTCAGCATGTTTCCAAGCAGGGTCTTTTATGACTAGGGTTTGAGACATTGTGAAAATAATAATATGGTTTGATTTGCAAATGAATGTGGCTGCAATAACAAGTAGGGTTTCTAAAATTATTTAAGTTGCAAGTAGGGTTTGTAAAAAAAAATGCAAACTCAAGAAAACAATGATTTTACAAATTACAATGAATTATTTGTTAAAAAAACACAAAAAAAATCAATTAAAATCAAACTTACCTCTTAGATTTGGCTTGGAATGCAATGCAAACTCCTTCCAATCACTGGTAATGAGCTCTCAATGCACCTCCTTGCTAGTATGAAGCTTCCCAAATGATATATAACCCTGGATTTGTCTTCAACAACTTGCTGGGTGCCCTCTCTTCTCCTCCTATTTTTCTTCACAACTCTCTCTTTTCCTCCTATTTTGCCAAATAAATGAAATGAGGTTGCTTTTAGGGTTGGGGAGATAATATAAGACAAAAAAAAACAAACTTAAACTTTAGTTTTTTGTTTTTTTATTGGCTTTTTCATTTGTTGCCGCTGGCCGAGTCCAGGGCTCGGGACTCTCCTGGACTCGGCGAATCCAGCCAGGACTCGGCCAAGGTGACTCGACTCAGGACTCGCCGAGTCTTAGCGAGTCCTAGCGAGTCTCGTTACAATACAAACATGCCTGATACACAAGTCTAGACAACAATCAAATGGTTTAATAAAGTCCTTGAACAATGATATTCATTCAAACATTAACAGAACATATTACTTGACATAATGCCTACAACGTTGATGGGTACCTAACTATATGGCTCCTCTTGTATTCCTTTTCCGCAATCCTGTAACTTCTACTCAAAATCCCCTCTTCCTGGGTCATTGAATATCCCTCTATCCTTTATACTTTGATGGATGTCCATACCCTGTTCCAAAGCTCCCATTTTAGCATGCGCAAGAGGATATGAGCAACGTCCGTGGAATTTGACTTTACCCCTGCTACTTGCAATTACTTCAAACTTTTTAAAGCCTTTTCAACTAATCGATTTTTTTAGAACCCTGCTCCTCTGGTCATGCCCTCACGTCCTATCTCCTTCCCATTTCTTTTCACTACTCGCTCTTCCTCCCACACGATTCTCTATTTTCTTCTCCCCTCTGTGTGTTATCCCCCCATGCGATTCTTTTTCCTCATGCCTTTCTCTCTCTTTTCACCCACGCCCTACTCTCTCAAAGGCAAAGCTCTTTATGCTTTTATGACAGTCCATAATCTGTCCGAAAGCTCTCGTTAAGGCCTAGGCTGGAGGAATTCTCGCTAAGGTTATGGAGTCCCATACCTTCACGTGGTGCCCATACTGGCACAATCCCTTTTCCTAACGATTATCCACTATCTTGTGTGGTTGATGGGCGTCCATTGCTTTACTCGACATGCCCCCACCAAACACGGATTAATCAATATTAATTATTTTGGGGTTGGCGTTGCTCTCAAAACAAAATAGTGGAAATCATTACTAAACTCTGAAAGGAATGACCATCCCACAACCCAATGCCAGTGCCACTCGAAAAACTCATTATCTGTTGTAGGCAAAATATTTGCATGGCAGAAAGCAAAACTGTTACTCAAGCGAATTCACATTCCTGCAATGAACCTCTTCTTAACATATTATTTATTTTAATGGTGAGAGAAGAACCAATCCCATTCCCAATCCATTTCCAAACATAGATTTGGAATCTCGGTAATAGTCAGGGGTCATTTGTTAGCAACAGTAATCAGTCTAGCATTTGTGCAAAAGGATTCCGAGAGAATCCTTCTAGTGCTGATTCTTCATCTTGATTGGACGAAAATTCCAGTAACACTTACAATTAGATTGAAAATATTTCCAAAGGGCAAATGGCATTTGTCATTCCTCCAGATTTTGGAGGTTTACAGCTAAAATTGTGATATTTTGATTCTAAACTTTTTATTGAAGTTTCTGATGCTTTTTTTGTCATTTTCTACTGCTTCCTAGTGTCTCCACGTTTCTTGTGGCACATCCCAAGTTTGTCATTCTTAGACCTGGCTGTCAGTAGGCATCTTGGCCTGCGGTTCAGATCTTATTGTGCTTTTGTTTAAGTAGGCTGGTGTGTGATGTTTGGCATAGAAGATATGTTATGTTGCCTTGTGATGCAGTTATGGTGGCAGAGCAATGTCCTATACAATATATTTCTCTAGAATGACTCTAATTGAATTAGTTGGAGACATAGAACCAAACTCATGAATTCGTCACAATAAATCATAGATCGGTAGAAATGCTAATTTTTTCATTTAAAAAACTGCGAATTTTTAGTTAAAATCATTCAACTGATCTTTGACCTAGAAAATCACAATTAAGTTGTGTGTTTTTTGCTAACCCATTTACATCACATTTTTCCATGACTCTGGCAGTTTTCCCCAACTTTTTGGTCCAAAAAATAGTGTTTCTTGGGTTTTTTTCAAAATTTCTGCAGCAACTGTTTTTTATTTTTCCCTAACCCTAGTCTGATTTTTTCCAGATTAATTGAAAAAATCTTTATCTTTTGGTTTGACAATTTGTTGCCTGGAAAGATTTTTGCTATTATGGTTGGAGTTGATAGGTTTTAGCACATGTTTCGTAATTATGTGGCAGCCAATTCAGCACATACTTAAACAAGTTGACCCTTACACTAGTTTTATGGGGATTGTTAATAAATAATATATATGTGTGTCTCTGTGTGTGATGGAATGAGTGAACAGACGCAATCATTTTATTTTTATTGCACAAGTTTATACACTGCATCTCTTCTATGACCAAACCCTCGACACTCTTTGCTGCAGTTTCAAGTAATGCTTGATAGAGTTCCCACTTAGATTATGCCAATACACAGTGGCATGAATATCTTTATTCTAGACTACAGTTCTGCTGACTGGGTATGGTATTAGAATTTCGAAACATTATATCATGAAATACTGCCAGCATCAGTTTCGTTGCCTTAAGATAACAACAACTATACAGGGTCTGTAAAACTGTTGAGATGTCACAACTTCTGACAATTGTGGAATTGTATTAATGAAGTGAAGAAATGCTGCATTGTTTCACAGACAAGTAGCAAACAATTTGGGTATATCATAAGTTGAAACAGAAGATATATTTTCCTTGATATCATATTTGAAAATGTTTCAGGCATTCCCTAGAAACCAAGTTGATGGGTGATCATGATATGCCCATAGTCAAAACAACAAATAAAAACAGCTCAGAAAGCATGAATGATGACATGGGAGAAAGGGAAGGGCGGATATGAAACGTAGACCAGCTCCTGAGGCTGCCAACGGACGACATTTGGATGCTGTTGATTGTGAAACTACAAGCAGAGGATCAAATTATGACGGTGCTAATATCAAAATCAATTGTTGTGGAATTTGTAGAAGACTGACACTCAAACATATTACCCCTCTAAGATGACATTAGAATACCCAATATTCTGAGACCTTAAGTAGATATGAGCTGCGTTAGATGAGATAAACAGAAGATTATTTTGCAGAGTAAAAGCGTAGCCAAACCTCAACTGAAAAGACCATTTTGAGTGCAACGATTTACAACTATCCACCAAATCTGCTCGGTCTTTCTCGTGTTTTGAGACTAGTGCCAAATGTGCAGCTCTCAGTTTCTGTTTTCAAGATTTCAACATTGACCTAGGTCAGATGAAATGCAAATTAAAACTTGAGCAATGCTTAGGAATTAATCTTGCAAACCAGGCAATACACTACAAATTAAGGAAAAAATAAATAAAATTGTTGTGCAAATAGGTACAATTATATATTGTTGTTGGAATATTAAAGTTTACATTAATAAAATCATTATAATGTCTTTTTAATTTTTGTTATTTAATAAATTAATTATATTTTTGTAGATTAATAATTTAGAAAGTTACTAAAATTTTAGTTATAATAAGCTGCGTCGATGGAGGCCAATGGTCATTTGAAAGCGCCGGCGGAAGGTAGGGTTTCTTCGGCTCCGGCATTGGGGAAGCTGTCTCAGGATAGATCTAGTGCCTTGCGGATCAATGGATGGAGTGATGGAAATACCTTCAGCCAAGGAAACGGACCAGAGACTGTCGTGACTTCTCTCAGCCTAAACGGTGATGGTTGTAAGATGTAGAGCGGCTTTTAGGCGACGATAAAAGACTGGAGGAATGGGGATGTTGACGCACCAGTGACGGGGTGTGGGATTAGTTAATGAATTGAAGGCTCAAGGAAATGGGGAGAAACAAACAGGGTCTTCTCAGAAGTTAAAGCAATCTTACAAAGCAGCGATAGGCAGGGGAGGAGAAGATGCACATTCCTCATCTAAATCAATCACAATGGAACCAGATGATGAACTGGATCAAGAAGTGTCTTTCAATGCAAAAGTTTTTTCTGGGCTGGGTTTGATCAGGAGATTCAGGGGTTTTTGGCCCACCTTGAATGATCTACATCAGTGGATCTCCAGCCATTGGAATCCTGTTCTAGAAGGGTATGTTCAAATTTATCCCATGACAAAAGGCTTCTTTATTGTTGATTTTGAAAAAGAACAAGATAGGAATAGAATCCTATGTAAATATCATTGGTATTGGGAAGAAAAACATGCATTAATGTTAAAGCCATGGTACCCAGCTTTTAACCCAACCACTGAAGTTTTTGAGAGGGCCCCTCTGTAGGTGAGGCTTCCTAACTTTCCTCTACATTTTTGGTTTGACTCTTGTTTGGAAGTTGTAGGGAACTCTCTAGGAAGTTTTTTAATGGTAGATGAGGGCTCTTCAAATCGTATGCACTCAACTTATGCCTGTATCTTGGTAGAGACGGATGTAACTAAGGTGCCCCCGAGGGAGACTCAGCCCCTGGATTATGAAAGGGTACCCTTTAGATGTAGAATTTGCTATAGGACTAGGTTTTGGCTGCTCAATGTGTCAAAAAAAGAACAAACAAATCTACTTCCTGGTGGAAGGATGTGGCTCCCCAACACTATGCAATGGAGAAACAGGTGGAGAAGCAAGTGAGCCCACAATTGAAAGGCAGAGAAGAGGAAGGACGGATTGCTGAGTTACCGAATCAAGTTGGGCAATTACTATTGAATTGGGTTAGAGGGGAGGAACAACAACAGCCAAATGTTGTCTCAACACAGGAAGGGAGCCTGGTTGGGAACAATGAGAATGTTGTTTTGAATGGAGGTGAAAGAGAGTTGAGCTCCAAAAATGGGACCACAACACCAGAGTGTCGCGAGAAGAAAGGTGTGGTGAGGCCACAAGAGAAAGATGTTGGGAAGCGGAAGGCGGAAGATCAGAGCCAACAAGCAGTCAGCAAGGGGTTGGTGCTTGGAATAGTTGACATGATAATTCTTTAGTGTGGCAGAAGGAGGCTGCAAGGGTGGAGGATGGTTGGCAAACAGTCAAGGGGAAGAAAGCTAAGAAGGAAGAGAAGAAAGCCTTTGAAATGGTCCTCCAATTACAGACTAAAGGAAGACGAAATAATGCTTCAAATGCTTAACCTATGAATAGGTTATGTAGGGGTTGTTGGCTTAAAGCCTGTTTCTCCCATGTTGGGAAGCTTCATTGGTAATCTTGAAATTGTTTGTTGCAAAAATTGGGGGTAGAATTAGAAGTGTTTTTATAGGAATTGTTGGGGCTTGGAAGGGATTTTAAATAACGTTGTAAAGAGAATAGCCTTGTAATCTTTTATTTTTATTTTCAATAAAATCAACTCTGTTACCGACAAAAAAATAATAATAATTTAGAAAGTTAATTTTAAAAGTTTTATAAAAATTATACTGTAATAAATTCTCATATCAACTTTCAATAATATTAATATATTTTTTGTTTAATACTATATAAATATAAATATTATTTAATTTTTCCAGTAATAAAAGAACACTTCAAAGAGTCAGCAAGGCATTGAATTTATCCATGGAAAGCCAATTTAGTTTGTATACAAACTATTATTTTCAAGATATTATTAATCATGCTGATGTAGAGGCAAGAGCCCATAGAAAAGGAAGAGGTCCAACAGCAAAAGACTAGCTAGAAGATTGTTCAAAAACATAATAAAAACCTAACGCTGCTTAATAGAAGAGGCTACTCCTTCAAAATGCTTGCATGATTTGCATGGTATTTATTTCTTGGTTGACTTAACGAGTAGTTTTTTTTAATAGATTCATTTACATGCATGAAGATTAATGTTTGCCTACAATGAACAGATAAATACTATTAACATTTTAGGATTTTCAATAGATTATTTTTTTGGTTGGAAAAAGTCTTCATAGCAATCTCACGATTCAAATGTCCTTAAAGAAAAGGGTCAAAAATCTATGTTCATTTTAAAGCTGTTGGTGACAAAATATGGTTTAGGTATTTTTTATTACAAAGGAGACCAATAAATAGTTGTGAGAGAAAAGGGTCAAAATTTATGTTTTGTTCATTTAAAGTTGGTGATAAAAGATGGTTTAGATATTTTTTAATACAAAGAAAATTAATAAATAGTTGATTATAAGAGTATTTGTTAAGTTTGCTTTGATATAAGACTAGCGTTTATATGAAGTTTTTTTTGGAAATATAAGATAAAAAATTTATAATGTCAAAAATCAAAAGTTAATTTTTATCAAGAAGTATTAAGATAATTAATGTCATTGGATGGTGTATAGTATGGTTAGAGAGAATGAAAGTTAGTTTTATAATTGAGTTATAAGAAAGTTTTAGGTATGGATGCATTTTCAATTGAAATGATTTTTTTTAATCATGTTAGTTTTATAATTGAGTTATAAGAAAGTTTTAGGTATGGATGCATTTTCAATTGAGATGATTTTTTTTAATCATGTTATCTTATGTTTGGATTTTTGGGACTATCTTTGCTACACTTGATGAGGCCTCCAAAGACTCATTTGAGACATCAAATGGATAGAGTGTAACAAGATTACATTGGAGGTTAGAGTTATTGGAAGTTGGAAGATTTTCATCATGTTGATTCAATTTCTCATTCAAAGATGGTGTTTTGTATCAGAAGCATATGTTATTTTATTTTATTTTATTTATGTTGACAAAATTGAAGAATGCATATATTTTGAAGCTTGTTTTTTGAATAATTCAAGAGTTGTGGATCTAAAGAATTATACGCTTTTGAGGGTCATGAGACAACTTGATGGAGTAATGGATTGTTGTCCAATAATTTGGGAGATCTATGGTTCGGGAGTTCGAGGAGATGGTAATCCAAGAACTTGAGAATTGAGCTCGAGAGCTACACCTCTCTAAGAATTACAAGACAACTTGATAGAGTTACACTTGGTTCAAGAATTTTTTTTTTAAAAGAAAAGCTTTTAAATTATATATATTTTCTTGTTTCAATCATCATTTTTGTTATGTGGGATGTAAAGTTTAAAGAGGGGTGTTGGAATATTACAGTTTTAATAAAATTACTTTAATGACTTATTATTTTTATTATTTATTAATTAGTTACACTCTATAACCTATAGTTCCAAAAATTATATTTAAAAAACTTTATAAAAATAATATTGTAATACATTCCAACATTGAATCTCAATAATATTATTATATTTTTTGTTTAATAATATGCAAAAGGTAGATGCTATTTAATTTTTCCAATGGTGACAGGCGTTTAGATCAATTTCTTAATTTATAACAACAATTTTGAATGCATACTTACATACCACTCCCATGCTCATCAACTGGATCGGTGTCCGACATTCTCTTCCTGGATTTGTTCCCTAACCCAGCTGCTTCCTTTGCAAGAAAATAATTTCAGAGAGAAACCCAAGTCGCATTCTTCTCCATCGCTTCTTCCAAGGCCTTCAACAACCTCCACAATGCGAACATCCAATTCATCTTTCATGAGAATGAACAATACCCATCATACCAATCAAATTCTCGACGTACCTTAATTTACTAATGAGACTGGTCACGAGGTCCAATCTCGGGCAAAATTCAAACAATAATATATAATATAAATGAGAAGAAAACCCTATTCTGGGTCTCATGCTCTAAATTGGTTTGTGGCCCGGCAAGAACTAAATATTAACCTTTGCATACGTACATCAGCTTTTGCTTATGCTAAAGCATTGCACAAAAGAAAAATCAGTGTGATATGTAGAAAAGGAGGATGCTAAGTACCTGATTCATTAACGGCAATGACACTGGCAAGTGGGATGTGCGCCTCTCAAGGTCTCCAACTTTTTCGAAGCGAGTAGTTTTTCAGTAGACGATACAAACTTTGCTTTATTCTGTTTCTTCTTTGCTGTTTTTGGAGCCATTAATTTCTCTTCCAACCCGAAGTTTGCTTTGTTTAGTGTTTTTTTTGACTTTTTAAGTCTTCCCTCCGATTCACCTTCTCGGGCCGCGCAAAAGCAAATCACGAACTGTTCAGACTTTCCCCATTCATATCCAAAGCCTCTGTGGCGGGAAGACGAGGGTTTTTTTTTATTGATAGAAGTATTAAGCGTTAAATCGTTTAAATCTCTGTATTAGATTCAAACCATTTGGATCCTCCTCTCAAAAAAAAGCGGGAGAATGTGGACTAAAACATTTGTACAACACAATGGCTCTGCCGGGCCGTTAATTTCGAAGTTACCGCCAGCAACAACGCCTAACCGCGACTGCCACTCCTCTCTATAATAGGAAGCTATCGTCTTAAGGTTAAGCTCGTCTTATTAAAAAAAAATGTCTAAGCCTCTATTGTTTTTTTTCAACTTAGACTTTAAGAAGATAATAATATATTACTCATAAAAAAGGGCAGGTGATAGAAGGCAAACCTTTAAATTTTAAATTTTAAGCACGATCAAATCTAAAGTAGAAGATGAAAAGTTTAAACAAGGTCAAGCTTAAACATCATAAAATAATAAAATTGTTCAACAACAAAAGCAATATCATTAGAAGAGGAATAGCAATAATCTAGTTTTTCTCATAAATTGATAAGGATAGAATCACATCAATCAGTTCCCAACCAATGAGATAACCTTCTTTTTCTTGATCTTCATCTATAGGTTGTTAAACATGAATAGGATAAATTGCTAGGGTCATGCAAGAAAACTTGTCAAAATCTAGCCAACCAAATGCACCACACCCATGAGAAGAGGTAAAAGGCAACCAAGAAGGCTGAGATGAACCATGGCTAACAAGATCCCTAGTTCTAGTGGATTGAGAGCTAGAAGACTAGGAGCCACAATATCTTTTAGTAGGCTAGCTATGTCAACGTTTTTGTCCACATGGTGGGGAATGACCCTAGTGGGAAGTAGAAGGAAAAAACACTAACAACAATGTATGGGACAGTACCCCAATGGTCTAGGAGCACCTATAGACGAGAAATTCAAGTGCAACATTGTTGGCATGCACCTAAATTTGCATAAACACATTAGAACAAATTGTGGCTTTAGTATACAATGAGAAATGAACATCAATAATACATCTCGTAAAGAAAGTAGAATTTATATCTTTCTAGATGATAAAAAGAATCTCCACCCTAAAAATATGCCAAATCTAGGTAAATTTGAATGGGAGGTAGGAACAATCTCCTAGTAGAACCACATGCCATGATAGGGGTCAAGTTTAAAAGGCTTAAAAAAGTCATAGATACAAGCCCAAGCCTCCTGGGGAATGGTGCAAAATCAAAAAAGTTGCTTGAGAATCTCAAGTTGCCCACAAAAAGGATAACGAGGATTAAGAACTCTGAAATGATAATGATAAGAACCAAGTGAAAGACCTTAATAAAGAATGCACTAAACAAAATGAACCAACTTAGGCTCAAGAATAATCAACCAAACAATTTGAAGTTTGTGATGCCAACTACCCGAAGAGGATTGGAGATGACAATAATGATTTAATTAAGCCACCATACCTAGAGATAGGCATAAGCCATAAATATACCTTGCAGGATTTATAGTTTCAAAATGGTGTATCAAGATACCATTTCCAATCTTTCCACCATGGATTAACAATCTAAACCCCAATTTTGTGAACCATGTGAGGAGGAATGGTGTTAATTATAATTTGGTAGTTCTCATAGCCCTAATGATCATTCAAACAAATTATATAAATTGATCTCCATAAGGCCATGAGGCTGTACAAAATGTCATACAATGCCATCATAAGGGCACACAAAATATGATCAAAATGTAATATAATACCATCATGACAATGCACAAAATGTCATCAAAATTTCATACAATACCATGAGGCCAATGTATTGCCTCTCAATCTATAAAATACCATCTATATATATAGCCACACCAAAAATGTTATCTATGTGCCATGTATAGGCATACAAAATGTGTTCATCTATGAATATTGAACACTAATCCTGAAACATCCGACCTCTTTTAGCTTGACTAATTGAACTTCGATCACTACTAGCAATCAGTGTCTTGTGTCATTATGATCTCCTGTGCTCCTCAGTATTTTGTAACCCAACCTATACATACAAAATATAAAATTAGATACTATGCCAAAGTCAAAAACTATAATTTAAATTATTTAAAATGATACATATATTATAAACATACATCATACTGGTAATTTGATTCTTATGCTTACGATGCTCATCATCATCAAGAGATGTTTTTCCTCACACTTAGGTGTTTACATCCATCTATAACATAACAAAGACATACATTTATCAATTATTTTTTATAGGTCTACTAATATCAATTCACATAATATAAACATTATTAAACACATATATTCATACTCATACCTGACTTAAGCTCATGGCGGATGAAATTGTTACACTAACACCAACTTCCAAATTTTCTCTTATCCCAAGAGGTGTGTCTAATGAATTCATCAACTAAACAAACAATAATAGAATAAACTCAAAAGCTCACAAATATATATAAACAACAAATTTGAAATTTGCAAAAACAAACTTAAATGTGTTATAGTGTACCTGAGTCAATCCAATGTCATAACCATCAGTGGTAGCATTAGTAGTAGATGGTGATGCCATGCCCACCTATTCTATAAAAATTTATATTTTTGAATTATTAAACATTATTTTGAATAGAAAGTATTGTTTTATTTTGATATATTATACATATTTACCTCAGATATAGATGCAATTGTGCAAGTTGTTGCATGAATGCTTGATGATGTACCAAAATCTCCCATTACACCCTAAAATGCATATTGTTTGCATCAATTTAATTTAATTCTAAAATTTAAAATCTATTTAAATTTACAATTTTAAGTATTTAATAGATAAAATGTTATAAATTCAAATCAACATATACCTGCATTTGACCAACATACACCTCATTCAACAACTCATTTGTCATCATTGCATCATCTAATGCATCACCCTGATGACCCTCACTATTCCCATGAAACCTATACTAACAATGAGAACACACATGGGAGGTGGAACCATTTGCACCCTTTGCATCACTATCTCTCCCAAAGCATAGATTACAATAGTTTGGGTATATATTAGAGCTAGGGGCACTAGAGCTAGATGGTTGAGCTAGTGCATCATCATGTGAGGAAAAAGGTTGAGATATTTGTGTGCCATACTCTATAATTGCATCTGTCAGGCTAGCAACTACATGTGGAGAGTTTGCACCTCCATACTCTCCCTAATGGCTACTAGAACCATTGCATGATAAACAAGTCTTTATGCTAGTTTTCTTTGATGTGTGTGGTTATCTACCCAACGAGCTCCTAGTCTATTTTGCACAAAGCCTCCACCTCTACCTTGAAACACCCTCATATCAAAGTAATTGGGTATTTCATGAAGGATAAACTCATAGTATAGTTTTCTTAGAAAATACAATGACACCTCATAATTACTACTAGAGGTTGGTCAAATACCATCCACCACCTATCATAAAACCTATTTCTTATCTCTTGATGATTACACCAATGTATTGGAAACCTCTTTAAATTCAAAGGAATGGGTTGATTGGTTCTAAGATCCATAAAAAGAAGACACGTATGCTTTCTTTACTTATGTCTTTTTTTTTCACATCATCATAGGACAATTTTGTTGCATATTATTGATGAAATGAATCTCTATAAGTTTTAAATTGATTTATTTGATTTGCGATGGTTTCAACATTTGTCAACATGGCTTCCAATGCTGAGGCAAGGAATTGGTGATGCTTGTTTGATATTGAACCCCTCAATTTTGAAACTAATTCAGGAATTGCAACTTTGTTTTGCTCTAGATGTCCTAAAAAATCCTCTTGGCTTTGTCCAAGGTTTTTTGGAAGGGTAGGAGGAAGGTTAGGAATCCTAGGGTTTTCCTCAAGAAATTCATCATTTAAATTTGCTTATGGCTCAAGATTTACATGATCTATTATATAATTAAAAAAAACATGAAATTGATAAAAAATAATCTATTTTTCCTAATGCAAAAAAAAATTAAATCAAATGAAAAAAAATTCACTCACCTCTTCTCTGACATGGCATTGTGAAGCAAGGTTGCAAAGGCTAAAACATGTTCGCATTATGCAGAGATGAGGGAAGGAAAACAATTACAAAAAATGTGCCCTGCAGGTGAGCAAAATGGATATTCTTCTTTTTATAAATTTATTGAGCAAATGTGTATACATTGTGCTTTCATAAAAACACGTACGCATTTTGATTTCATGAAAAACATGTACACATTTTGATTTCATAAAAACACGTACATGTTATGTTTTGATAATAATGCATACGCATTTTATTTTCATAATAATGTGTGTATGTTATTTGTTTAAATAACACGATTGTGTTATGGCTCAGATTTTTTGAGCCATAACACGAGTGTGTGTCATGCCTCAAAAATTTTCTTGCATTCAATAATGTTAAGTTCTTTTAATATTTATGGAAAATGGAATCGTTTGTTTCAAGCATTGGTTATTAGTTACTGATGAAACTCTGTAAGTGCAAGTGTGTGCATGCAAGGACAGGTTGAAGACTAAGAACATGGTTGAGGTACGAATAATTAGTCGGATGACGAATGATAAGCAAGAATTGGAATGTGGAACATGCACCCACCACTGAGAAACATAACATCTGCATTTAGCTAGCAACTTGGTAGTTATCATTTTTGCTTGCGTAAAATGTATAAATGACTAATCAGGTAAGCTTGTGGAAAATAAATTTAATGGTATAACAACCCTGGTATCTACTCAGTAAAACTTCAAAGTTTTCACCTCAAGTGAATGACCAAGATGCTACATCATAGCAATAAAAAAAAAAAATTCCATAAAGTAAATTACATGCACATCTAATATAAACACTAATCCAAACTTCCATTACATTTCATTGTAATTTCACAAATCTTTCCATAACATAGATTTCATATTGAATAAACTCAAGTTTATCATTCAAGAATACATCCTTCCATATAAATGGGTACATGATACACACATGGCTCTTCTGAGCTTCATTTGGCAATATAGATATACAAACTAGTCTTGATGTTGTTGCATTGGTGCATACATTCCAGATGTCCCTACTCCTTGGTGCAAACATCCGCAAACCTCAATTGCCAATTGATGAGGAGAAGCATCACTCAAGCACTTTTTCGTCGACCATGAACTCAAATGCAGTCCCCCGCATATCTACCACATATGGTTTAAGATGGCCCTTCCCTTTGATGAAGAGTTTGGTTGGTAAAACCCCATAAAAATAGCCTATTTGAGCTTAGTGTTGTGCCCTACATAACTAGAACTTGCATCCACAACAATCCTGAACTAGCATGCATAAAAGGAACACAGTGAACTGAGAGTGCAATCAGTGGAAAATTACACTACTTTGGCCAACGTATTCTCACCCAGTACTTCGAGTGACAGTCTTCTTATTCACATACACTACCATAGCTCGATTTGGATTATGACTAGATTCATATGCTATGCTTAGGAAATTTCCTTCAATAGGTAATCACTAACCTCAAAAATAACCTATTCCCCTTTTCCCAAAACACAATGGTATCTCTACCTAGTATTCACATGCATAAGTTACCCCCTTCATTGGACAATCTAATCCTAAGAATAATCTATGATTCCTTCACGACTCTAACTTTACAAGAGCATTATATTCTAAAGTATAGCTACACATGCATCATCTTATCATAGAATAAATAATCATCAATAAATAACTCATTTCAAGAATATATCTCGTCAATAAGTGATTCTCAGATTATATTCTTATCAATGAATGGCCTTAATAGAAGAATAATCATATCAATAAATGATTACATTTGAGAGTGTAATCTCCATAGTAAAAAAGGTTAATAAAAAAGTAGAATCTTGTCAACAATATGACTTCACATCAAGAGTATAAAACAACTAATTAGGTAAAAATTCTAACTCAATAGGTAATCCCGCCTATGGCTCCAATCAAATAGTCATTTATAAACTCAAGTGATCAACTTAATCACATAGGTGAGTTTCGACTTGGGTGGGTGCAAAAAGATGGGGGGCCAATTTGTGGCCAAATTTAAAAAAACATTTTGAAGGCTCATAACGCGAGCATGTTATAACACTCTCGCATTATGGCTTGGTGTTTCGAGCCTAAGGCTCGGCCGCAACGAGCCTATAAAGCGAGTGTGTTATAACACGCTTGTGTTATGAGGTATTAAAAGGAAAAAAAAAAATTGAAATCATTTTCATTGTGACTGTGTTTTTTTTCTCCCCGCAGCCAAAACCCTTCATTTTCGTGCTCATGTTCTAGGAGGAGCCATCTAGCAAGTTTTTTCATCAAATTGTTGTTGTTTCATCGTCGGGATGTCGCCACATCAATGAGGAGGTCTGAGAGGTGAGGATTGTTTGTTTTTTGTTTTGAATTTGTTAGTTTTAGGTTGTTTTTTATATTTATTTGTTGAATTTGTAGGAGATGTTAATGAACCTACAAACCCTCCTCAAAATCCTCAACAAGCACAAAAATAATAAGAGGAACAAAATCCTCAACAACAACATCAACAAAATCCTCAAATTCAACAACCACAACAACAATCTCCTCCACCAATTCCTCAACATCCTCCTGACACTCAGCAAAATTTAATGAGTGAAATTGAAAATAATAAAAAAAAATTAAGGAGTTAATCACAAGGTTGAACGATCCAAACAATTCAACCATGGAAAGAAATACCCTTTCAACTTCACTCAAAGAAATGTTAAAACATGTAGATTTAATCAACAAATAATTAACTGGTTAGCAAGATAGGAGGCAGACGGCTAGGGATTATTATCAGGATAAGTTGTCATATAAAGATCTAAAAGATCTAAAAATTACAAAAATAGAATTTTGCTCATTATTCATTGACCCACGCACAAATGCAAATCTTACCCTCAATGTGAAGAGGTTTCCTATCCATTGGTTCCACCACCAACAGATTAGGACCTTTTTTGGGATAGATGGTACATGGTTTTTGATTACCCACCATGTAACAATTGTGAAGTCCCGCAATATTTCCTAAGGAAACTATACTCTAAGTTCATCTTGAACAAAATCCCAAATTATTTTGATATGAGGGACTTCCACGGGAGAGGTGGGGCGTCAGCTCAAGATAGACCCGGTGCACATCAGGATCTTAGGCGACAAGTGAGACAACCTCTCGCTAGGCCACCTCATGAGCACATAGTTATGCCTTCCATTGCGAAGGAGAGTGTCAAGGTAGATACTTTGCAGGCCATCAACTCTTTGACCTGAAGTGTCATCCAACATTCCATCCCTATACTACATCTCACCATCCAAAGGATTCTTCGAGTGGTGGGCTTCGATCCCATTTGTGTCAGGCTTGCAGGGTGACTTGTTCATATGACCCCACCGACAATCGGGAAGCTGCTACATAGGATACGTTTATAGCTATGGAGATGGAAAGGGTAGCTGACATTTTGAATGAGGCTTATGGCATCAATACTCAGGTAAATGTTAGCATGTTCATTGAATTTAATTTATTAAATTTCAATTTTGAAATGCAAGATTAACTAATTTAGTTTTATGATTTAAAAAAAAAAATCAAGGTCACAGTGTTGATATTGGATACACTGGCTCTACACCCACTTATTACTCCACTGCATCTACCATTAAGGTATCTAACTAGTAAACAATTATAAATTGTTTACATGTTAATAGCATTGTTTTATGAATGGTATTCTAATATATGTGATTTTGAATGTTGAATAGGCTAATATTGGAGATTTCATGGGAACACCTCCCAATGCTTGTGGATTTACACAAACCTACACGTAGGTAATAGAATAAAGAGTTTAACTAATGAATTTTACTTAATGGATTTGTGTATTTTATATCCATATTGTTGATTACATTGCATTGCACATCTTTCAAACTCAAAGTATTACTTCACTCTCCATAACTAATAACTAGATGTTGATAGATGACAAAATTTCAACTACAATATAGTTGATTAGAAAGTCAACATAAGTAGTGATGCAATTACTTCACATATCATAAGTAATAAGTAGGAGCAACTTCCAATTGCATTTGCTTGTCATGGCATTCCATGAGACCACTTTTTACTGAGGCATCTTTTCAAATAGTTCATTGTCTTGTCTATGCTATGGATCTGCTTGGAAGAAATATATGAAAGAATAATAGTAAGCAATAGCATAGACAAGATAATGAGTTGTTTGAAAAAATGCCTCAAAGAAATGTGGTCTCATGGTGATTTCTATGACCCAATTTCTTTGAGGCATTTCTTCAAACAACTCACCACCTTCTCTATGATACCACATTTTTCATACATGTGTACCAAATAATTTTATCAAACTACTCACTTCCTTGTTGCTATGGCTAAAAGCCTAAAATAGGCGCTTTCCAACAAACTATGGATGCTTGAAAAAAATATATCAAAGCATAATAGTAAGCAATAGCATAGACAAGGCAATGACTAGTTTGAAAAAATGCCTCGAAGAAATGTGGTCTCATGGCACTGATGGCATGCCATTCCATCACCATGATACCACATTTCTTCGAGGCATTTCTTCAAACAACTCACCACCTTCTCTATGATACCACATTTTTCATACATGTGTACCAAATAATTTTATCAAACTACTCACTTCCTTGTTGCTATGGCTAAAAGCCTAAAATAGGTGCTTTCCAACAAACTATGGATGCTTGAAAAAAATATATCAAAGCATAATAGTAAGCAATATCATAGTCAAGGAAGTGAGTAGTATGAAAAAATGCCTTGAAGAAATGTGGTCTCATGGCATTGATAGAATGTCATTTCATCACCAGGAGACCACAAAATTCTCTAAGGAATTTTTTCAAATAGCTCACTACCTGAAGAATATAAACCAACCCTTTAGCCAAAATTCCCCTCCAAATTATTTTCAAGGTCCTCATCCTCAATTTACCAATCCATGGAACCTTCAACCTTTTATTCCACTTGTTCATGTCCCCACCCCTCCCTCTTCATGTCATGATCATTGTCCATCTCATAACCAAGACCACACTATACTATCCACCCCATCCCAACATAATACCATAGAGAAGGCAATGAACTATTTGAAAAAATCCTCAAAGAAATGCAGTCTTATGGTGATGGAATTCTATGACACATTTGTTTGTAATGGAATTCCATCACTATGAGACCCCATTTCTTTGAGGCATTTTTTCAAATAGTTCACTACCTTCTCTATGCTACCATAGTTATCGTACATGTCTATGAAAGAATTTTATCAAACATTTCACCACCTTGATGCTATGGGTAAAAGCCTAAAAATAGGTGCTTTCAAACAAGTTATGGATAGGGAAAATAGTAAGCATGATAGTTAGAAATATATAGTTTAATAAGTACTCAATTTTTTGTTCATTATCTCATACATTATAAGCCATGATGTTGATCGCTATTGTAGTTTTTGTGATTGAATAATTTGTTGTTTTATTTTCAGATGTTGGAAGCGGATACACCTCTGAATGTTCATAGGGAAATGGAGCTTAGTGTTTCATCTGCTATAGGGTCCTCAATGGCTCTCACAGAGGAGGTATGAGGCAGATTACTAAATTTCAACTTACATTGAATTGTTACAGTTGTTAGTTAGTGAAAAATCAAACCATTATTGATTCATAGTTTAACTTCTCTTTGGATGGTTTCTACAAGGCTTCAACACGCCACAACATGAGCATGCAAATATTTCCCATGAGGAGAGAGATCGTCTACTAACGGTAAGTGATTATTTTGTTAAATATATCATTTTTATAATGTAATTTCTATATATTAACGTCTTTACTTCTTATTGTAACAGATAAAGTTTGACCAGGAGCTAAACCCTAGGAGGAGCATCAAGAGCACTCCTCGACCTCAGAATAAATGAGTGATAGACCTATCGCCATCCAGACGACAAGCAAAGGGCAAGAATTTATTTTGAGAGGATGCATAGAAATGACTTTTGATTCTAGAGCCCTTTGTTGTATGCCGATATGGCATTTTTGTACATATTGGATATATTTGACATTGTATGCCTATATAGCATTCTTGTAAGCCTATATGGCTATTTTGTATATATTTTATACTTATATCGACATATATTGATGTATGCCTACATGGCTATTTGGTTAATACAAATCTTTTTTATCGATGGTGTCCATATTTGCATTATAAATCCATTGTTCAATAGATATGAGTTACATATATTCAAGTGTATACTTTACAACTTACGTGTATACTTTGTGACTTACATATATTCCAATGTATACTTTGTGACTTACGTGTTTTCATACGTATACCTTGTATTCATACATATACTTTGTATTAATTTGCGTATACTATGTATTTGTGTGTATACTTCAACGCTTACGTGTTTTTGAGTACTTGTGTAGCTTCTGTTATTCACATGTATGCTTGACTTAAATTCAGGTGTATACTTATTAATTGGTTATCCCTAACATTGATCATTTTTTTCCTTCATGGTTTGTCTTGAATATTTATTGATTGATGCTAAACAACTTTATTAGTTGATGCTAAACAACTTCAATATTTCTAGGAATACTAGTAGACTTACAAATTACAAAACTGCACAAATTGAAAAGAAAAGATTAACTGTAAATAAATTCTTTGATTATTAACTTGATAATTGATAAAGAATGAGTATAATATATATCAAGAGATGAGCCTTCTAGAATGACAATTTCCAACTAGAAAATAGGCAAAGCATTCCCAATACTTTGAAAGCAATAATCCACCCAAAATTGCAATGGGAGAGAAGGCTTATTTAAGATCCTTGAGCAATTTATTTCCTAATGCTCCCTTGTGCTTACATATCTCAATTTAGTTTAACCCAAAGAGTTCTACGAAATGCTTTCTCTAAAAGCAAAAAATGATTTTTCAATTGGTATTCCATGAGATGTTTCATAAAAAGATTCTGGTATATTTAATCTTTTGATTAGAAGAACTCAATTAAGCAAAGGATACATAATCTTTACAACACTTGAAAAACATAATATTCATAGTAGATGATGATTAGTTAACTTCTTGACACATTATCATACAAACGTTTATCTTGAATAGTCTTTAAACATTTTCACAGCATAATCCTCATAGTATAGAATGAATTGTTATATTCTTGATCCATCAACATATAAACATGTTGAAAGATGTATATGTCAACTTTTTGCAATATTATTTCTTGTATAGGAAATGGACTTGGGAGAAAGCTTTATAATTTATAATACAAATAAGAAATGGACTCAAGGGTGGAAAATTTATTTATCACACCAAATAATAAATGAACGTGAGAGCATCACTTGTTTCTCTTAGATTCCAATTTTCAAGAATAGCAAATCATTTAAAATGAAAATGAAAAAATGCTTCACAACCAAAGTTGTTAATTGAGGAAAAATAAAATGTTTCCAAATTCCACCATTGCACGCATTTACAATTGGTTGTATATTGTTGTAAGGGCAAGGAGGATAATTAAAAAAATTTCTTGTGATTGCTAGACTTGAGGGTGATCATATTTTTTTGTGTGGAAAACTCAAACTTCTCAACTATCATGTGAATGTTTCTCTTTTCAATTGTTTTGCATGCCATCATAAGGGATCGAGCTAGTTGAACGTACCTCAAAGTGATTTGGCATGTTTGGGTATAAAAGAGGACCATTCTTAGCGTAAACGTACCCATCGAGATACATTGGAACAGTTCATTTGGTCACACGAGTTGTAGAACAAAATTTGCACCACTTTGCAACTTTACATTGTTTGCATTTGACACTTTTTCCATCAAGTGAAAACTAGACACCATGAGAAGACGACTCCGAGATAACAAAAACTAAGAGAGGTTATTGTAGAGGGGCCCAATCCAATCTCATAGGCTCAAATGAAGAGTTTGTAAGCATCACAATTTGTGAGTAATAGCTCATCACAGATTGCTTCCCTTTTGCACTTTGGACCCTTAAGGGATCAAATCAGTTGAATGTAGCTCAAAGTGATTTTACATGTTTGTGTGAAAAAGAGGACCATGCCTAGCATAAACGTACACATACGAACATGTTGGAACAATCTATTTGGTCACATGAGTTGCAGAAGGAAAGTTGCACCACTTTGCAACTTTACACTGCTTGCATTTGACACTTTTTCCATCAAGTGAAAATTGGACACCACAGGAAAATGACTTTGAGATAACAAAAACTGAGAGAGGTTATTGTAGAGGGTCCTAACATAATCCCATAGGCTTAGACGATGAGTTTGTAAGTGTCATGGTTTCTAATTAATAGTCTGTCAAAGATTGTTTCCCTTTTACACTTTAGACCCTTAAGGGATTGAGCTGGTTGAACATAGCTCAGAGCAATTCCGCATGTTTGGGTGCAAAATAGGACCATGCTTAGCATAAAAATACCCATCCAGACATGTTGAAGCAATCCATTTGGTCATACGAGTTGCAGAATGAAAGTTACACCACTTTGCAACTTTACACTGCTTGCATTTGACACTTTTTCCATCAAGTGAAAACTGGACACCATGGGAAAACGACTCTGAGATAACAAAAACTGAGAGAGGTTATTGTAGAGGGGCCCAACACGATCTCATAGGATCAGACGAAGAGCTTTTAAGTATCACATTTTTCAAGTAATAGCTTGTTAAAGATTGCTGCCCTTTTGCACTTTGGACCCTTAAGGGATCAAGCCAGTTAAACGTAGCTCAAAAAAATTCCGCATGTTTGGGTGCAAAAGAGTACCATTCGTAGCTTAAATGTACCCATCCAGACATGTTGGAACAGTCTGTTTGGTCACACGAGTTGTAGAACAAAAGTTGCACTACTTTGCAACTTTGCACTACTTGCATTTGACACTTTTTCCATCAAGTGAAAACTGGACACCTCAGGAAAATGATTTCGAGATAACAAAAATCGAGAGAGGTTATTGTAGAGGGGCCCAACGTAATCTTGTAGGCTCAGATGGAGAATTCGTAAGTGCCACAATTTTTGAGTAATATCCCTTCAAAGATTGTTTCCCTTTTGCACTTTGGACCCTTAAGGGATCGAACCGGTTGAACGTAGCTCAAAGTGATTCCGCGTGTTTGAGTGTGAAAGAGAACCATACATAGCATAAACCCACCCACCCAGACATGTTGGAACATTTTGTTTGGTCACACGAGATGTAGAATGAAAGTTGCACCACTTTGCACATTTGCACTGCTTGCATTTGGCACTTTTTTCATCAAGTGAAAAATGGACACCATGGGAAAAAGAATTTGATATAACAAAAAATGAGAGAGGTTATTGTAGAGGGGTCCAACGTGATCTCGTAGGCTCAAAAAAAGAGTTCGTAAGTGCCACGGTTTCTGAGATTAAGCTCGTCAAAGATTGTTGCCCTTTTGCACTTTGGACCCTTAAGGGATCGAGTTGGTTGAATGTAGCTCATAGCGATTCTAAATGTTTGGGTGCGAAAGAGGACCATTCCTGGTCTAAATGTACCCACTTAGATGCATTGGTATAGTTTGTTTGGTCACACGAGTTATAGAACAAAAGTTGCACCACTTTGCAACTTTACACTGCTTGCATTTGACACTTTTTCCATCAAGTGAAAACAGGAAACCACAAGAAAATGACTTTGAGATAACAAAAATTGAGAGAGATTATTGTAGGGGGTCCCAACTCAACCCCATAGGCTCATATGAAAAGTTCGTAAGTATCAAAGTTTCTGAGTAATATCCCATCAAAGATTGTCCCCTTTTTGCACTTTGGACTCTTAAGGGATCGATCTGATTGAACGTAGCTCAGAGTGATACCGCGTGTTTGGGTGCAAAAAAGGACCATTCCTAGTGTAAACGTACCCATTCAGACGTGTTGGAATAGTCCGTTTGGTCACACGAGTTGCAGAATGAAAGTTGAACCACTTTATAACTTTACATTGCTTGTAATTGATACTTTTTCTATCAAGTAAAAATTGGACACCATGGAAAAACAACTCCGAGATGACAAAAACTGAGAGAGGTTATTGTAGAGGTGCCCTACGTGATCCCGATGCCTCAAACAAAATGCTCGTAATTGACATGGTATCCGGGTAATGGGACGTCAAAGATTGTTGCCCTTTTACAATTTGGATTATTAAGGGATTGCATTGCATGAATTATAGGGCAACAATAAATTTCTAAATTTGATTAAATATCATTACAAGTGTTTGTTTCAATAGGCTGTATGCTATATTGATATTGATATATAATCATTAGGTTGATTTATTTTAATAAATGAAGTTTTTATAATAAGTTAGTCAATTGGTGCTAGTTATAATAGGGAGAGAATAAAAGAATAAAAAGATTGTTGCCCTTTTGCAATTTGGACTATTAAGGGATTGTGTTGCATGAATTACAAGGCAACAATAAATTTCAAAATTTGAGTAAATCTCATTACAAGTGTTTATTTCAATAGACTATATGCTATATTGATATTGATATATAATCATTAGGTTGATTTGTTTTAATAAATGAAGTTTTTATAATAAGTTAGTCAATTGGTGCTAGTTATAATAGGGAGAGAATAAAAGAATAAAAAGAATGATTAGTAACCATCAATGGTTATTACACTCACTATATTAATAATATGATGTTTACAATAAAATGAGATTTATTTGGTTGTCCTAATTCTTCTGTTTGTGCTACAATTGTCTAATATGCTTCATACACAGTTCTGAAACCCAAGTACTTGTACTTGTAGGCACAATGCCTTAAGTACTCCGTTCGAAAAATATTTTACAATGTCACTCATGCATTTGAGATTCTCTTATAATGTCTACATCATAGGTACTCATGATGAGGTTAATTTCAAATGAATAACTTGAGATTCCCTCGCTAAGCTTCACATGCTCTTTTATAATGGCTTCAAATAAGAATTGAGATTTCTCAAGATCATCAAAATAAGGATGTTGCATTAATTTTTTGGTTGATATTCTCTTTGATGGCTCATAAATCAACATTTTTTTGCAAGGAGACACTAATCAATATTTAGTAGTTTACTTACAAATAGGAAAAGTAAAAGAAGAAAAAGAATGAGCATCCAAAATGGAAATGAAATGAAAATAGATGGAAGGCACTTACAGACAACAAATCCACACCATTTGGTTCCAACTTGGGAAAAGCAAGGTATAAATCTTGATGCTTCCATTGAGGATAGGCATTCCAGTCTCTCAACTTAGTCACTCCTGGTCATACATCTTCATTGGGAGTTCCAAGATACCTATTGCACACAACACCTCTCATGAATAGAATAACTTGAAATTTGAGATGCTCTTATAATGTCTACATCATAGGTGCTAATGATAAGGTTAACTTCAAATGAGTAACTTGAAATTCCCTCACCAAGCTTCACACACACTTTTATAATGGCTTTAAATCATAATTGAGATTTGTTAAGATCATCAAAATAAGGATGTTGGATTGCTTTTTTGGCTGAGATTCTCTTGGATGGCTCATAAATCAACATTTTCTGCAAGGGGACACCAATCAATTTTTAGTAGGTTACTTACAAATATGCAAAGTAAAAAGAAGATGATAGCATTGGAATCATAGAAATTAATGTGCATACAAGTATAAATTAATAAGAACTAATGTGCATACTTACAAATTAATCCAACAAACCATCTGGGTCTGCTCTACTCTTTATGGTGGCAAGTATTGCCTCATGTCCAGACTCATGGACCTTCCACAAGGTATACCTCCATATTTGGTCAAACAAACATTAGATTCCACAACAAGGTTCAAGTAATGAAAAATCTTACGATGTGTGTCAAAGTCCTGAAACAACCAATATTTAACACTCTTATGTGGGTACCTTCTAAGCCATGTTCCAGTAACAACAACTCAGCCTGTAGGGTATTTGATGTTTTCTCCATCTATAACTGGGGCCTCCAATTTCTTTTTGGCCTAAACACAATGATACAAGTAATAGTCTATTCCCTTTTCGTTGTCTTCATCTTCAATAACTGCATAAACATGCCCTGCATTGATATGTGCAATAAATCTCTTGAAATTAGTCAACATTACGAATACACTAAGAAGATAACAATAGGAATTTCAAAAACTAAGCAAGTAGATATATTACATGGTTGAACTAGATCTGATATGTGGTCAAAGTCAACCGATGAATCCATATGTGTTAGTTATAATACCGTTGGAGGGCGATACGTGTGAAGTGGGCTAAGATAACTTAATGAACATTTCTCAACCCACTCCTTTGACTCACAATTATTCCATTCTTGCATTGTACATGAAGAAAAAAAGCATTCCATCTTATGTGTATTGATAGACCATGAACCTACATCTGAGCTAAGGAAAGAGTGCAGTTCACTCGATCTTGTTAGTGTACAACAATCCTCATATGGTGCAATGTTAGTGTCATCCATCAACCAAAAAATCTATGAATTGAAGACGTACCTTCATTATCTGGACCCATTGAAGGATTACACCACTCAACGATTGATTTTGCATCTATCAACTTTGCATTATCTTTATACTTTAACTCTTCTCATGCTAATGCTCTTTTCACACATGCTCCTCCACCATCATGCTCCCCCTTTCCATTCCTGACCTCACAAAAGTTCCACATATGTTGAACACCTGTAATGACATGCATCCCGCTCAACCAGTAGAACATGCACAAGTTCTTGAATTGTGTTGCACATTTATCTAACCATATTATATGTCGACCGTATGCTATGCCCCTCTGAGCCAAATCATTGTAGAACATATGAAAGCAATCTTGCATGAACTCTTGAGAATGTGTGCGATCATCACTAATATAAAAGTGATACTCCCTCAATACCTTTATTTGGTCCTCTGTATTATTAGCTGCATGAATGAATGCTATGTGCAAAAATATTGAAACCTGTGTGGAGTTTTAATATTGTGACTCCACCTCATGCTATGGTTGTAGAGTTTAGTTCTCTGCAAAGTCAACCATTGATACTATGCTTCCAATTGGAAAGGTGTCCTTGCATAGCTTGAATTGTGTGTCCAACCATCGGGCTCTATGGGTATGTCTTGTATACTCATACACTATTTTGTCACAAAACATGGACATAAACTAATACACTAGAATCTTTTGAATAACTAAATCACACCTTTTTGCTTGATTACCATCTTTTGTAATGTATGCCATTGTTTTATACTTCCTGAACTCTACTATTTTCTATCCCACCTCATCCATGTTTTCCATATGTTGACATACTGGCATACGCTGCAAGCCACTGCAACGCTCACATGAACCATCCAAGCATAGTGTCATGTAGAATATTTGGCCATCCTCTATTTCACATAAATTTTTTGATAAGAGCTCTTTTGAATATATTGGTGGAGCTTCTATGCCACAATCCTACAAAACATCACTAGTATGCAAATCTAAACATATATAATGATAAACATTATAATGGTTAGAGAATTAAATATGTAGTCTTCAACAACAAGTAATGCGTGTGTGATTTATCTTGACATAAAAAGGTTTAATCATTTCAAAATATCTTTGAAAAATACTAATTTGAAGATAATCTTGTTGAAATTTATGAAAAAATTGGGTTTGAGTCATATCCAAAAAATGCTTTGGATGTGGCTCACAGTTCCGACAACCAATTCTTCTTCTTACCACATCTCTTTGATTCAGAGATGGCCTTATGTTATTCTTCCAATACTCTTCAATTAGTTTTCTCAATGCTTTAATAGCTTTTTTATCTTTTCATGGCAGTCTCCCTGAGACTGCTCATAATTCATTTGAACCAATGCCCTCAATTCTTTTCCTCCTTTGAACAACTCTTGATAAAGTTTTTCTATCAATTCTTAATTGTTCACTTGTATTTCTAATGAGACTAGATCTCTTTGTTTGACTACTTACCAAAGTCGATGCAATGACATTTTGAGTGACATTATTATCCTTGGAGCATGAGGTCTTACCCACACTCTCATAAGCATCCATTAGATTCTTCACAATAGTGTTTTCACTTGAAGCATTCGATGTTCTCAACCCAAGAGTCTTCATGATGTTTCTATACTTTATACCCTGCATCATTTCAACAAATAGATGTCATCTTGTGGTCTTATTCATCCTTTCAAATAATAATTTCCAAATCTTATCAGCATATCTTCTACAAGTGTGTGTTGGAATCTTACCTTCCATGTGCTGCAAAATATCCTCGTCAATATTAATCAAATACTTTGGCTTTCTACACAAAATTTTATGTGGTGTTCTCCTAGGTACATACATCTCAACATTAGAAATTTCATCAATATTTAATTGAGGTGGGCTAGATTTTGTACCTTCGATCGAGGGTGGAATAGAAGACATACCTTGAGGTTCACATGGGGATGATAGCGTACCTTCTTCATCAAATCTGAGTGATGATGTGCTCTCAACTTGAGATGCGGTGGATGGTGTCCAACCATATTTTCTTGCGGTAGATGGTGTCCCTCCATATTCACTTGTGGTAGATGGTGTCCCTCCATATTCGCTTGTGCTTAATGACATCCCTTTGTATTCACTTGTGGTAGAGGGTTTGTCTCCAACTACAATATCTGAATCTGTCTTACCATGATGCTTTCACATTCGTGCCCTTTGTGCTACCAATGCCTTTTCTCCTTTTGATGGTTGAGGTTCCTCTTCAATTGGCTTGTTTTCGTCAATCGTATCCAATTTCTTCTTTTCACAATATTCCCTCAACCATTCTCTCTCCTTTGCTTTTTTGGTTTCATACTCTTCATTTGTTAGTTTATTCCTTGTTCATTTCCTTAGCAAGGCAGATAATTTTACCTATAGCATGGTAATGATATTAATATTATTTCCTAAAAAATGAATCCTTACAAATAAATGTAATATATGTCATTCAAGGCTTCATACAAATTGGGTCTCATGGTGTTGTGCCAATGCGGTATGCCCTTAGCTTGTCAACCCTACTGCATTGGCAGGCTAGTGAGGGACAATACATCACTGTGATACCCCATTTCTATGTGGCATATGTTGCCCCTCCCTTGTCAACCCTACCACATTAGCAGGCTAGTGAGGCACAGGCTAGTAATCTCCCTCTCTAGCTTGCCAATGCGATAGGTTTGACAAGGTAGGGGCAGCGTATGCCTTATAGAAATGAGGTCTCACAGTGATTTCAAATCACCATGAGACCCCATTTCTATGAGGCATACACTGCCCCTACCTTGTCAACCCTACCGCATTGGCAAGCTAGCTCACTCACTAGTTTTCCAATGTGGTAGGGTTGACAAGGTAGGGGCAACATATGCCTAATAGAAATGGGGTCTCACAATGATGTATATCACTGTGAGACCCGATTTCTATGAGGCATATGCTACCCCCACGTTGTTAACCCTCTCTCACTGTGAGACCCCATTTCTATGAGGCATACGTTGCCCCTACCTTGTCAACCCTACTGCATTGGCAAGCTAGTACATCACCATGAGACCTCATTTCTATGAGGCATACGTTGCCCCTACCTTGTCTGTAGAAGTTGAAAAACCAACTTCACAATCCCCAAGAATCACCTGCAAGCAATCACCTATCACATGCAATAGATATTTAGAACAAAAAAGAAAGATGTTCTGTAAACCCTTAGAGCAAATTTTTGCAAGCATAAACCAAAATAATGATTATTGAAAGTAATTGTTTTACAAATAATACAAAATACTTCAAAAATACAATGATGCAAAACCCTAATCTTATCTTGAGCAAAAAGACAACTCAATAAGATAAGGATAATTAAATAATAATTAACCTAGGAAATAAAAATATGCCTAAGTAAACTTATGCTAAAGTGTAATTAAATAATTAATTACACCAACATTGTCAACCCTACTGCATTGGAAAGCTTGTGAGTAAGCTCACTATCTTGCCAAGCTCACTAGCTTGTCAATGCTACCACATTTTGCATACATTTATACGAAAACATTATTGTCAAACAATTCAAATGCCTTGTCCATGATTCCATTTTGAGCCATGATTGCAAGATAGGTTGCACCTTTCCCCATGTTTCTAACTTAGCCTTAAATAAAGAGTCTTGAAACAGTGTCCAAAGAAGGGTTAGAATCACTTGTAGGTAGACTAATCAAGGAAACATTTAAAATATATCACAACATAAGTGATGAGGTAGGTTTAGTGATGAGGTATATTTAGAAATAGAGATGAAAACCAAAATATATTCAAAGCTCTATCAATGTGGTAGGAGTATATTCCAATTTTTTAGTGACATGTATGGAAAAATTGGTAGCATAGACAAGGCAATCAACTGCTTGGTATAACTATTTGACGAAATACCTTAATGAGATATGTCCCCGTGGACTATAATGATTGTAGGATATGCAAAAAATAAATTTATTGAAAAGGCTTTAGAAAATTTCAAGCATATGCAAATTGTAGGTGTAAAACCAAATTCAACTACATTTTCCAACATCCCCCATGCCTATACCAAAATGAAAGCTTTGGAGAGTGGTATGCACATCCATAGTAAAGGATTGAGAAATTATGTTTTATTTTACTTCCTTATAACTTGTGTCATATATATGTGTATACAAAATGTGGAAGCATACACAAGGTAAGTCAATTGTTTAAGAAAATGCCTCAAAGAGATGTGGTTTAAAAATGTAATTCGCAAGTGTAAAGAATTGTGTAATTTAAAATGTACATTGACAAGCTAAGGTTATAATGACAAACAAACAATGATCAACATGGAATATGCAAAATAACAAAAATGAAAGCAAGCCATAATAGAATGAAAGAAAATGCATAAAGACTTCACATACCTAAAAAATCAGAGTTTCAAATGGAGGAGTTCTACCCAATTATGTAGCATTTGCTTCTTCTTTCTTCAAACTCCTCAAGAATTTAACTTTTTCAAAAGCTTGTTCCCCTCCAAACTTCAATTGTATATCACTTTTGAATGGAATTCAGACTTGAATTGATATTATATGCCTTTCAACATGAAAACTCTGCTATTTCATGCAAAGGTGGTGGAAAGATCATAAAAAAGGTGGTGGAATGTGAAAAACATGCATGCACACTTCAAAACATCATCGAAAAGCTCTTTTTTGTCGGAGCACGCATAAAACTAGGAGAATATGCAGAATTTGGGCCTTGAGATCACAGGTATATTAAGTTTTTTACCATTTTTAGAGCAAGCCAAAATGCTCTTGCGTTATAATGTGAGTGCGTTATGTCTTGCTAAAAGAACGACCATATCTCTACTACAAAATGTGCTCACGTTATGAGAAAGTTGATTTTTTATAGGTTTCTTTTCTCTTTCTTTCTCTACCCTCTACCCTCAACCCACAACCCTTAATCCCTCTACCCTTAAACCCTCAACCCTCATCCCTCAACCCTAAACCCTAAAACCCTAAACCCTCTACCCTCAACCCTAAACCCTTAAACCTTCTACCCTCTACCCTCAACCCTCTACCCTCAACCCTCATCCCTCAACCCAATACCCTAAACCATCAACCATATAGGTCCTCAACCCAATACCTTCAATTCTCAACCCTTTACCCTCTATCCTCTATATCTCTCTCACTCCCTCCCTCTCTCTCACTCTCTTAATTCTCTCCCTCCTATCACCTCTCCCTCTCTCAAGTCTCTATCTCTCTCGCACTCACTCCTTCTATATCTCTCTCTCTCTCAATCTCTCCCTCCTCCCTCAACCCTAATCCATAATCCCTCAACCCTCTTGACCCCTAATCCCTCAACCCTCTTGACCCTTAATCCCTCAACCCTCAACACCTAATCCCTCAACCGCTATACCCTCTACCCTATACATTGGACCCTCAACCCTAATCCCCACACCTTATACCCTCAATCCTCAATCCTCAACCTTAAACCCTCAACCCTCGACCCTTAAAACCTCTACCCTCTACCATCTACCCTCTACCCTATACATTAAACCCTCAACCCTCAACCCTCAATCCCTCAATCCTCAACCCTCAAACCCTAAACCCTCAACCTTGATACCCTCTACCCTATACATTGGACCCTCCACCCTAATCCTTCAACCATATGTAGGTCCTCAACCCTAAACCCTAAACCATCAACCCTATAGGTCCTCAGCCCTATACCCTCAATTCTCAACCTAATACCCTATACATTGGATCCTCAACCCTCATATATCTTTGTCCCTCCCTCCTCTTCTCTCCTTCTCTCTATATCACTTATCCCTCCCTCTCTCTCAAGTCTCTCCCTCCTACCCCCTATCCCTCTCAAGTCTCTCTCTCTCACTCACTCACTCCTTATATATCTCTCTCTCCCCTCTACCCTTAACCCTTATACCCTCTATCCTCTACCCTCTATCTCTCTCCCTCCCTCCCTCTCTCTCTCTCAAGTCTCTCCCTCCCTCCCCTCCCTCTCTCGGTCTTCTCTCTCTCTCACTCACTCACTCACTCACTCACTCACTCACTCCTATCTCTCTCCCCTCTCCCCTTAACCCTCTACCCTCTACCCTCTATCTCTCTCTCAAGTCTCTCCCTCCTACCCCCTATCCCTCTCTCAAGTGTATCTCTCTCACTCACTCACTCACTCACTTATTCTATCTCTCTCAGGTTAGGTTTCCAATTTCACTGAATGGACAAGCTAGTGGGCCCACTAGCTTGCCAATTTCATCCACTAGCTTTCCAATTTGGTGAAATTGGCAATGTAGTGGACTGTTTGAAAAAATGGGTCCAAGAAATGGGGTCAAATCACTGGAATATCCCATTTCTCAAACCCATTTTTTTCAAACATGCCAAGTTAGGTCACCAATTTCACCCACTAGCTTTCCAATTCGGTGAAATTGGAAATGTAGTGGCCTGTTTGAAAAAATGGGTCCAAGAAATGGGGTCAAATCACCAGGAGACCCCATTTCTTGGACCCATTTTTTTCAAACACGCCAAGTTAGGTTGCCAATTTCACCCACTAGCTTGCGAATTCGGTGAAATTGGCAATGTAGTGATCTGTTTGAAAAAATGGGTCCACGAAATGGGGTCTTCTAGTGATTTACATCACTGGGAGAGCCCATTTCTTGGAACCATTTTTTAAAACAAGCCAATTTAGGTTGCCAATTTCACCCACTAGCTTTCTAATTTAGTGAAATTGGCAATGTAGTGGTCTGTTTGAAAAAATGGGTCTAAGAAATGGGATCTCCCGGTGAATCATAGGGAGACCCCATTCAATGGACCCAGGTTTTCAAACAAGCCAAGTTAGGTTTCAAATTTCACCCTCAACCCTATACCCTCATCCCTCAACCCTTAAACCCTAAACCCTTAAACCCTCAACCCTATACATTAAACCCTCAACCCTCAATTCTCAACCCTAAACCCTTAATCCCTCAACCCTCAACTCCTATACCCTCTACCCTATACATTGGACCCTCAACCCTAATCCTTCAACCATGTACCCTCAAACCTATACCCTAAACCCCAAACCCTAAACCCTCTACCCTCAACCCTAAACCCTCAACCCTAAACCCTTAAACCCTAAACCCTTAAACCCTCTACCCTCTACCCTTAATCCACAACCATTAATCCCTCTACCCTTAAACCCTCAACCCTCTACCCTAAACCCTAAACCCTAAAACCTATAACCTCAAACCCTAAACTCTTTACCCTAATCCCTCAAACCTCTTGACCCTTAATCCCTCAACCCTCAACCCTCAACCCTTAAACCCTAATCCCTCAACCTCTATACCCTCCCTCCCTCTCTCTCTCAATTCTCTCCCTCCTACCCCCTATCCCTTTTTCAAGTCTCTCTTTCTTACTCGCTCACTCCTATCTCTCTCACATCTACCCTTAATCCTCTACCCTATGTTGAGATTATGGATGTAGAGTCCTTGAAGCTACAGTCTTCAATGGAGGACCTTTGAGCCAAGAAAGATGATCAACCACAAAGAAAAGTGTTGCAACTATGGAATGTTGATTAAATATTCTATTGATATTATATTGATATTGGATATATTACAAATGAAGAAGATGCCTGATTATATAGGCAAGAATGAAAACCTAAGATGCATGAGATGTTGCCATGTGTCTTGATCTAACAACATGTGAGAACATGTGAACCCTATCTAGATGATCATTAAATGAGGAGATAAGTTCTAGAAGGACAACTCATCTTCTAGAAGGAATCTTATCCCACCAAACAAGGAAGGGAATATTATCCCATTTATTAAATGATTTATCTAATAATGCAACCTAGGACTTAATTAATTAAATGCAAGACCTAAGTTAACTTATGCTAGTGTAATAATTAATTAATTACACTAACACCCCCCCATAAGTTCAACTTAGGGAGGGAAATGTAATGATTATGCAAGATGATGATGGGTCCCGGCAATGAGGCCATGTTAGGTACCCATGTACATGAAGATGCAGAAAATCTCCCACAACTGGAGAAAAGGGGAAAACCTAGTAGGAACAAATCCCCTCTCCAAAAAGGAGATGAAAATGTAGAAAAATGTGAGATAGGATGGGAAGGATGGAGGACTCCCAAATACCCCCCAAGTACACCATCCGTCACATGGATACAATAGGGAGGATAAATAGCCCCCCTAGAAGATGATAGCACATGCAAAAAAGGTAAATGTTTGAAGACAGAACAAGATCCAATGTCGACAAACAACATGTCTCCCTTTCAGAAGAAACAAAACCAACTGCAAGTGGAGAGATGCTTCCCATTCCGGATAGGAATTGAAGGAAGGAAGGATGAAGGTGGATGTCGATGATGTCTCTAAACTCTGAGCTCAAATGTCTCCTTGCCTGATGATGATGCCACAATCAATGAAGAGGGTGACAAACCAGGACGATGCAAAAAATGATGCTGAACAATAGCCAAAGATAGTGAAATGATGAATGTGATGGAGACTTGATAGCCCCCCCTGAAGGAAGTGTCCTCAAAACCACTGAAAGCAGTCTAAAGCAAATCCAATGGTAGATACTGAAGAAACCTCAAATCCTGAAAGGAATGATAGGGAAGAAGTCTCATATATGAAATCTCTGAATTGAGGAGTGATATCCCCTCAAGAATGTTCTCCAAACTTGTAGAAGTAGCCAAGTCAATGATGCCTGAAACAAAGCCATCCTGTGATGTCAAGTCTAGAAAATAGAATGTGTCCTGATGGATGATGATAGTGGAAGCTTCAATCAATGATTTTGGACAAGGAATCACTGAATGTGAAGGGATACCAATTGTCTCTAATGAAGAAAAAGCACTAAAAGGAACCTTGTCAACCTCTTCTGAAAGATCAAGGTAAGGAACTTCCTGCACAACAATATCATCGTGGGGTACTTGATCTGAAGCATGGCATTCTGAATCATGATCATTGGGGAATGGTGGAGTATCTGAATCTCCATAGATCTCCCAAAGCTTAGTCCAAAGGATGTGAGGACAATCACAATGATCAATTGATCGCAAAACATCACAATTAACTTGCATAGCAATGATCTCCAAGATAGTGTACTTGCTGTAACTCCAAGGAAGGTCTAGAATTCCTTCACTTGGATGAGGAACTATACCAAATAGATGTGGCAACAAATCAAGTGATTGAAGATGGTGGCAGATCCCATCTCGCCATTGCTGATAGTTACCCTTGTGCAACATAGTCAAAGAAGAATAATATGCAAGCCCCAAAATGAAATTTCTCCACAAAAAACAAAGACACTGACCTTCAACAGAAAATAAAGGCTTCCAAAAATGATGTAAAACTGAAGTGATGCTAACCGAATCAAAAAATCTTGTCCCAGCCTTCAGAATAACTAGGTAATTGATCAAAGGCACCAAATTGAAAAAAATATCATGCAAGAGTACCTGGAGCTGAAACTGATTAAGGGGCTAGAATAATGAAAAAAAGCTCTGAATCACCTTCATGATGCCGCTGGAATCACCAAAATCCGATGAACGGTTGTGAAGATACAAGGCTTTATGTCCAAATTAGGGTTTGGACTTTAGTTGACTGCATAATTTTCTGTGAGGAAACTTTCATAGAACAGATATCACCACTAGAAATTAGACGGAAAGACCTTTCCGACGGTATATCGTTTGCCAAATTTTGATATACTGGGTGAAAGTTGTGATAAAATGAAAAATTGCCCTAATTTGGTACCCTGCAGGCTAAATAGGGTCAAAAAATTAGCACCCCAGGCGCTAGGTCGCGGTCGCTGATATGACCGTGGCATGATATGTGGCAAAAAAGGCACTACCGGGTGAAGCGGCAGCAGAGCGGTTATTGAGCGGCGGCTGGGGCGGCACCGTTGGATGGAGCGGAGCCCACAATCATCGGCAGGAGCAATGCTGGTGGTGAAGACTTCGGCCGGCGGGAGGAGAAATCAGCGATGGAGCCCGGTAGTCAAACATCGGCAGCAGGGACTGTCGGTGGCATGAAAGACAGAGAGAAGACTCCGGTGAAGGTGATCGAGAGACAGCCAGTGGGGTCGGCCCCCCCAAATGGGCCAAGAATGGTACTATGCCCTGTCGAAAAATAAATGCCACGGTACCCTTTGATTGCGGCCAATGAGGAATTTGAAGTCTGCAGACTTAGAAATGAATGGCCAACATGTATAAATTTTGATTTTTAATATTGCTAAAAGCAATTAAAAATCAAAAAGCATAATCTTCAAATATAAAAAATTATTTAAGGTCGACCAAAAATTTTATATGCAAAATATTAAGCTCGCGGAATAAAAAATCAAACCCCCTTTGATATGCCGATGATAAATAACATGCCGACTAGGAAATAAATTTGCAGTCGCTCCAAAAATATTTTTCAGAAACTATAGAAAAATATGATTTTTTCCAAACAATAAAAAATATTAGCCCGATTTTTCTAAAATGAAAAGTGGCCTGCGTATAAAAGAAAATTTCCTCAGAGGAAAATTGACCGGGATGATTTTTCATTGCAAATTGTATGGATAGTACGATTGATTTTGCAAACCCTAAAAATACCTCTGAAGCTCCCAGGTTGATGTATCCGATTTTGATGAATGGGCAGGCAATCCTAGGGTTTCGAGGCCTTTTGAAGACAATGGCGAGCTCGGATCTGATTCTATCTGCTTCAAAAATCAGCTTGGTCCCCAGGTGGAAACAAGTAGCCTTTAATGGAAACCTCCAACTTGCAAAGAATCTCACACACCAACTTTCTTGATCGAGGGTTGATGTTTCACTGGACAAGCTCTGATACCATGTTGAGATTATGGATGCATAGTCCTTGAAGCTGCAGTCTTCAATGGAGGACCTTTGAGCTAGGAAAGATGATCAACCACAAAGAAAAGTGTTGCAACTATGGAATGCTGATTAAAGATTCTATTGATATTATATTGATATTGGATATATTACAAATGAACAAGATGCCTGATTATATAGGCAAGAATGAAAACCTAAGATGCATGAGATGTTTCCATGTGTCTTGATCTAACAACATGTGACAACATGTCAAACCTATCTAGATGATCATTAAATGAGGAGATAAGTTCTAGAAGGACAACTCATCTTCTAGAAGGAATCTTATCCCACCAAACAAGGAAGGGAATATTAACCTGTTTATTAAATGATTTATCTAATAATGCAACCTAGGACTTAATTAATTAAATGCAAGACCTAAGTTAACTTATGCTAGTGTAATAATTAATTAATTACATTAACACCCTATACCCTTAACACTTAAATCCTCCACCCTTAAACCCTTAAACCCTCTACCATCTACCCTAAACCCTAAACCCTCTACCCTCAACCCTTAAACCCTCTACCCTCAACCCTCAACCCTCAACCCTCAACCCTTAATCCCTCTACCCTTAAACCCTCAACCCTCCTCAGCCCTCTACCTCTCAACCCCTCAACCCCTAAACCCTAAACCCTAAGAGATGCCCTAAACCATCAACCTATGCCCTCAATTCTCAGCCCTCTATCCTCTACCATATATATCTCTCCCTCCCTCTCTCTCTCTCTCGGTGTCCCTCCTGCCCTCTCTCCCTCTCTCAGGTTTCTCTCTCACTCATCCACTTCTATCTCTCCTCTACCCTTAACCCTCTACCCTCTATCCTTAACCCAAATCCTCTGCCCTCACCCCTTAAAACCCTCCTCCTACCCATAAACCATCAATCCCTCAACCCTTAAACCCTAAACCCTCTACTCTACCTATCAACCCTAATCCCTTAACCCTTAAACCATTAAACCCAAGTAAACTCTCTACTCTAATCCCTCAACTCTCTTGACCCTTATTCCCTCAACCCTTAACCCTCAACCCTTAAACCCTAATCCCTCAACCCTATACCCTCTACCCTCAACATTCAACTCTCAACCCTAATCCCCAAACCCTATACCCTCAATCCTCTACCCTCAATCGTATACCCTCAACCCTCAACCCTTAAACCCTAAACCCTTAAACCCTCTACTTTCTACCCTCTACCCTATGCATTAAACCCTCAAACCTCAATTCTTGACCCTCAACCTTTAATCCCTCAATCCTCAACCCTCAAAACCTAAACCCTTAACCCTGATACCCTCTACCCTATACATTGGGCCCTCAACCCTAATCCTTCAACCATATGTACCCTCAACCCTAATACCTCAACCATATACCCTCAACCCAATACCCTAATCCCTCAACCCTATACCCTCAATTCTCAACCCTCTACCCTATACATTGGATCCTCAACCCTTATATATCTTTGTCCCTCCCTCCTCTTCTCTCCTTCTCTCTATCCGACTTCTCCCTCCATCTCTCTATCCATCCACCCATTCCTCTCTACCCTAATCCCTCAACCCTCAACCCTTAAACCTAATGGAGCTCCCCAAAATTTGAAATTTTTGAGTAGCTAATGGACTTGGTCTGCACATTAACACTCTTGTCCCCATGGTTTGGACAAGGTTTTGTCTTTGAAAAACCCTCAGTTCTTCCAAATTCATGTTGACTTGCCCTGCCGAGTTCCTGTCCTTTAGGTCATCACTTGAGCCATCGTATGTGTTCATCCACCAACCCCTTTGGTTTAGAGCACTGGTCACCTAGTTGGTCATCGATCTTAATATTTTCCTAAAGTTGGGCTCTAATATTTTCTCATACATGACTTAAGCTTAAGTTGTTCATCTGTGAGGGTCAAAACATCGTCGGCCTAACAATGGCCCCTTATTTAATGCTAACCTTTTCGTGTGTGCAGGTTTAGAGATTCAAGATCATGGGAAATGATCCTAGCCGTACCCTGCCAACTCACAGATGTTAAATTCCAGCCGGTTATGCAGTGTGAGGTCAGTGAGATCAAGATGTGTGTCCTTATACAGACGTGGGCCCCGGTCTCAATTGTCTAGCTCACCACCCATGGTTCTAAACCGACGATAAGGATCAAGTATAGGAATCAATCTCCTCCATTCCCCGCTGGCTTGCAAGGAAGAAGTGAGTGCTTGTTAAAGGATGCAAGGATAGCGAAATCTTGACACGTGGATTAATCCAAAAGTTCATGGGATGGATGAAACCTGCCGACGGGTGAGTTGTCACCTGATTTGGATCAATGCTATTGGCTGGAGACAAATGAGTGGACCATTGATGAAATTCAAAGGTAGTCAACTCAACGTGAGCTATCTGATCCACCACCTCAGCAAAGGATCAATGACTGACATTTAAAATCTATAAACGGGCACATGATAGCCGTTTGATTTTGCAACCAGTGAGAATTAATGGTAAGCTCTCTACAAGAGTGATCAAATTGATCTCTGTATGTGTGGAGACTTAATTGCTGGTAATCATGGAGCATGATATGCAGATCTCCATGCATTTGGGAATTAAATGGTGACAGGGTGGACGCCAACGAATTATGCCCAGTTTGTGCGTGTGAACATTGTTGGTTGCTATCATCACATTATTCAATAAATATAGGTCGAGAGTTGTTATTTTCACCATGGAAATTAATCGTCGATTCTTTTGAGTTTGTGCAGTAGGCCGAGGTTATAAGTGTAGGTTTGTCGAATTGCATGATGAGTAAGTCTAGCGCTTTGTTTGTTCTAGTGCGGAGGTCCCTCCAACTCAATTTGAAGAAGTCCTACGATGAAGACCCAAAGCACACGCATGATACTCACAAGGATGCTCGTGGTAAGGAGTCTGTACTTGTTGTTACTAGGAGTAGTGATTGGTCGAAAGGGAAAGTTATGAGTTCAGAGGTGGTTGGAGCAAGGGGAAAAAAATTTGTTGGGCCTTCAAGTAGAATTCAAAGGAAAATTTAATATGGTCAAGGTTCCTTTGGAAGACAGAACTCTCCCATTGCTATCTCTGATAGCTCAACTGATAGTGAGACCGAAACAGACTCGGGATACCAACTATATCTCACAATGTTGAATCAACTGGCTCCATCAGATGAAGAGGTGCTAGCAGTTCCTCCTATTGTTGTGAAGACTCCAAGTGGACATGAGTACTCAATGGCTGGCAAGGGTAAGAATGAAGAAGGAGCTATGGTTTCTCCTCCTCCTATTGCAAGAACGTGGAGTGGGAATGTGTACCGTGGCTCTAGTGCTAGTTATGTGTAATGAAATTGCCTTCAGGGTTGTGGAATTTTGCTTCAAAGATGAAATTACATGTGGGTTGTTCTCATTTCTGGCATTGGTAAGTCTTGTGTTGAGCATGGACAAATGAAATTGTTTTTTGTGGTGATTGTGCTAACCGCGGGATATGGAATGATGGGTTATGCTAATAGTAAAGGCTAATTTTTGCGGTATTAGCACATTTTGATAGATAAATTTTTTTCCTCCCCTTTTCAATAAATGATTGCAAATTCTATTATGGGGAATTTTGGAATGAAATGAAATTACATCGAAATGACATATCTGTGTTGTAATTGCATTTCGAGCCTGAAGCTTGTCTGCTCCCTTTTGTTATAAAATGGAATTTAGGGCTCATTTGCAGGGGTTCTAGTCTTTTGAATCTTTAGATCCAGTATACACAAAGGGTAGAAATTAGAAAGAATACCAACATATATAATAGTGGAATTGTCTTGGCTTTCGAATTATGCATTTGTAAATCTTAAATAGTTTTATAGAAATTAATGCTATCGAAACAAATTTCATACATAAGGCATATACTCTCCTTTGTAAATCATCTTGCAAATTTTGAATGAAATATCAAGCATATTCCCTTCATCTTCAAATACTTTTTTTGAACACATGCTCTTTTTTCTGCTTTAGTTCAAGGAATCAATTAAACGCTTAAGTGAGGCCATCAATTTGTGAGAATTTACAAGGATTTGATAAGAAGTGTTACTTTATGTACAGTGAGTTCTCATAATGCAAAGCCTTATGAAAATAGTCTAGAATTATCAGATTTAAAGAATTTCTATATAACTGATTGAAAGATGCGTGATTCTATTACCCAATGGATGAAGGCACTAGTCTATTTGTCATGGTATTTGTCATTTGAATGATAATAATAGTATACCAGATTGTGGATTCAGGGTTAGAACACAAATATCTTAAAATTTACCTATCTTGAGGCATATGTGTGATGTATTTCCTTGTTCATGGTAAATTGATAGTTATTTGCTTAAAGATTAGCCGACCTTTGAGTGAATTACGTTAATTAATCTTCATAGGAACCCATCTGTGACTTGATGTGTCACTCATTGAGATAGTCAAGTGAAATGTCAAAAGGAACACCCTCCTAGATCCCACAGAGCCTAAAGTGTAGAGGATTTTAGTCTTCACTGAATCTTGTCAGTTGGCCATTCATTTTAAGGGTCTTGAATATAGGAGTTGGTTACTCTTTAAAGATTCCTTAGGTGCATTGGAAAACACTAACAAAACCCTTAAACCCAAGTAAACTCTCTACCCTAATCTGTCAACCCTCTTGACCCTTAATCCCTCAACCCTCAACCCTTAAACCCTAATCCATCAACCCCTATACCCTCTACCCTATACATTGGACCCTCAACCCTAAACCCCCAACCCTATACCCTCAATCCTCTACCCTCTACCCTCAACCTTAAATCATCAACCCTCAACCCTTAAACCCTAAACCCTCTACCCTCTACTCTCTACCCTATACATTGAACCCTCAACCCTCAATTCTCAACCCTCAACCCTTAATCCCTCAATCCTCAACCCTCAAACCCTCAACCCCGATACCCTCTACCCTATGCATCAGACCCTCAACCCTAATCATTCAACCATATGTACCCTCAACCCTAATAACTCAACCCTATACCCTCAACCTAATACCCTAATCCCTAAACCCTATAGGTCGTCAACCCTATACCCTCAATTCTCAACCCTCTACCCTATACATTGGATCCTCAACCCTCATATATCTATGTCCCTCCTTCCTGTAATTTCCTCTTCTTTATCTCACTTCTCCCTCCATCTCTCTATACATCCATCCCTCCATATCTACCCTAATCCATCAACCCTAAACCCTCAACCCTTAAAACCTTAAACACTCAACCCTAAACCCTCAACCCTCAACCCTTAAACCATAAACCCTTAAACTCTCTACCCTCTACGTGGGCTAACTAGAGCCCCTTTTTGAGCTTTCAAGGCCAGTTTGATGGTATCATTCCAAAGTAAGTACATGTGATTCTGTGATATGTTTAAAAGTGCCCTAGTGGGTTCCTAAAATGGTAGTTTTTTGTGGCTTTGAGTGGTCTCTTCAAAGTTGCGAGAGGAAAACCTAGGTTGCACACCTACAAGACTGAATAGTGAAGTTGAGAAGAGTCACCCTTGTTAGGGTTTGAAAGTTGGAAGTTTGATTTCTTCAAGTGAATTTTAGTTTGGATAGTTGTGGACCTCCCTTTCATTGCATCACAAAGGACCTTATTCATGACCAAAAACATTAAGACACCCTAAGCACTAATTGGTGCAGGGGCACCAAGAGCATTTTATGCAAATGTTGACAATTGAGGTCTTTTGGTTGTTTAGGGGTATTTGAGTCTTTTTGTTCAAAAAATAAGGTAATTTAGACCATTTTATGATTTAAGGAGTCCTTATATAGGTCTTTAAGTGGTTCGAAGGTCTAAGTTGCAAAATATTGCAAAAATTGTAAAATTGTGTAAAAGTTGTCAAAATTGCAACTTATTGTCAAATGGTGGAAGTTCAAGAGTCATCATGTTGTAGTTTGTGGGGAAAGTAGTTGTAATTTTTTTATTCATGTTTAGGCATGGTCTTCTTTCGCACCCAAACATGCTGAATCGCTCCAAGCTACATTTAACCGGTTGAATCCCTTAAGAGTTTGAAGTGCAAAATGGCTACAAACTTCAGCATGACGTTACTCAGACAGTGTGATGCTTAAAAAATTATCATCTAAGCCTATGGGATCATGTTGTGCCCCTCTACAATAACCTTTCTCTATTTTCGCTATCTCAGAGGCATTTTCTTGTGGCAGCGAGATTTCGCTTAGGGAAAAAGTTGACAAATGCAAGTAGTGCAAAGTTGCAAAGTGGTGCAACTTTCGTTCTGCAACTTGTGTGACAAAAATAACTATTCCAATGCATCTGAGTGGGTATGTTTACACTAGGCATGTTCCTCTTTCACACCCAAACGCACCAAATCACTTCGAGCTACGCTCAACCAGCTAAATCCCTTAAGAGTCTGAAGTGCAAAATGGCTACAAACTTCAACATGACATTACTCAGACACCGTGATGTTTAGAAACTTCTCGTCTGATCCTATGGGATTTTGTCTAGCTCCTCTACAATAACCTCTCTTAGTTTTCACTATCTTAGAGAAATTTTCCTATGGCAGCGAGATTTCACTTGGAGAAAAAGTTGTCAAATGCAAGTTGTGCAAAGTTGTAAAGTGGTGCAAATTTAGTTTTTCAACTTGTGTGACCTAAATAACTATTCCAACACATCCAAGTGGGTATGTTTACACTAGGCATGGTCCTCTTTTTCACCTGAATGCGTTGAATCGCTCTGAGCTACATTGAACTGGCTGAATCCCTTAAGAGTCTAAAGTGAAAATTGGCTGCAAACTTTAGTATGATGTTACTCACACACCGTGACACTTAGAAAATTCTCATTTGAGCCTATAGGATCATATTGATCCCCTCTACAATAACCTCTCTCTTTTTTCTCTATCTCGGAGGAATTTTCTTGTGGCGGCGAGATTTTGTTTGGGAAAAAAAGTTGTCAAATGCAAGTAGTGCAAAGTTGCAAAGTGGTGCAACTTTCGTTCTACAACTCGTGTTACCAAAATAACTATTCCAACACATCTGGATGGGTATGTTTACACTAGGCATGGTCCTCTTTCACACCCAAACACACTGAATTTCTCCAAGCTATGTTCAACCGACTGAATCCCTTAAGAGTCTGAAGTGCAAAATGGCTGCAAACTTTAGCATGAAGTTACGTAGACACCATGACGCTTAGAAACTTCTTGTCTAAGCCTATGGGATCATGTTGAGCCCCTCTATAGTAACCTCTCTCAATTTTTGCTATCTTCGAGGTGTTTTACTGTGGTGGTGAGATTTCGCTTGAGGAAAAAGTTGTCAAATGCAAGTAGTGCAATGTTGCAAAGTGGTGCAACTTTTGCTATGCAACTCATGTGACAAAAATAACTATTTCAACACATCCGAGTGGGTGCATTTATACTAGGCATGGTCCTCTTTCGCACCCAAATGAGCCGAATCGCTCTGAGCTACATTCAACTAGTTGAATCCCTTAAGAGTCCAAAGTGAAAAATGGCTGCAAACTTCAACATGACGTTACTTGGAGACCATGATGCTTAGAAAATTCTCGTCCAAGCCTATGGGATCGTGTTGAGCCCCTCTACAATAACCTCTCTTATTTTTTGCTATTTTGGAGGAATTTTCCTGTAGCGATGAGATTTCACTTGGGGAAAAAGTTGTCAAATGCAAGTAGTGCAACTTTCGTTCTACAACTCGTGTGACCAAAATAACTGTTCCAACATATCCAAGTGGGTATGTTTATGCTATAAATTGTCCTATTTCACACCCAAATGTGCTGAATCACTCTGAGCTATGTTCAATCGGTTGAATCCCATAAGAGTTGGAAGTGCAAAATGGCTGCAAACTTCAGCATGACGTTACTTGAAAACCTTGACGCTTAGAAACTTCTTGTCTGAGCCTATGGGATTGCATTGAGATCCTTTACAATAAACTCTCTTGGTTTTCGCTATATATGAGGCATTTTCCTATGGCGATGAGATTTCTTTGAGATATTTTTTCAAATAGTTCGCTACCTTATCTATGCTATTGCTTACTATTATGCTTTGATGGATTTTTTCCAAGCATCCATATAGCTTGTTCGAAAGCACCTATTTTAGAATTTTAGCCATAGCAGCAAGGCAATGAATTGAGTGATAAAATGCTTTGGTAGACATGTATGAAAAATGTGGTAGCATAGACAAGGCAATGAACTATTTGAAAAAAAATCCTCAAAGAAATGTGTTCTCTTGGTGATGAAATGCCATGACAAGCACATTGAGACCACATTTCTTTGAGGCATTTTTTTGAACAGTTCACTACCTTATCTATGCTATTGCTTCTTATTATGCTTTGATATATTTTTCCAAGCATCCATAGCTTGTTTGCAAGCACCTATTTTAGGCTTTTAGCCATAGCAGCAAGGTAGTAAACTATTTGATAAAATGCTTTGGTAAACATGTACGAAAAATGTGGTAGCATAGAAAAGGCAATGAATTTTTTGAAAAAATGCCTCAAAGAAATGTGATCTCATGGTGATGGAATGGCATGAAAATCCATAGTAATTTGTATGTCATGGCATTCCATCACCATGAGACCACATTTCTTTCAGGCATTTTTTTCAAATAGTTCATTGCCTTGTCTATAGTATTGCTTGCTATTATGCTTTTTTTCAAATAGTTCATTGCCTTATCTATAGTATTGCTTGCTATTATGCTTTTGATAGATTTTTTCCAAGCATCCATAGCTTGTTCAAAAGCACTTGCTTTATGATTTTAGCCATAGCAACAAGGTAGTGAACTGTTTGACAAAATACTTTGGTAGACATGTATGAAAAATGTGGTAACATAGACAAGGCAATGAACTATTTGATAAAATACGTCAAAGAAATTTGGCCTCATAGAATTCCATGATAAGAAAATACAATTGATAGCTGCTCCTACTTATTAGTTATTTAATGTGAAGTAATTGCATAACTGCTTAGGTTGACTTTGTAAAAACTATATTGTAATTGAAATTTTGTCATCTATCAACATCTAGTTATTAGTTATGCAGTGTGAAGTAATGCTTTGACTCTGAAAGATGTGCAATAAAATGTAATCAACGATATGAATATAAACTACAAAAAAATATTTTTTACAATTCATTAGTTAAAATATTTATTTTATTTGCTCTCTATATCTCTATATGCTATGGAAGTACCTTTCAATTTCAAAATAAATAGAATTTATCTCATGTTCTACAATTTTTTACTTTTTTCTTAAATATGATTTTTTCCTGACTTTTTAAAAAACTCTTATACTTTTGGTTTGTCAAAATTTTCCCCAAAAGATTTTTGCTGCTAAGCATTAGAAGAATGAAGCATACACATGAATAGACACACTATACGTGAAGTATACATGTGAATAAGTGAAACATACGTGCGAATAAGTGAGGCACAAGTAATTGAAGCATTCCAAAGGATACAAAACACCAAGAATGGAACTTATTTACACAATACGCTTTAGATGGAGCTTATTGAACAATCGACAATAATTAATTAAGCATTAGATGTAAGCAAAATCCATGCCTACAAAATTCAAGCATACGATTTACACAATACGCATGATAACATCATTCAAGAATGGCAGTAGAAAAATAAGATTTTTTCAATAAAAAATCCATAAGGTATAGAATGATATATATTGATAATTTAAGTATATACAATATATCCAGAAAAGCCATACAGGCTTAGTACAAAGGAGCCATATTATGGACATAAAATGTCATGTATATATCGATAGTACAAAACATATATCCCAAAATTCCACATAGGCATACAACAAACAACCCTAATACAGTCATTTCCCTATAGGGGAAGGAAACAGATCCTGTGTTGCCTTCAAAATTCAGCTAGATGGAGTGATTGTTGGTTCTCTAGTCTTTCAAACACGCTCGCTAGTCCTCCTCTCTTCACTCTAGACCTTCAATTGATACAATAAAATGTAAAGATGTTAATACACATAAATTGAATTGTGGAATGACATATAACAAAATATAATCACTTACCACATACAGGTAGTCATCATTCACATTTACATCATTTCCACATCCACAATTTGGAGTGACAACCACTTGTAGCAACCATTAAGATAGAAATTAATCTACACAAAAGTATCGTGAAAATTTTCTATAATAGACCATAAAAGAGCAAATATAATGTCAAATTGACTAATCTATTGCATACCTCTCTCAATGGCTCAGAACTGGCTATTGTTGTGCTAGCAACTTCGTGGTCCATCGTGCCACCAACATCACCATGGCTATCTGATGTCAACATATGAAAATGGTAAATGAAAGAGTAAATGGTAGGGTGAACTATTAAATGTTAATGGGATGGGATTAGGAAGGAATAAAGGAACAAAAAGTGAATTAGGAGAAGATAATGTGACATGATCAAGGAATACAAATGCAATGTTTATGTTTCTCATCAATTTTTTAGATAATTTATATATGCAAAATTATGAAAACTAGCTAACATTGTTTTACAACACCATTATTGAATAAAGGCTACCTAAGTGTAAGTTGTTTGAGGAAATGAATTGTGAGGTGTGGAGGTCGAAGGTCCACTGGGAAATTGTTTGAAATAGAAAGCATGCTATGAGACAAATATTCAAATATAACATTCAACTGTTCAAACGCAATAATAATATCTTTAATACTAGTTGCATACCTGTGGACTCAACGTCGATAACGAACAAGGGTCTATAGGAATGGGGCATGTCTCATGAACACTCTGACCCTGGAATTTCATCATATCAAAATTCTACTAATTTACTTATTCTTAAATTTCAAAATATAATTTAATAAACAACATTAAATCAACTTGCTAAATTTTACTTGAGTGTTAATGCCAAATGTATCATTCAAAAAATCATCTGTGAAAGCCATCACCTTTGTAACTAATGTAGGTTGTGTAGCTACATCTTGAGCATTCTGATAATCGTACGTGCAAACTACACCACAAGCACCACAATGGTGGGGTGAGCTCGGGGCCTACACGTCTCCTCCACACCAGGATCTACTAGAGGCCTCATACACTATAAAATGGTCTAGGTGAGTGAGCCAATCGGCTCCAACGTGTCCACCTCTACACCATCCTTAACAATGGAAGGAACGACGACATGCTCCACCATGGGTTTGGCCAAGGGTCTCGGTGCCAACCATGGATTACATTGTGCAACAGGTCTATCATGTGTGGAGCCCCACCTCTACCCTAAAAGTCTAAGATGTCAAAATAATTTGGCATCTTATTGAGGATAAACTCACAATAGAGTATCCTCAAAAAGTATTGTGGTACCTCATGGTTATTGCATGGAGGTTGGTCAAATACCATCCACCACTGCTCCCAAAATTTATTTTTAATTAACTCATGGTGGCACCAATGGATGGGGAACCTCCTGCATTTATGAGACAAAAGTGTGTTGGTTTTCAGGTCTGTAAATAGGGCAAACAAGTCAGCTTTGCTAATTTTTGGTTTTTTAACATCTGCATATGACATTGAACCTCTAGCATAATATTATCTCATCTCATGCCTCTTATTTTACCAAAAAATTGTTTTCTCGCTCATTTCTCCTACATGAGATACAATTGAATTTAATGATTCAACAATCCCTCTCCTATAAGGGTGGGTTTTGGCATGCTCGGTTAATCTTTCAATTAATTGTTCAATGTCTCTTTTATTGTTTTCAATTTGATTTAGAATATTTTCTTGTGTTCCTTGAGGATGCTTATGAATTGATGGAGGGGTTTCAGGTTCTTGAATAGGAGGCTCTTCCCGAGGGGGTGACTATGAATTCTCAATGTTTGGAGGTGGAGATTCATTCCCTGAGAATTAGAACAAAAATTTATTATAAAAATCTATTTCAATCTACATTCTAAATCAGATTTGAAATAAATAGAATAAAAATACATACCTCTTTGCAATCTTTGATGTCTCTGATGTGTTGGCAGCATCCTCGTGAAAAATAACAAGCTAAGGATGCAAATAATGGATGATATTTGGTGAGCGCGAGTTTTAGATCTCAAATCCTCCAAGCCAAGCCGCAGGTTGAAGTGAAATGAGGGTTTCAAACCCATTTTTTGCTTTTATTCAACTTTTCCATTTGGTGCACGTCAAATTTGGAGTGCCCCAAATGGCCAATTTCAGGCCTTGTTTGGTGAATTTTTCCAATTTGACACCTAAATTGTGTCACAGATTGGTGCACTTACCCACATGTATTGTGACAATTTCATGGTATTGCTATTAAGAACATGTATTATGTTTAAAATCTGATTGCTTGAATGTCAAATCTGGTCAAGAGCTTGCATATGCATGTTAAGTAGAGACAGTCAAATGAATTAGATGAAGACTATGATGTAGTTAGATTGATTTAGGAAAGTTTAGCTAGGAAAAAATGTTGAAACTAGATTTATTGTTTATAAATGTGAAAACATATATAAGATGTTTGTTATCTTATGTTGTGGGAGGTTATCTTCTGGGAAGGGTGCTAAAAATGGGTTAACAGAGAGATAGGTTTTGCTTTTCCAAAATCTATATTATTTTAGTTGTACACAACAATGCTTGGCCAAGTGTTTGTAGTCTATTATGTTGAATGGTCTAACTTTTATGATGTAATCTCTCTGCCATTTCCTTGCATAGATCTTGCATGTTCTAAGCGTAGATAGAAATACATGTAGATGTTTAACACACACCAAATTCAACCTTGCATACTGTATCTGTTGCTTTAAGTATTTCATGTAGGGTTGGGCATTCTTCGAGTTAGGAAGGATATCGAGGAAGCATAGCTTTGTAGTTGGGCGAAAAAGTATCAATCCCATATTCTTGATTATTGTACTTTGTAATTCATGATGTAAATTGAGTTGACTAAGTGGCAAGATGGCCCAAGGAAAACCTTGTAATTTGTAAAATTGACATTTGGAAATGAATATTAAATATTATTTTGACAATGTGAGATGTTATGATGGAAAATGGCTAATTGACTATGTCTTTACTTTTATTATTAATAACATCTCATTTTAATTTTGTGGTATTATTCATGTATGACACGTTACGTGTTATTTGAATTTCTTTGAAATGAGAGCACGTTTTGCTCGTTTTTGGGCGTTTAGCCACTTTTTTGTGCCCCATCTTGGTGCACATTCCCTTTAAGAAGATAATTATATTCATAAAAAAATGAAAGATGGGCACTATGTTTTAAGCCCTTTAAATGAATTGAATTTGATTATGAGTCAGCTAGAATCCATTGATATTAATATTGAAGAGGGGGATAAACTGTGCATATTATTACTTTGTTCTTTGCCTAAATTATGGGACAATCTAATTATTGCTCTTAGTAATTTAGACTAATCCCACAATAGTCTCTCCCACTTGTGGGACATCTTATTTTTGCTTCAAATCACATATTTTTTTAGGAAAATTAATGATTTAAACTCAAAGGAGTTCTATTTTATAGGATTTTATTGAAAGGGATTAGATTAATCCCTCTAGATAGAACCTCCTAGACTTAAATCAAACTCTTAATAGAGTCTTCTATGCATCTATCAAAATGCTAACAAATAGTCAATTTTGCTTCATATTTTAGGGAATCAAATTAAATTATTCTTAAATGTTATTTTTAAAGTATGTATCCCTTAACATTAATTTTTCAAAAATTATGATATGTATCAAATTTTCTTTAATATCATATTTTAAAGAAAATTATAATGATATCTATTCAAGTTATTATAAAAATTACATTATTAGAAAAAATTAAAAAATACATTACATTTTATATAAATATACTTGTTTCAATGAATTTTTTTTTTTATATATATACTAAGGAAAAATTGTCGATCTTAAATTTGTGTTAATACTTATTAAAAATTAATAATAAATAATATTTAATAAAAAATAATGAGAAATATTTGATTTATAATGAAATTAATAATAGAAAAACAAAAATAAAAATGATAGAAATATATCTTTAAAAACAAACCAGTAGTGGAAGAAATGCAAACCTCGGCTCCAATAAAAGATGCACTCCTGGCCCCACCGCAGGCTGTAGATGCACTCCGAACTGTATGGATTGAATATGCACCTTTCACGTTATTCAGATTGAATATACAATTCAATATTGAAGATACAGACAAACTCTTTACACTCTATGCTCAATATCAAAGATAGAGACAAACTCTTGAATATGCACTCTTTAGAGTTTGTCTGTATCTTCGATATTGACCATAGAGTCTAAAGAGTTTGTCTGTATCTTCAATATTGAATTGTATATTCAATCTGAACAACGTGAAAGGTGCATATTCAATCCATACAGTTCAGAGTGCATCTACAGCCCGCGGTTGGTACCAGTGTTTAAAAATAAAGCGGTATGTAGTCCAGTCGAAGCAAATTTCCTTGGAGCTCCAGATTGAAATTTTTTCAGGTGCATTTCTATCTCCAGCAATCCCTGAAACCTGCATTCTTGTTTATAAGGTTTGCATTTTCTGGACTTCCACCCCTGCTTTGTTTCTAAAATTTGTAAGATCGATTTCTCAATTAACGAATTCCATTTCTAACTTGATAAGCGGAAGCTCTAATTGAATGGATTGCGCTGTTTTTATGCAGGCTGCGAATGCGAAGCGTGTGAAAGAAATTCTGATGTTCGCACGTTATGAATGACATTCTGATGCTTGAAAATAAAGTGCTAATGTTTGCGCTCATCGAGACATTCCTCTTTATAACTAAGAAGTGTTGAACTCAGTCAAATTTCAAGAACTGAATCATCTGGCAACTACACTACAGGCAAGCACTCTCTCTTTTGCCATGGATTAGATGTACTCTATTTACTGTTATATATTCCAAAGACATTGTTCTAAGAAATAGGAAAATCCCTGAATTAAGACTTGATCTGTAGACGTCCTCTCAATTTCAAATTTGTAAATTTCGTAATTTGATTCGTGTCTACAGCTTCTTCAAAACGATTCTTCTCTATCATGTTCCTTACATATCCTGGAATTTGGCACTGCTGTAACCTCGTGCTTGATTAACATGCTTCTGTCCTGTTATCACCTCTAACACAACAATTCTAAAGCTGTAAACAACAACAATTCTAAAGCTGTAAACATCATGTTTATAAGAGAGTTTGTCTTTCCGGCAATACTCTGGGGCCTTTTGTGCCAAGTATTTTATCAACTGAGAAGTGCGTGCCTTGCCAATCTACATGCCCGAAAAACCCACAATAAACAAGCTTTACCTCATTATCATTACCATCCACCTGAACATTCGGAGGCTTAAGAGCAACATGAATGATTTTAATCAGGTGTAAAAATTCAATTCCCTTCGGTATACCCATTATCATTCTGAACCTCCACTGTAGGAGAACCCCATACAAATTTCCTCTCAAGTAGTCATCCAGAGAACATCCATCTATATACGTGTACACCAAGTAGGATATGTTTGCTTCTGTATACCAAGCATACAGTTTGTTTATGTTTATGTGCTCCTTTTCCTGCACAAGTTCAATTTCATTTTTCACCCATATTTTGGTTTCAGGGGATCTATGTTCTGTTTCCTTTATAGCCAAATCTTTACTCGTGCAACGCATCCTTCCCCAGTTCGATGAAACTCTTGGCAATATCTTTTGATATAAATTATCTGATGAAGTGTGAGGTTTGTAACAATTTTTGTATGCACCCTATTCCTGTTCAAAGCAGAGACCTGCAGGCATCTGTGGAATTCTTCTTCTCCTTGCAATCTCATTTGTTTGAATTGTATTATGAGAAGCACTTGCTATATGTGGTAGCGTTTGCAGGATGGAGGAAAACCCCGAATGAAAAGGTCGTGTTGTTGAACAACAGCTTTCCCCTCTACATTTCCAGCTGATGAAGACTAAGAGGAAGTTTCCTTTATGTTTTGGATCACGTTGGTCACTATCTTGTACACTGTGAATAATTTTCATAACAGCACAACTGTAACAGGGTAAAATAAAAATAATAAAATAACACTACTGCCAAATGCTTCTTTAGCTCACACAGCACTTGTTTGCTTCAACAATAACAATCTAAACTAGTTACAGCAGTTTTTTTTAGAGAAGTAACTTCGCAAAACTATGATTACTTGTAAATTACAATAATTAAAATGACAACTACTATAGATGCATTTCCAAAATTATCCATGGCAGCCTGGTTCAGACTTACTATGATAAAGAAACTGTGTAAATATCATTACTCTATACGGGAAAGTACTAATCATCTATTAGGAGTGTGGAGGACCTCATTTTGCAAAAAATTATTATCCTCAAAGGGTTAAGAATAAATGTTGCTATACCAAGATCAGAAGGAAAAGTTCAGCCAAATCATCAAATCCATTTAGTTTTCAAGGGATACTCAGCTAAACACCAATGCATGATCAGAGCTAAGCTTGTAAATATTTTAATTAACTCTACTATAAACAGTAGTTTTATTTCCCCCTCTTTATCAACCACTAAAGTGGGAAGGTAAAAATGACACCTAGCACTAAGCATCCAATTATTAACCAAATTAAGAATTATATCCCTAGAATGGGAACTTTGCACCCGACTTGGTCCAAGGCTAGTGTAGATTACCACCAAAAGTAAGTAAGATATCTAGAAAATCAAGAATTAGAGTAGAAATTCAGAGTTTATATTGGCCAATTTTGTTCAAGTTGATGTCTACGTCTAAGGCACGAGATAGGAGATACGATGTAGATATTAGCTTTATGCAGTTGTTATAGTAGTGTAGAATCAAGAACATATCTTAGATGATCACCTTATTTTGTGATAATAATGCAAATGTATTCTAGACGAGTTGTTAGGATTATTACTTAAGGAAAAATTGAGTTTACTATTAATCTAAAATTGAGAATTGAGATAGTGTCGATTGTTTCACACGTGAATTAATGAATGAAGGAGAAAAATATAGTATCTAGGAGAAATAGATATGTCAAATTGTGTGTATCATTCTAGAGAGCACCAAGAGTTTTATAAAGAAGGATGACACATTACAATTGTGTGTGGATTATCAACAAATAAGTAAAATCACAATTAAAATTTTATTTTCTTTGTCTTTGATAGATGACTTATTTAATTCGATGAAGGGTGTCAATACTCTCAAATATATTTGAATCATGCATTTTCTATCAACCCAAAATATAGTGTATCTAAGAGAAATTACTTAAACATATGTGAATTAAAATGTTAGATTTCATGGAGTATTATGGAAGATTATTTAAAACAAAGGTTCATTGTTTACCTCATGATTCTAGAATAATTTTTAGATTACTCTTGAAATTAAGCTAAATCTTACCACTACCTACTGAATCTAGAAACTAATGGATAGATAGAATGAATTAAATAGATGTTGTATGATATGTTATAGATGTATGTCATAAACAATCAAACATAGTAAAAAATTTCATCCCTTTAATTAATTTTCCTACAACAATAGCCATCAAAGTTCACTATGAATGGCACCATGCAATTCCCTATATCAAAAAGCTTGTAGAACTCCTTTAAACTAAATATGATTTAGGAAATGAAATAACAAGTAGCTCAAATTTTAAAAATGTGAAGAGTCATAGGCTAGGTAGAAAAGTAAGGAAGGAGGAAAAAAAGGTAGTGGAGAAGAAGGGAATGAGATCCTTGTAAATAATTTCATATGAGGGAAGATTGGTAAGGAAAATTTTCAATATCCAATTTAAAGGGAAACATGACAAGGAGCAGGGATCAAGATTGGGAGATACCTAATTCAACAAAGAGAGAGGATCAAGACTTCGAATTACCTGATGCATGAAGGGGTGGGGATCAATATTTGGAGATACCTAATGCAAGAATGAGAAAAGATTAGGATTCAAAGATACCTAATGTAGGAAGGAGTGGGCATTGGGATTCATAGGTACCAAATATAAGGAGGAGCAAGGATCAAGATTTAAAGACAACTTATGTAGGAAGGAGTGGGGATTAAAATTCAAATATACCTAATGTAGGAAGGAGTGGGGATTAAAATTCAGAACTATATCCAACGTAGGATGGAATGAGGATCATGATTTGGTGAGATCTAATGCAAGAAGCACTAAGATTTGGATTTGAAGATACTTGATGTAGGAAGGCATAGGGATCAATATTTTGGGATACTTAATGCAGGAAGGGGCAAGGATGAAGGATCGAGGATATGACATACTTGATAGATGAGGAAAAGGAAAAAATAAGAATCAACTAGAATGGTAGCTTTTGGACTTTTTTAGATATCAAATACCATTTAATTGTGTTATTAAAAATATTTTGAAGAGCCTAAAATATAATAGGAGTCAAAACTTAGGGTACCTAATACTGGTCAAAAGAAGAAGGGAAACCTGGAGGACTTTTGGGTGTAGAGTTCGAAGATCCATAATATATAGCATCCTTCAATAAAGATGGTACAAAGGAAATCCTAAGAAATTGTTGCATAATAGAGATCGAGACTCAAGGAGACCGAGTCCTCCAGTACCAAATAGAAACGAGGGAAGGGGGGGAATTTGAAAGGCTCTACAAAAGCAGGGAGTAGGGTTGTAGGGGGAAAGGGAACTAAGGCGAGGCATACTAGTAGAGGAAAGTCCAATGTTTTGATGCGAAATCCCGAAGCATACATTCCATAGTGATTTCCATGAGACCAAATCATTACCAAAAATTAATGAAGTATGATCAGACGGAAGAAGTATGAACTGCGAAGAGAGCTCCCCGGATTTAAGTTTAGTAGACTTGCCAAAAAGATATAATCCCTTGATGATAACATTTGGGCTTGCTATCACAAGGGTATTCCATACAACCGTGATGAGTTGTTGTATTTGTGCTCTCAACACCCCTTTTCTTTTCTAATTTTTGAAGTTCATTTGCAAGCCTTACAAACTCAGTGTAGATAACTAGTTGGACCCTACTTTAGACTCCATAAGAAATAACCCGCTCAAATAATCCATTAAGGACATTCTCATGCTTGAAAATGAAGTTCCAATGCTCGTTGAGTCATTCCTCTTACAAACTAAGATTGAGTTAGCCACACAACTGGTGAGCTCAAGTCAAAGGGAGATTTTGTAGGATGATAAAGATTTTAAGAATTGAATCATCTGGCTACTACACTATAGGCAAGCACTCACTTTTGACATCAATTAGATACACTCTATTTATTGTTATATATTTAAATTTTTTTTTCTAAGAAATAGGAAAAGCTTTGAAACAAGCCTGGAATTTGATGCTTTATAAATGATTTTTCAATTTTAAATTGTATTGTACAATTTTAAAATTTAATAAATTGTATAATATGACTCATGATATTGTAATTGGTAAATATTTAGTTTTTATAACATTTTTAAAGATAAGTTTAATGTTGCTTCTATTTGAAGATAGTCAAGGAACATGTTCTTTATGTAAAGTGATTTGACCATAACTTTGAGCTAGTTTGCAATGACAAAGACATGCAATTGATGGATGTCAAGAGCTATTCATGAGACGGACTATAGAGATAGTGGCCTACAAGTGATGGATACCATTTTCTACCACTTAATAGTTCTATGGACTATGGGGAAAAAGGATAATGAAAGATGTATAGGTAATTAAGAGATTGGCCTTGTTTACGTGGGCAAACCTTACCATTGGCTTTTTTCGGTGATTGTGTTCAAAACTAGCAAGGAGGGAATATCTTATTAAAGATCAATTGTTCATAGGTAACTATTATGCTCATTGATTGATTGACATTAGTAACTTCTCTATTAAAAAGTCATAGAATCAACTTGGAAAAGGTTTATAGGGACTCTTATCCTTGTGGTTTGGATCACATTGCACCATAACCCAAATCATCAGTAAAGTAAAGGCTAAAGAACTAGCATATTTCTAGACAAACTACCCAAAATATGGTTTTTAATTTATTGATATTTAATTTACACTATGGTTGTGAATGTTTATAAAACACACACACACACACATAAGGAATTAATTGTTGATAAGAAGATATGAAATATACTAGTTTTTATGGTTTAAACAAGAGTAGATTTGATTCTTTTGGCTTCCTTAACTTATTGATCTTCTATGCAAAAAAAGTATTCTCATATAGCTATTCTTCTAAGAATATCTCTTAGCACTCTCACCAATTTCTATTTAGGGCATTAGAATATTAAAGAAAAAAAAATTTCATGACAATGAGGAAATGCTATAATATTTTAGTAAATTTTGATGGAAAATGATGATAGTCTTATTCAACACTTAGATTTTGAAATATTAATATTTTTTTTATAAATATAAAATAATGATAGCATTAATTTTTACATATATTTTATATTGCATATATAACATCTAATTTATAATATTATTTATTTTTCTTTTAACTAAAAGCTTATTTTTAAATCTATATACATACCAATCAAAACAATATCTAAATTTCAATATTTCATGTTTATTAATCTTTCATTATATATATATGATCAGTTTCATGGAATTTTTAGCTTGACCTGAGCTAGCATGGAGGCCACAATCGAGAGACCTCCTGCCTGACATTAGCACAAGTAATCAATCCAATCATGCGAGCATGGTAGCCCAACAGGGGCATAGAGCCCATGAGCACACCAACTCAACGAGTGATCAAACCTTAGACATGAATTCCTGTCACATGGCATGAACGACATTAACAACCTCAACGTTGTGGGTCAAGCTTGCAACCACATTGGATTAGCGAAGACATAGTGCCTGTGATCACAATGACCCAATGAAGGTTTGAACCTTGGTGGCCACAACAACAACACCACCACTTAAACATTGCACTATGGGATGAACCTTGGGGAGGGTGGTATATTGACTAGATGGAGAAGACAAGTTTTTAGAAGCATATTCTTAAAAATAATACTTTTAATTGTAAAAGATTCAAATTAGATCTTAAATTTTTACCATAAAACATAATAATTTTAAAAAAAATATTACATAAATAAATAAAAATTAAACATAAAACCAAAATTTATATAACATTAATGATTATATAAAATTTTATTTATATTGTTAAAAAATTCTTTCCCAAATAGGGTAAAAAATTTAGGCCTTGATTCAAATGATTAAAAAACTATTTTCTTTTCTTTATAAGATAACTTGAGTTATATGTAGACTTCTAGTAAATTGTCAAATAATTAGAACCCATCTCACACTAGAATAATTTTTATTTTTTAAATTTAAGTACATTATCTTAGGAGTTACAATTACACTATTTTTTTTAAAAGGTAAACGCCAGTCCCCAATTATCCAATAAAATAAAGTACAAATTTCTAATCCGATCACCAAAGTTTCAGCCTCTAATCATTAGATAGGCAAAGAAAAATTGCAATATAGATCTTTTAATCTTGGTGAATCTAAGATTTGAACTGCTAAACAAATGAAGGAAACAAAAATTCTAATTTTCACACCCTGAAATATCAGATATGATAGTCTAGCAAAGTGAGCGATGCTTAATTTGAATTGGGCGCCTCTCTACTTCAATTCAAAAAAATGTATGTAGGCAGCCTTTTAACATTGCAAATGGAATAAATGAAATCCAAGGCCAACATTAATTATTCACACAAATTGCCTTGCACATGTGCCTGTAATTTTAAACTACTTTCTGTTCCTTGTAATTTTAAACTACTTTATGTTGCTAAAATCGAATTTACAAATTTATGGGATGGATAAGTTCTTCCTATTCAAAAAAGGTGTATCAACCTTTGATTTTTTCATAAGAATTGATTTTTCCATAATATTAAATATTGCTAATTTTCTCACTTTGTTTTGTGAGTTACAACTTGCAATTTTTATTTGGATGAGAAGTCAAGTTGGAAAGTTGATTTTACAAGTGAAGTTGTGCATACAAGATATTTCTATTTTCGTGTTGAGTTTACATGAAATGTGAGTTTTTGAGGTGTAGTTATTTTGGAAAGTGTATATTTTGTAGATTGGCATGTGGTGACAATTGGAAACTAACCGTTGTGTGTTTGCAATGTTTTTTGGTACTTTCTATGTTGCACATTCAACCTTTGGCAGTTGTTTTAGAAATGTCCAATTTATGCATTGTAAGCTCTTATATATTGAGCACTTGTATTTTTGAGTTGTATGTTGTTTTATTTATTGAAGTACCGTTATGCTATTGAAATTGCTCCAGAATTGTGAAAAAGTGCGAAGAATCTTGCAAGAGCATAACTTTGCAATTATATTGTAACTGTTTATTTGTTGCTGAATACTAAAATTGAGCCGTGTTTTAGAGTGTGGGCTTTTTCTCCCAAAAGGGTTTTCCCCATGTAAATCTTTGTGTTATGAGTTCATTGTTTATCTGTTTACGATATGTATGTGCATCTAAATCTATAACAGTTAAAGGTGTTTAAGAATTTTTTTGCAACTCTCTTCTACTTAGATTAGTGTAGGAAGCTACTTCCACTTACCCAACTTCCTTTTAGTTGGTATTAGAGCTTGGCCAACTTTGATTCTGGTGTTGGGTCTGAAGGGTTTTTTAAGCTGATCTTTGTTTGAGTGGGAGTTTTGTAAAAGAATATTTCATAACCTTATTGCAGATAAAATATGGCAAGCACATCCGGTAGAACCGAAATGGAGAAGTTTAATGGTGCAAATTTCGAGTGTTGGAACTGTGGAAAATCTAGTCATTTCAAAAAAGAGTGCAAGGAAGAGAAAAAGAAGAAAGAAAAAATAGTTTCTCAGTTTTCAATTATGATAAATCCTCTCAAAATGATGCAAATGCATTTGTTGCAGCTTTGACAATGCATGCATTAGAACATGTATGGTTTATAGACTCGGGTGTTTCTTTCCACATGACCTCTCATAGAGGTTGGTTTTCAAAGTATGAAGAATATGATGGTGGGAAGGTGTATTTGGGTGATGATTCTCACCTGAAGATCATTGGTCATG